>OX451740.1:224430433-224822888 GCA_948472305.1 Vicia faba | reverse complement strand
TTTTTGGAAGAAAAAAGTGTCTCATATTTTATTAATTTTGTATAAATAATATTAGTTTAATATATTACATACCATGGTCAAGTAAAAAATTCAATTCATAAAGCAATTTTTTTTTTAATTTAAACATAAACTTATAATATAAAAGTAGTAAAATTGTAATATAAATTAAAATTCAAAGGTTCTATTTGGTAAGACACATTTTTGATTTATAGCTTATAGTTTATTGCTTATAGGTTCTTAGGACATTTTAGACCTGTTGGTAACGGCCTTTTTATCACAAGCTCTTACTTAATTTGCTAGCTTATAGCTTATTTTGCAGACGCTATTTCAAATAGCGCTTAGCTTATAGCTTATTATTTTTTCATCCTTTTTTATTCTTTTAATTTGAACAAAAATCTACTTTTATCCGATATAATTTATTTTAATATAAAATAAAATAGTTATATATTAAATATTTTATGTCATTTTACATTTACAAGTTAGTTAAACCGCTAATTTTACTAAACATTTCAATTGCTTATCAGCTATCAATCTCAACCATCACCTATAAAGTATAAGATACCACTCATCAGCCGACAACTATAACTTATAAACTATCAGCTAGCTTATCAATCAATTGCTATTTTTACCAAACAGACACAAATATCAAAAACTAAAAAAGTAGAAAGAAAGAGAAGGAGAGACAATGTTTTAAAGATATTTGTCTTTAATATTAAAAAAGGAAAAAATTAATTAAATAGAACAAAATCAAAGTTAAATGAGTAAACGTAAACCTTTAGATTATAAATATGAAGGATTGCGATTTGGTGTTAAAATAATATTTTCATATATATATATATATATATATATATATAATCGGTTGACACTAGTGTGATAGTTTACTTTGACACCAATTCACATCCTTTTATTTTTATATCTAACGGTTCACGTTTATTCATTTATTTATGAATTTGTTCTTTTAATCAACATATATTAATTACTTTTTATTTTAAATACAGACTCTCTTTAAACTCCCCCTCATTCTCTATCTTTCTATTTTTTTTTTCGTTTTTTAAATCAAAATTTTTAGTTTATATTACAATTTTATTAGTTTAAGTTTATGTTTTTAAAAAATGATTATATTTTAATTATGAAGTGACTATTTTTACTTGATTACAATATGTATAATATTTAAAGAGAATTATTTTGACAAGAGAAAAATACTTGACCCTTTTTTTTTCAAAAATTCCAAGAAAAATACTTATCAACTAATGACTTACATAATAATAATAATATAATAATAATAATAATAATAATAATAATAATAATAATAATAATAAAGAATAATAATAATAATTATTATAATAATAAAATAAATATTATTAATAATAATAATATTTATGTCAATAATAATAAACTAAGCTATAAATTAAATATTTCAATTTGAAAAACAATCTCATTAATATTGAAAAAGAAAATAAATTATATTGATTAAGTAGAACAAAATAATAACTAGATGAATCAAAATAACCTTTAGATTTATAAATATGAATGGATAAAGTTTAGTGTCAATTGAAGAGATATATTTAAATTAATTTTTCCTAGTTCTAATAAGTGTTGTTGTACAAAAGGATGAGATATTTTTTCTAGTTCTAATAAGTGTTGTTATACAAAAGGATGAGATATTTTGTCTCTTTAATAAATAAATGAATAAAAGGCACACTTACTATATTGTGTTAGACATGATTATTATTATTTTTATTATTATAAATTTAATACTATTATTAAAGATAGTTCTAAAATGATAGGTATTTTAAAATAGAAATTTGAAGATAATTGCTGAATATAAATAATTTATTAAGATATTAATCTCGCACGTAAATAAGAGAGTGAGCGTCAAATATTATCTTACATTTCTTACAAAAAAAATATAATTTTTGTAAAGTTTTTGTTATCATTAACTATGTTATTATTATTTATTATTATTATAAATGTTATTTCAGATGTGTTTTGATAAGTATTTTCTCGAATTTTTGGAAAAAAAAAGTGTCTCATATTTTTATTAATTTTGTATAAATAATATTAGTTTAATATTATACATACCATGGTCAAGTAAAAATTTAAATTCATAATGCAATTTTTTTTTAATTTAAAACATAAATTATAATTATAAAAGTAGTAAAATTGTAATATAAATTAAAATTCAAAGGTTCTATTGGTAAGACACATTTTTGAATTTATAGCTTATAGTTTATTGCTTATAGGTTCTTAGGACATTTTAGACCTGTTTGATAACTGCCTTTTTATCACAAGCTCATAACTTATTTTGCTAGCTTATAGCTTATTTTGCAGACGCTATTTCAAATAGCGCTTTAGCTTATAGCTTATAGCTTATTATTTTTCATCCTTTTTTATTCTTTTAATTTGAACAAAAATCTACTTTTATCTATATAATTTATTTTAATATAAAATAAAATAGTTATATATTAAATATTTTTATGTCATTTTACATTTACAAGTTAATTAAACCGCTAATTTTACTAAACACTTCAATTGCTTATCAGCTATCAATTTCAACCATCATCTATAAAGTATAAGCTACCACTCATTAGCCATCAACTATAACCTATAAGCTATCAGCTAGCTTATCAATCAACTGCTATTTTTACCAAACACACCACAAATATCAAAAACTAAAAAAGTAGAAAGAAAGAGAAGGAGAGACAATGTTTTAAAGATATTTGTCTTTAATATTAAAAAAGGAAAAAAATTAATTAAATAGAACAAAATCAAAGTTAAAT
This sequence comes from Vicia faba, assembly GCA_948472305.1. NCBI lineage: Eukaryota > Viridiplantae > Streptophyta > Magnoliopsida > Fabales > Fabaceae > Vicia > Vicia faba. The sequence goes on along the minus strand of OX451740.1, from coordinate 224,820,108 downwards.
GAGTAAACGTGAACCTTTAGATTATAAATATGAAGGATTGGGATTTGCTGTTAAAATAATATTTTCTTATATATATATATATCTGTTGGCACTAGGTGTGATAGTTTACTTTTGTCACCAATTCACATCCTTTTATTTTTATAATCTAATGGTTCACGTTTATTCATTTATTTATGAATTTGTTCTATTTAATCAACATATTTTATTTCTTTTTTTTGTATTAAATACAAACTCTCTTTAAAACTCCCTCATTCTCTGTCTTTCTATTTTTTTTCATTTTTTAAATTCAATGTTTTAATTTATATTACAATTTACCTAGTCCTGTTAATTATAAGTTTATGTTTTTAAACATGATTAAACTTTTATTATGAAGTGACTATTTTTACTTGATTACAATATGTATAATATTTAAAGAGAATTATTTTTACAAGAGAAAATATTTGACCCTTTTTTTACAAAAAATCCAAGAAAATACTTATCAACTAACGATTGACATAATAGTAATAATATTTATGTCAATAATAATAAACTATAATATAAATTAAATATTTTACTTTGAAAAACAAATCTCATTTAATATTGAAAAAGAAAAATATATTATATTGATTTAATAGAACAAAATCAAAAATAGATGAATAAAATTAAACCTTTAGATTTATAAATATGAACGGATAAAGTTTAGTGTCAAATTGAAGAGATACATTTAAATTAATCATAATATCGAGTATATGAATTAAGTATTATAATTTCAAAATTTTCTATCTACCCACCAAATAAATAATTTTTTCGTTGAACAAAAACCTTAATTACAAAAAAAATCACAAATATACAATATGTAAAAGTTCCCATCCATTTGATTTAAATACACTTTTAAAGTATTTTGTAGCAAGGAAAACTAGGGTGAGAAGGGAGATTTCCGGTAGCTAGCAAGGTGATTTCCGATGAGTTCGTTATCTTCTTCGGTGAGGCAAACTAGGGTTAACTCTACTCAGATTTCAGTTTAAATTCCTGGTTTTAGGATCAGGGACCTTGCCTGAGCTAGGGTGCAACCTATGGTTTAAGGGCTCGAACGAGAAGACAACAATGGGTAAAGAGCGTGGCCGGATGAAGAAACAGGTGGCTGCGACCCCCCTGCAGGGCAGAGGGTCTTCACACCTCTATCAGGAAAGAAAGCGGAGGAGACGCAAAATCGAGTCAATGGAACAGGTGTACTCAAAGGAGGACCAACCCACAACTTATTGAACAAAATCTTGAGTCCATTACAGAGGAAAGATGTGGGGAAGAAATAGTGGAAAAAGTTGTTAGAGATTCTGCTTGGATTGATGTAATTCGTGGAAACAGGTTGCCAGACAATGGGCTTGGCCTGGAATATACAACACCTAAGGTTGTCAATGGTGAAATTGAGGTGGTCATTGAAGAGGAAGATGTGGGTGCAGAGAGAAAATACTAGGATAACGTCCTGATTATGTATGTTCTTGGCAGAGACTTGACTATGAATGGAGTAAAGAATTTCATAATGAGAACATGGAACTTTGCTGCGCTTCCTGAGTTGTATTATAATGAAGATGGATACTTCATTAATTAGGTTTCAATCAAAGGAAGACAAAGATAATGTGTTATAAATAGGGCCTCACACCATCTACCGTAAGCCTATGTTCTTACATGAATGGAGTCCTAAATTCTCTCTAAAGGAGGATGTCTTGCAGGTGGTTCCTATTTGGGTGAATTTTCCTCAACTCCCTCTAATATTTTGGGGTGAACAGAGCATAGGCAAAATAGCGAGCGCGATAGGTAAACCCATGATGACAGATGAATACACTGCCAAGAAATTGAGGGTCACTTATGTGTGTGTATTAGTAGAAGTTGATATCACAGTGGAGTTGAAGGATAGCATCATGATTAGAAAACCTGATGGGCATAAACTGCTTCAGAAAGTTGAGTATGAATGGAAGCCCCTGTACTGTAAAAACTACAACAAAGTAGGGCATGACTGTGAGAAGAGAAATGCCACTGGACAAGTGAAGAAAGTTTAGACTCATAAATCACAACAACCACAAGACAAAGAACCTGAGATCCCTAAATAGACTTGCAAGGAAACTCTGCAAAGGAAGAATCAGGCCCCAAATGCAGACACTGAGAAATGGACAGTGGTTCGCTCGAAAAGTAGAGGTAAGGGCCCTTTTCGTGATGAAGATACTGTCTTAACTGGGGTGAGTCATCTTGGAACAAATAAGAATGAGTTTGATGCTCTAGTGATGGGAGACCATCTACTAGGCGACCTATGTTATTGTATGGAATATTAGGGGCTTCAATAAAAAATCAGGCACCTTGAGATTAAAGCCCGTCTCAAATCTTTCCATGTGCCTTGTGTTGCTTTCCTAGAGACTAGGGTCAAACATCAAAATGCTGCAAAAATTAGAAACATGTTTGGATCTCAGTGGGAATGGTTAGACAACTATAATAGTCATCCCAATGGGAAGATTTGTATTATGTGGAATCCTGCTGATATGGTGCTTAGGATGCAGGAACAATCTGATAAATTTATCCATTGCGAGGTATCTAGCTTAACGGGACAAAGACTTTATTGGTTGACAATTGTTTATGCTCATAACCAGCTATGTAATAGAAGAACTCTTTGGAGGGATATTGAACAAATTGCTTGCACTACTCAGGATCCTGGATTGTGGTGGGTGACTATAATAATGTTCTGCATACTATGGATCACATTGGAGGAAATCCAGTTCAACAGACTGAAACTGCAGATCTGGAAAACCTGATGAATGCTGCTAATCTGTTTGAACTGGATACTATAGGTAATTTTTACACTTGGTCCAACAAGCATGAGGATGATTTGATCTATTCCCGTATTGACAGAGCCATTGGTAATATGGAATGGTTTCATACATATCCTAACTACAGGCTGGAGATTTTAAACTGTCACATTTCAGACTATTCCCCTCTGATACTTTCTCTTTCTGAGGTTTCCCCTATGGCTATCAGACAACAATCTAGGTTCAAATTTTATGAACAATGTAGTTGAGCATAGTGATTTCAAACAGGTGGTTAAAAATAGTTGGAAGCATAGAGTTGATGGCAAAACTATGTATGTGTTGTGGAGAAAATTGAAAAGGATTCAACCTTTTTTGAGGAACTTGAATTAAAGGATAAACACTGGAATTATTAACTGTTGAAGTAAGCTTGAGAATGCCCAGAATAAACTGGTTGTGGACCTGTTCAACAAGGAGTTTGGTGCAGAGGTTCAAACCTGGTCTGAAATATTGATGGAAGCTACTACAGAGGAGAGAAGTTGCTAAGGTAGAAAGCAAAGATCAACTGGCTGCAACTCGGTGATGGCAACAATGCCTTCTTTCATGCTATTGTTAGGGGAAAAATAATCAAAAGAATCTCAATGGTGTAGAGGATGCAAATGGCAGAAAATTAATTAGCTTTCAGGAGATTGAAATGGAGATTCTTAACTAGTATAGGCTTCTGATTTGTAATAGTAGGGAGGAATTACAACATGTTGATATTGAGGCATTGAGGAAAGGTACCCAATTACAAGATGCTCACAAGAATGCCCTCACTGCCCCTGTTACAGTGCAGGAAATTAGGAAAGCTCTACACAATATTGGTGAAACAAAAGCCCTGGTATAGACGGGTATACTTCCAAATTTTTCAAAAACACCTGGAAATTACTGGGAGCGATGTGATTGAAGCAGTTTGTGATTTCTTCTCGCATAATCGATTATTTACTGCAATTAACTGTGCCCTTGTGACATTAATTCCTAAGTCTCCCGGAGGCTAGAAGAATGAAAGAAATGAGGCCCATAACTTGCTGCAGTACTATCTATAAGGTAATCTCAAAAATCATGACTTCGAGACTTAGAAAAAGTTACTAATTCTGTGATTGATGACAACCCAAGCTGCTTTCATTCCGGGGAGAGTGATTCATGACAACATCATGATTTCTCAGGAACTTTTGAGAGGCTATAATAGGAAGCATATCTCCCCCCGTTGTGCCATCCAAATGGATATTCAAAAGGCCTACGACACAGTTTAATGGTCAGCGTTGGAGGTTATTATGCGCGATATGAATTTCCCTGCCCAATTAATTCGTTGATTATGCTATATGTTGAAACAGTTTTGTATTGCTACTGTATTAATGGATACGTTACTGAAGCCTTGAAAGCGCAGCATGGTCTGAGACAGGGATCCTATTTCCCTCTTGCTGTTTGTTTTGATTATGGAGTACCTCCATAGGTGTCTCTGGAAACTTGGAAATATCCCAAACTTTAATTTTCATCCAAGATGTGAAAGGCTGATGACTGTGAATATATCCTTTGATGATGATTTGATTATGTTTTCGAGGGTGATGATACTTCAGTGCAACTATTAATGCAGGAGTTCAATAATTTTTCTAAAGCCACGAGCCTCTATGATCACCCAACCAAATCCAAGCTGCTTTTTGGGGGAGTAAAAGAGACAACCCAGAAGTTAATTATGGCCAGGTCTGGATTCTCTGTTGGTAAACTGACTTTTAAGTACCTGGGGGTGCCGTTGTCGTGTCGTAAACTATGGTTCAGCAATGTCAGCCATTGATAGAGAAGATTACAGCTATAATTAAGCACTTGACAACCCATATTCTGAGTTAAGCAGGAGGATATCAACTGATTAAAAGCATCTTGTTCGCGGTAAACATCGTACTGGATGCATATTTTCCCCATGCCTCAAAATATTGTTAATCATATAAAAGCTTTATACAGAAGATATCTTTGGAGTAATACATATGAAGCTACAAGGAAGGCACCTATCTCTTAGGACACTATTTGCCAACCGAAAAGTGTAGGGGGCCTCAATATCACAGACCTCAAAGATTGGAACCGGGCCACCATAGGAAAAATTATTGTGGAACCTTCAGGCGAAAGCGGATAAATTGTGGGTGAGATGGATAAATACATATTATCTTCAAAGAAGGACATTATGAGTTGGACGTTGAATAAAAACTATTCTTGGATAATGAAGAGAATCATCAAGTGCATGGATAGTTTAAAAAATATCCAGTATTGAAAAAAGGTTGAACTTGGAAATATGTATGATACGTGAAGCATGTACAAAGCTATACGAGGTAATTTTGACAAGGTGAATTGGCATAAAATATTGACTAGTAACTTTTCTAGACCGAGATCGATCTTCACTCTTGGATGGTGTTGAATGGTAAACTCTCTACTAAAGATAGGTTAATTCGTTTGGTATGCAACCTGATCCTAAGTGTAGTATGTGTGATCATGTTGAAACCTTAAACCATATCTTCTTTGAATGCCTCGTTTTCAATGAGATTTGGAAAGGAATACTTCAATGGATGGGCTATAGTACGAATCCGTTGGAATGGAACAACAAAAAAATTATATGATCAAGGAGTCGAGGAAAAAAGGTTGGCGGAGGAAAATTCTGAAAATTGCTTCTTCTGAAACCATCTATGAGATTTGGAAAGGAAAGAATGAACTTATTTTTTCCCAAAAGGATATAGAGCCGAATTTAGTTGATTGAATTATTGATAATATCTTATGGAGATGTTATTCGAATAGTGTGTTAAATACTCATATTGATATGGGTATGCGTAGTATAGCTTAGTTGTTGGTGTTTTCCTGGATCCAAGTGACCAACTTGTACTTATCTATTTTTGGTTAATAAGATATGCTTCTTTTCCAAAAAAAAATACACTCTTAAAAATATTTTTTAATATTTTTTTCAAATATAGACATAAAATAAGGAAAATATTAAAAATATTTCAATTAATATATCTCTTTTATTTTAAAGTATATTCTTTACCTTGTATAAACCATTCCACTAGTATATATAACAAAGATTGAAAGTCCTAAATCTCACAAGAAAAACAAAAAAAAAAGGTGATTTTCTTTATAATGGCCTCTGTGTTACTCAATCGATCTTATCTTTGCTTAATTTTATTCATTTCTATGATTCTGCTTTCAGGTAATAAATAAAAGTTTGCTTTATCTCTCAAATTGTATACTTCATATACAATCAACATAGTCAAATATACTTAAAAACATAAGATCTATAATTAATTCTTTGTTGTCGTAGGTTTATCAAGTGGTGAGTATAACCTTATGAAATTAAAATGTTTAGATGGTAATTGCGCGTCTGATTTTCAATGCGGTACAGATTGTGATAAAAAGGGGTTTCATATGGGTGGTGTCTGCAGAATAATTTTTCCTAGTTCTAATAAGTGTTGTTGTACAAAAGGATGATATATTTTTTCTAGTTCTAATAAGTGTTGTTATACAAAAGGATGAGATATTTTGTCTCTTTAATAAATAAATGGATAAAAGGCACACCTACTGTATTGTGTTAGACATGATTATTATTGTTTTTATTATTATAAATTTAATACTATTATTAAAGATAGTTCTACAATGATAGGTATTTTAAAAGAGAATTTTGAAGATAATTGCTGAATATAAATGATTTATTAAGATATTAATCTCGCACATAAATAAGAGAGTGAGCAAGCAAATATAATCTTACATTTATACAAACAAAAATATAATTTTTGTAAAGTTTTTGTTATCATTAACTTAAATGTTCATTATTATTATTATAATTTTATTTCAGATGTGTTTTGATAAAGTATTTTCTCGGAATTTTTGGAATACAAAATTGTCTCAAATTTTTATTAATTTGTATAAATAATATTAGTTTAATATTATACATACCATGACCAAGTAAAAAATTCAATTCATAATAAAAAAAATTTAAAGTTAAAACATAAACTTATATATATATATATATATATATATATATATATATAATATATATATATATATATAATATATATATATATAGTATATATATATATATATATATATATATATATATATATATATATATATATATATATATATATATATATATTCAAAATCTGTTGATACTAGGTGTCATAGTTTACATTGACACCAATTCACATCCTTTTATTTTTAAATTCTAACGGTTCACGTTTATTCATTTAATTATGAATTTTTTCTATTTAATCAACATATTTTATTTACTTTTATTCAATACAGATTCTCTTTAAAACTCTCCCTCTTTCAAAAATTCCAAGAAAAATACTTATCAACTAATAATAATAATAATAATAATAATAATAATAATAATAATAATAATAATAATAATATTTATGTCAGTAATAATAAACTATAATAAATATTAAATATCTCACTTTGAAAAACAAATCTCATTTAATATTGAAAAAGAAAATAAATTATATTGATTAAATAGAACAAAATAAAAAATAGATGAATAAAAATAAACCTTTAGATTTATAAATATGAATGGATAAGTTTTAGTGTCCAATTGAAGAGCTATATTTAGATTAATCATTATATCGAATATATGAATTAAGTATTATAATTTCCAATTTTTCTATCTACCCACCAAATAAATATTTTTTTGGTTGATTAAAAGGATGAGATATTTCTCTATTTAATAAATAAATAAATAAAAGGCACACCTAAAGATAGTTCTACAATGATACGTATTTTAAAAGAGAAATTTGAATATAATTGTCGAATATAGTAATTTATTAAGATATCTATCTGGCATATAAATAAGAGAGCGAGCGGTCAAATATTATTTACATTTCTTACAAACAAAAATATAATTTTTGTATAGTTTTTGTTATCATTAACTTAAATGTTATTATTATTATAAATGTTATTTCAGTTGTGTTTTGATTAGTATTTTATTTAAATTTTTGGAAAAAAAAAACTTGTCTAATAATCTTATTAATTTGTATAAATAATATTAGTTTAATATTATACATACCATGACCAAGTAAAAATTCAATTCATATTGCAAGTTTTTTTAAATTTAAACATAAACTTATAATTATAAAAGTAGTAAAATTGTAACATAAAATAAAACTCTAAGGCTCTATTTGGTAAGACACATTTTTGAATTTATAGCTTATAGCTTATAGCTTATAAGCTCATATGACGTTTTAGACCTGTTTGGTAACAATTTTTTATCACAAGTTTATAACTTATTTTGCTAGTTTATAGCTTATTTTCCAGACGCTATTTCAAATAGCATTTTAGCTTATAGCTTATTGCTTATTAGTTTTTCCTTCTTTTTTATCCTTCTAATTTTTAAAAAAAAATCTACTTTTATCCTATATGATTTATTTTAATTTTAAAAAAATAATTATATATTAAATATATTTTATGTCATTTTACATTTATAAGTAGTTGAACCGCTAATTTTACTAAACACTTCAATTAGCTTATCAGTTATCAATCTCAACCATCAGCTATAAGGTATAAGCTATCACTCATCAGTCATCAACTATAACCTAAAAACTATCCGCTAGCTTATCAGTCAACTGCTATTTTAACCAACAGACCCTAAATATAAAAAACAAAACAAAAAAAAGTAGAAAGAAGGAGAAGGAGAGAGAGTGTTTTAAAGATATTTGTATTTAATATTATAAAAGGAAAAAATTAATTAAATAGAACAAAATCAAAGTTAAATGAATAACGTGAACCTTTAGATTATAAAAATGAAAGAATGCGATTTGGTGTTAAAATAATCTTTTCACACACACTTTTATATATATATATATATATATATATATATATATATATATATATATATATATATATATATATATATATATATATATATATATATATATATATATATATATATATATATATATATATACTCAAAATCTATTGACACTAGGTATCATAGTTTACTTTGATACTAATTCACATCCTTTTATTTTTATAATCTAACGGTTCACGTTTATTCATTTATTCTATTAATCAACATATTTTATTTATTTATTTATATTAAATACAAACTCTCTAAAAACTCCCCATCATTCTCTATCATTCTATTTTTTTTGTTTTTTAATTCAAAATTTTAATTTATATTACAATTTTAGTAATTATTTTATTATATGTTTATGATTTTAAAAAATGATTAAATTTTTTATTATGAAGTGACTATTTTTACTTGATTACAATATATATAATATTTAAAGAAAATCATTTTTACAAGAGAAACTATTTGACCCTTTTTTTTAAATTCTAAGAAAAATACTTATCAAGTAACGACTGACATAATAATAATAATAATATAATAATAATAATATATGTCAATAATAATAAACTATAATATAAATTATATATTTCACTTTAAAAAACATATCTCATTTAGTATTGAAAAAGAAAATAAATTATATTAATTAATAGAACAAAATCAAAAAAAGTTGAATAATAATAAACCTTTAGATTTATAAATATGAATAGATAAATTTTAGTGTCAAATTGAAGAGATATATTTAAATTAATCATTATATGGAGTATATATATTTAATATTATAATTTCCAATTTTTCTATCTACCCACCAAATAATATTTTTTTAGTTGATTAAAAGATGAGATATTTTGTCTCTTTAATAAATAAATGAATAAAAGGCACACTAAATATAGTTCTACAATGATAAGTATTTTAAAAGAGAAATTTGACTATAATTGTCGAATATAAGCAATTTATTAAGATATTTATCTCGCACATAAATAAGAGAGCGAGCGGTCAAATATTATTTTACATTTCTTACAAACAAAAAATATAATTTTTTGTATAGTTTTGTTATCATTAACTTAAATATTATTATTATTATTATAAATGTTATTTCTGTTGTGTTTTGATACGTATTTACTTTAAACTTTGGAAAAAAATTTGTCTAATATTTTTATAATTTTGTATAAATAATATTAGTTTAATATTATACATACCATGACCAAGTAAAAATTCAATTCATATTGCATTTTTTTTAAATTTAAAACATAAACTTATAATTATAAAAGTAGTAATATTGTAAATAAATTAAAACTCTAAGGCTCTATTTGGTAAGACACATTTTTTAATTTATAGCTTATAGCTTATAGCTTATAAGCTCATATGACGGTTTAGACCTGTTTGGTAACAGTTTTTTTATCACAAATTTATAACTTATTTTGCTAGCGTATAGCTTATTTTCCAGACGCTATTTCAAATAGTATTTTAGCTTATAGCTTATTGCTTATTAATTTTTCCTTCTTTTTTATCCTTCTAATTTTAACAAAATCTACTTTTATCCTATATGATTTATTTTAATTTAAAATAAAATAGTTATATATATTAATATTTTTATGTCATTTTACATTTATAAGTTAGTTGAACGCTAATTATAGTAAACACTTCAATTATCTTATCAGCTATTAATCTCACAATCATCTATAAGGTATAAGTTATCACTCATCAACCATCAACTATAACCTATAAATTATCTGTTAGCTTATCAGTCAACTGCTATTTTACCAAACAGACCCTAAATATCAAAAACGAAAAAAAAGTAGAAAGAAAGAGAAGGAGAGAGAGTGTTTTAAAGAGATTTGTCTTTAATATTAAAAAAGGAAAAAAATAATTAATAGAATAAAATCAAAGTTAAATGAATAAATGTGAACTTTTAGATTATAAAAATGAATGAATGCGATTTGGTGTTAAAATAATCTTTTGACACTAGGTGTCATAGTTTACTTTGACACCTACCCACATCATTTTATTATTATAATTTAACGGTTCACGTTTATTCATTTATTTTGAATTTGTTCTCTTTAATAAACATATTTTATTTAATTTTTTATATTAAATACAATCTCTCTTTAAAACTTTCCCCCATTCTCTATCTTTTTTTTTTCTTTCGTTTTTTTAAATTCAAAATTTTAATTTATGTTACAATTGTACTAGTTCTGTTATTATAAGTTTATGTTTTTAAAAAAATATTCAATTTTATTATGAAGTTACTATTTCTACTTGATTAACATATGTATAATATATAAAGAGACTTATTTTTACAAGAGAAAATATTTGACCCTTTTTTTTTCAAAAATTCCAAGAAAAATACTTATGGACTAACAATTGACATAATAATAATAATAATAATAATATAATAATAATAATAATATAATAATATAATAATGATATATATATATATATATATATATATATATATATATATATATATATATATATATATATTATATATATATATATATATATATATATATATATATATATATATATATATATATATATATATATATATATATATATATATATATATATATATATATATATATATATATATATATATATATATATATATATATATATATATATATATATATATATATATATATATATATATATATATATATATATTGCAAAACAAATCTCATTTTATATTGCAAAAAGAAAATAAATCACATTGATTAAATAGAACAAAATCAAAAATAGATGAATAAAAATAAATCTTTAGATTTATAAATATGAACAAATTAAGTTTAGTGTCAAATTGAAGAGATATATTTAAATTAATCATTATATCGAGTATATGAATGGAGTATTATAATTTTCAATTTTTCTATCTACCCACCAAATAAATATTTTTTTGTTGAATAAAAACTTTAATTATAGAAAAAATCACAAATAAACAATATGTAAAATTTCCCATCCATTTGATTTAAATACACTTTTAAAAATATCTTTTAATATTTTTTCAAATATAGACATAAAATAAGGAAAATATTAAAAATATTTAAATTAATATATCTCTTTTATTTAAAAGTATATTGTTTACCTTGTAAAACCATTCCAAGAAGATTGAAAGTCTTAAATCTCACAAGAAAAACAAAAAAGGGTGATTTTCCTTATAATGGCCTCCGTGTTATTCAATCGGTCTTATTTTTGCTTAATTTTATTCATTTCTATGGTTCTGCTTTTAGGTAATAAATAAAAGTTTGCTTTATCTCTCAAGTTGTATACTTCATATACAATCAACATAGTCAAATATACTTAAAAACATAATATCAATAACTAATTCTTTGTTGTTGGAGGTTTATCAAGTGGTGAGTATAGTCTTATGGATATAAAATATTTAGATGGTAATTGCGCGTCTGATATTCAATGCGGTGCAGATTGTATTAAAAAGGGGGTTTCATAACGGTGGTGTCTGCAGAATAATTTTTCCTAGCTCTAATAAGTGTTGTTGTACAAAAGGATGATATATTTTTCTAGTTCTAATAAGTTTTATTGTACAAAAGGATGAGATATTTTGTCTCTTTAATAAATAAATGAATAAAAGGCAAATCCATTGTATTGTGTTAGACATGATTATTATTATTTTTATTATTATAATTTTTAATACTATTATTAAAGATAGTTCTACAATGATAAATATTTTAAAAGAGAAATTTGAAATTAGTTGTCGAATATAATTAATTTATTAAAATATTTATCTCACACATAAATAAAATAGAAAGCGGTCAAATATTATCTTACATTTATTTTAAACAAAAATATAATTTTTGTATAGTTTTTTGTTATCATTAACTTAAATATAATTATTATTATAAATGCTATTTCAAATGTGTTTTAATAAGTTTTTTCTTGGAATTTTCGGAAGAAAAAAAACTGGTCTGATATTTTTATTAATTTTGTATAAATAATATTAGTTTAATATTATACATACCATGACCAAGTAAAAAATTCAATTCATAATCCAATTTTTTAAATTTAAAACATACACTTATAATTATAAAAGTAGTAAAATTGTAATATAAATTAAAACTCTAAGGCTCTATTTGGTAAGACACATTTTTGAATTTATAGCTTATAGCTTATAGCTTATAAGCTCATATGATATTTTAGACCTGTTTGGTAACGGTCTTTTTATCACAAGCTTATAACTTATTTTGTTAGCTTATTGCTTATTTTCCATACGCTATTTCAATTAGAGTTTTAGCGTATAGTTTGTTTTTTTTTCTTCCTCTTTTATCCTTCTAATTTTAACAAAAATCTAATGTTATCCTATATAATTTATTTTAATTTAAAATAAAATAGTTATATATTAAATATTTTTTATGTGATTTTACATTTATAAGTTAGTTGAACCGCTAATTTTACTAAACACTTCAATTATCTTATCAGCTATTAATCTCAACGATCATCTATAAGGTATAAGCTATCACTCATCAACCATCAACTATAACCTTTAAATTATCTGTTAGCTTATCAGTCAACTGCTATTTTTACCAAACAGACCCTAAATATCAAAAACGAAAAAAGTAGAAAGAAAGAGAAGGACAGAGAGTGTTTTAAAGAGATTTGTCTTTAATATTAAAAAAGGAAAAAAATAATTAAATAGAATAAAATCAAAGTTAAATGAATAAATGTGAACTTTTAGATTATAAAAATGAAGGAATGCGATTTGGTGTTAAAATAATCTTTTGACACTAGGTGTCATAGTTTACTTTGACACCAACCCACATCATTTTATTATTATAATTTAACGGTTCACGTTTATTCATTTATTTTTGAATTTGTTCTCTTTAATAAACATATTTTATTTAATTTTTTATATTAAATACAATCTCTCTTTAAAACTTTCCCCCATTCTCTATCTTTTTTTTTTTTTTCGTTTTTTAAATTCAAAATTTTAATTTATGTTACAATTGTACTAGTTCTGTTATTATAAGTTTATGTTTTTAAAAAATATTCAATTTTTATTATGAAGTGACTATTTCTACTTGATTACAATATGTATAATATATAAAGAGACTTATTTTTACAAGAGAAAATATTTGACCCTTTTTTTTTCAAAAATTCCAAGAAAAATACTTATGGACTAACAATTGACATAATAATAATAATAATATTAATAATAATAATAATAATAATGAAATATATATATATATATATATATATATATATATATATATATATATATATATATATATATATATATATATATATATATATATATATATATATATATATATATATATATATATATATATATATATATATATATATATATATATATATATATATAATTAAATATTTCACTTTGAAAAACAAATCTCATTTTATATTGCAAAAAGAAAATAAATCATATTGATTAAATAGAACAAAATCAAAAATAGATGAATAAAAATAAATCTTTAGATTTATAAATATGAACAAATTAAGTTTAGTGTCAAATTGAAGAGATATATTTAAATTAATCATTATATCGAGTATATGAATGGAGTATTATAATTTTTAATTTTTCTATCTACCCACCAAATAAATATTTTTTTGTTGAATAAAAACTTTAATTATAGAAAAAATCACAAATAAACAATATGTAAAATTTCCCATCCATTTGATTTAAATACACTTTTAAAAATATCTTTTAATATTTTTTTCAAATATAGACATAAAATAAAGAAAATATTAAAAATATTTAAATTAATATATCTCTTTTATTTAAAAGTATATTGTTTACCTTGTAAAACCATTCCACGAAGATTGAAAGTCTTAAATCTCACAAGAAAAACAAAAAAGGGTGATTTTCCTTATAATGGCCTCCGTGTTATTCAATCGGTCTTATTTTTGCTTAATTTTATTCATTTCTATGGTTCTGCTTTTAGGTAATAAATAAAAGTTTGCTTTATCTCTCAAGTTGTATACTTCATATACAATCAACATAGTCAAATATACTTAAAAACATAATATCAATAACTAATTCTTTGTTGTTGGAGGTTTATCAAGTGGTGAGTATAGTCTTATGGATATAAAATATTTAGATGGTAATTGCGCATCTGATATTCAATGCGGTGCAGATTGTATTAAAAAGGGGTTTCATAAGGGTGGTGTCTGCAGAATAATTTTTCCTAGCTCTAATAAGTGTTGTTGTACAAAAGGATGATATATTTTTCTAGTTCTAATAAGTTTTATTGTACAAAAGGATGAGATATTTTGTCTCTTTAATAAATAAATGAATAAAAGGAAAATCCATTGTATTGTGTTAGACATGATTATTATTATTTTTATTATTATAATTTTTAATACTGTTATTAAAGATAGTTCTACAATGATAAATATTTTAAAAGAGAAATTTGAAATTAGTTGTCGAATATAATTAATTTATTAAAATATTTATCTCACACATAAATAAAATAGAAAGCGGTCAAATATTATCTTACATTTATTTTAAACAAAAATATAATTTTTGTATAGTTTTTTGTTATCATTAACATAAATATAATTATTATTATAAATGCTATTTCAAATGTGTTTTAATAAGTTATTTCTTGGAATTTTCGGAAGAAAAAAAACTGGTCTGATATTTTTATTAATTTTGTATAAATAATATTAGTTTAATATTATACATACCATGACCAAGTAAAAAATTCAATTCATAATCCAATTTTTTAAATTTAAAACATACACTTATAATTATAAAAGTAGTAAAATTGTAATATAAATTAAAACTCTAAGGCTCTATTTGGTAAGACACATTTTTGAATTTATAGCTTATAAGCTCATATGATATTTTAGACCTGTTTGATAACCGTCTTTTTATCACAAACTTATAACTTATTTTGTTAGCTTATTGCTTATTTTCCAGACGCTATTTCAATTAGAGTTTTAGCGTATAGTTTGTTTTTTTTTCTTCCTCTTTTATCCTTTTAATTTTAACAAAAATCTAATGTTATCCTATATAATTTATTTTAATTTAAAATAAAATAGTTATATATTAAATATTTTTTATGTGATTTTACATTTATAAGTTAGTTGAACCGCTAATTTTACTAAACACTTCAATTATCTTATCAGCTATTAATATCAACCATCATCTATAAGGTATAAGCTATCACTCATCAACCATCAACTATAACCTTTAAATTATCTGTTAGCTTATCAGTCAACTGCTATTTTTACCAAACAGACCCTAAATATCAAAAACGAAAAAAGTAGAAAGAAAGAGAAGGAGAGAGAGTGTTTTAAAGAGATTTGTCTTTAATATTAAAAAAGGAAAAAATAATTAAATAGAATAAAATCAAAGTTAAATGAATAAATGTGAACTTTTAGATTATAAAAATGAAGGAATGCGATTTGGTGTTAAAATAATCTTTTGACACTAGGTGTCGTAGTTTACTTTGACACCAACCCACATCATTTTATTATTATAATTTAACAGTTCACGTTTATTCATTTATTTTTGAATTTGTTCTCTTTAATAAACATATTTTATTTAATTTTTTATATTAAATACAATCTCTCTTTAAAACTTTCCCCCATTCTCTATCTTTTTTTTTTTCGTTTTTTAAATTCAAAATTTTAATTTATGTTACAATTGTACTAGTTCTGTTATTATAAGTTTATGTTTTTAAAAAATATTCAATTTTTATTATGAAGTGACTATTTCTACTTGATTACAATATGTATAATATATAAAGAGACTTATTTTTACAAGAGAAAATATTTGACCCTTTTTTTTTCAAAAATTCCAAGAAAAATACTTATGGACTAACAATTGACATAATAATAATAATAATATTAATAATAATAATAATAATGAAATATATATATATATATATATATATATATATATATATATATATATATATATATATGTCAATTATAATAAACTATAATATAAATTAAATATTTCACTTTGAAAAACAAATCTCATTTTATATTGCAAAAAGAAAATAAATCATATTGATTAAATAGAACAAAATCAAAAATAGATGAATAAAAATAAATCTTTAGATTTCTAAATATGAACAAATTAAGTTTAGTGTCAAATTGAAGAGATATATTTAAATTAATCATTATATCGAGTATATGAATGGAGTATTATAATTTTCAATTTTTTTATCTACCCACCAAATAAATATTTTTTTGTTGAATAAAAACTTTAATTATAGAAAAAATCACAAATAAACAATATGTAAAATTTCCCATCCATTTGATTTAAATACACTTTTAAAAATATCTTTTAATATTTTTTTCAAATATAGACATAAAATAAGGAAAATATTAAAAATGTTTAAATTAATATATCTCTTTTATTTAAAAGTATATTGTTTACCTTGTAAAACCATTCCACGAAGATTGAAAGTCTTAAATCTCACAAGAAAAACAAGAAAGGGTGATTTTCCTTATAATGGCCTCCGTGTTATTCAATCGGTCTTATTTTTGCTTGATTTTATTCATTTCTATGGTTCTGCTTTCAGGTAATAAATAAAAGTTTGCTTTATCTCTCAAGTTGTATACTTCATATACAATCAACATAGTCAAATATACTTAAAAACATAATATCAATAACTAATTCTTTGTTGTTGGAGGTTTATCAAGTGGTGAGTATAGTCTTATGGATATAAAATATTTAGATGGTAATTGCGCGTCTAATATTCAATGCGGTGCAGATTGTATTAAAAAGGGGTTTCATAAGGGTGGTGTCTGCCGAATAATTTTTCCTAGTTCTAATAAGTGTTGTTGTACAAAAGGATGATATATTTTTCTAGTTCTAATAAGTGTTATTGTACAAAAGGATGGGATATTTTGTCTCTTTAATAAATAAATGAATAAAAGGCACACCTATTGTATTGTGTTAGACATGATTATTATTTTTTTTATTATTATAATTTTTAATACTATTATTAAAGATAGTTCTACAATGATAAATATTTTAAAAGAGAAATTTGAAATTAGTTGTCGAATATAATTAATTTATTAAAATATTTATCTCACACATAAATAAAATAGCAAGCGGTCAAATATTATCTTACATTTATTTTAAACAAAAATATAATTTTTGTATAGTTTTTTGTTATCATTAACTTAAATATTATTATTATTATAAATGCTATTTCAAATGTGTTTTAATAAGTTTTTTCTTGGAATTTACGGAAGAAAAAAAACTGGTCTGATATTTTTATTAATTTTGTATAAATAATATTAGTTTAATATTATACATACCATGTGTTTCCAGTGATTTCTGGTAAACAACCGCTAGTCTTCCAAACTATCGAATAATCTTTCTGACTGTTATTCAATTTCTCTGGTAACTCACAGGATCGACTAGATTGATCCTAGGATTCCTTGGTCATTAGGGTAACTCTCATGATCGAACAGATATTCATGGTTGATATTTGAGTGTTGTATAGGTGTTTGGCTTATTTCGATTTCTCTCTTAAAGGTCTAAAGATTTAATCAAAATGTGCGTGTACGAAACTAAGTTGCATGAATAAATGTTAATTGTAAAGACATGTAAAATTGCATAAAAGGCAAGCAAATGGTTTCGAATTATAAAAACAGTTAATGTAAAGGATTTCTGGAACGTAAAAGGTTTGAAATATGAAGAAAGCGTTTAATGCAAGAAATCTGTAAATGACTTTAAGTAAAAATAGGCGTTCGAAGGATAAAGCTTGAAGGTAAAGGCATGGAAAATATGACAGTTTTCTGAAATGTAAAGTGCTTGAAATGTGAAGAAAGCATTGAAATGTAAAACTTTAATGAAGAGATTTCAAAGTGAAAAGACTGTAAATGAGAAAACTTATAAATGTTATTTGACAGAACGATAAAGGAAAGTGCTGGAAATGG
Source organism: Vicia faba (assembly GCA_948472305.1). Classification (NCBI taxonomy): domain Eukaryota; kingdom Viridiplantae; phylum Streptophyta; class Magnoliopsida; order Fabales; family Fabaceae; genus Vicia; species Vicia faba. The sequence goes on along the minus strand of OX451740.1, from coordinate 224,801,604 downwards.
TAAAAGGTTTTCATTAAATCATAAATATATGGTGCTATCATACGTACATTGCTCTTGCATTCGTTTCCCTTGCCATGTGGTAGTTTGAATGTTACTGAGTATTTAGTACAATAGATATGACACACGAAATCCTAATACTAAGACTTCTATTTATACTAATTCGACCATAACGGTCTTGCTATAGGATTATGCCACGTTCAGAACATGCAGAACAATGCCTCTTTCTTCTTTCCACGTGTCTCCAAATGCTCCAGCACATAAATTTCAAACTTCGAATGTCCCGCTTCCATTTGAATTTCAAATGCTTTGGTATTTCTCCGTTTCGAATGCACTTCCCAGACACAACCTTGTTGTTATTTCGATACTTCTTTAGATATGTTCCCATAATTGCCACTCGAAGCTCCAGCTTTGACATGCTTATTCGAAACACTGCTTCTGCTACTTCGAAACATGACGCTTTACTTTATTTCGATCGAAACGTTTAATTCATTTGGCTTCTAATAATATTATCAAAATCTTCAGCCAACAAATTGCCCCTTTAAAATATGTATTTCGATTCCTCTGAGAAATACCTATTTTAAACATCTACACAAGATTTTGATGTTTATTTGACTACAATTTTGGTTTCTTATATGTAATATTCGAACAACGTCATTTTGGCATTTTATCTTGCCATTTTGGCCTTTTATAACATCTTGGTTACGTTGTTACTATTCGAATCTCCTGCAGGCATGGCTTATATTTCTTTAAATATTTCCCATTAACCTTTAGGATACGTTTATCATCCACGAGTTCTTCGATTTCGTATGCATTGTTTGAGAATACTTTTAATATTCGAAAAGGTCCTTCCCAATGAGGTGACCATTTACCTAATGCTTTATTTTTCTTGTCCATAGGCAATATGACTCTCCAAACTAAGTCATTAATAATGAATACTTTTTTCTTCACCCTTTTATTGTATGTTCTGGCCACTCTTTCTTTTTGTCTCATCAAAATTTCCAATGCATGTAATCTAATTTCGTCCAACTCAACTAATTCATTCATCATCATTTCCCAATATAATGCAGCTGGGATTTCATTTTGTCTCTGAATTCGAACTGATTGTAGATGAATTTCTACTGGCAACACTGCATCATGACCAAATGTGAGTTGGAAAGGCGTAGTGTTAGTAGCTTCCTTAGGAGATGTTCTACAAGCCTATAATATTTGGTCCAGAGTTTTGTGCCAGTTTCTTGGCTTTTTGCCAATATGCTTCTTGATTAATCCTATTATTACTTTATTTACTGCTTCGACTTGACCGTTTGCTTGAGCATAATATGGCGTTGATGTTAGCAATCTAAACCCCATTTCTTGGGCAAATCCTTGCATCTTTCTACCAGTAAACACAGAGCCTTGGTCTGTGGTTATGCTCTCTGGCAATCTGAACCTATAGATAATGTGCTTTTGTATAAATTCAATAATAGCCTCTTGATCAGCAACTATCAGTGGTATAGCTTCGATCCATTTGGTAAAATAATCTATTCCCACCAAGATGTATTTCTGTCCTTTTGGACGAAGCAGGATTTATTTCTCCTATCAAATCCAATGCCCATCCTCTAAATGGCCATGGTTTGATGATCGAATGCAACTCACTTGCAGGGGCATGTTGAATCCCTGCATGTTTCTGACATTCCTCATATCCTTTAGCAAAGTCTATGCAATCTTTGAGCATGCTAGGCCAATACAAGCCGTATCGAAATAACAGCCATTTCATTTTATGGCCTGCTTGATGTGCCCCACATGCCCCATTATGGACTTCTGACAATGCTAAATATGCCTCACTTTCTCCTAGGCATTTCAATAATACACCCTCTTGGGTCTTTTTAAACAATTCGTTCCCCATGAGGAGATATGACAATGCTCTGTATTTTGTCTTTCTATCCACGTTTAGAGTTGGGTCTGCTAAATAACTCTTCAGTGGACTTCGCCAATCTGCATCTGACAAAGTATTTATGGCTAATATTTCGAATCCATGTTTCTCAGCATACCCCAATTTCATACTTTTCAGATCTGATGGTGTGAATCTAGTAGCCATAACTCTACCCCTTAATTCAACCAAATCCTTAAAGTTCTTGGTAGACACTTTATAACCCGAAGCCAACTGCGCTAAGTCATTTGCTTCTTGGTTCTCTATTCTTGGTATGAGTTGAATATCCATGTATTCAAATTTCCTCAATAGCCTATTGACTATGACGAAGTATACCATTAAGTTTTCCTTTATGCACTTATATTCCTTTGTGATTTGTTTGACCACTAATTCAGAGTCTCCTTTAATTTCGACTCTGGTTGCCCCCAATTCCAACAAAGCTTCAAGTCCAACAATGAGCGCTTCATACTCAGCTTCGTTGTTCGAGCAACGAGGACCATCTAATTTATACTTGAATTTTGTTGGAATTCCTTCAGGAGAAATCAGAAGGACTCCAACGCCACTTCCATTCCTGTGGGTTGAACCATCAAAGTACAATTTCCATGGTTGCATTTCGACGTAACTCATGACAGTCTGCTCAACCAACGAATGGTCCACAATGAAGTAAGAAATCACTTGACCTTTCATAGCTTTTAAAGGCATGAAAGTCAAAGAATAATCTGTTAAGGCTAAAGCCTATTTACCAACTCTGCTATGCATTATTGGTTTTGAAAGCATATGTTTAATAACATCGAAATGAGATGAAACATAAACATCAACAGGTTTTATATAATACTTGAGTTTCATACAAGAGAAATACAAACAGAGACATAGCTTTTCTAAATTGCTATATCTGGTCTCTGCATCATTTAGCAATCTACTTAAATAGTATATGGCTCTTTCGATGCCATTGCTATCTTCTTGTGCTAGCATACTACCTATACTAACTTCAGAGGCAGATATGTACAATCTCATGGGCTTCCCCCATGAAGGTGGAGACAAAATAGGAGGCTGAGAAAGGTATTCTTTTATCCTGTCAAATGCTTCCTGGTGAGCTTCGTTCCATTCGAAGGCTTGGCCTTGCTTTAGACGAAGTAACGGAGAGAAAGCTTGGGTTCTTCCACTCAGGTTCGAAATGAATCTTCTAAGGAAGTTAATTTTCCCTAGCAGAGATTGCAATTCCCTTTTTGACGTAGGTGCTTTCGTCTCCATTATGGCTTTGGTTTTGTTCTGGTTGATTTCACTCCCTTTCTTGTGAACCACAAAACCAAGAAAATCTCCAGCCTGCACAAAAAATGCACATTTAAGGGGATTCATCTTTAAGCCATGTTTTCTCATTCGCTCGAATGATTGGCTCAAATGATGCAAATGTGTTTCTGCAGATATAGATTTGATGACTATATCATCAATATACACCTGCATGAAGGTTTCAATGAAATCATGAAAAATTGAATTCATTGCCCTTTGATAAGTTGCCCCAGCGTTCTTTAAACCAAAAGGCATCACCACCCATTCGTAGGTGCCTAAGGCTCCTGGGCAACGAAATGCTGTCTTTGCAACATCTTCTTCAGCAATGAAAATCTGATTATACCCAGAGTATCCATCTAACATACTCAAGTATTCGAACCCTGCAGCAGAATCTACTAGCATTTCTGCCACAGGCATGGAATATTCATCTTTAGGGGTTGCAGTGTTTAAATCCCTAAAATCTATGCAAATTCTTAAAGAACCATTTTTCTTAATAACATGTACTATGTTTGCTAACCATTCGACGTACCTTGTTGTTCTGATGAATTTGCAACGCAGCAACCTTTCGATCTCAGCTTTAATTTTTGTGAGAACCGCTGGTGCGTATCTTCTGGGAGTTTGTTTGATGGGCCTCTTGCCATCTTTGATTGGCAGTCTGTGTTCGACCAACTCCCTCTTTAAACCAGGCATCTCGTCATAATCCCATGCGAAGCAATCTTTATTATCCTTGAGGACTTCGATTACTTCCTTCTTGAGGCCTGGGTTAAGTTTTGCACTTATGTAGGTTATTCTTTTCATTTTTTCATCCCCTAAGTTGACTTCTTCGAGTGGATCTTGTGCCAACATTTTGGCACCTGAGTTTACGGGGTCCCTTTCGAAGCCTAAGGGTTCTTTATCATAGATGACATCCAACCTTTGATCCATCTCAAACTCTTCGAAGGGTGAGCATTTCGAACCATCCCCACTTACTTCATTCATCTTTATAGTTGATTTATTTATTTCAGCCTCTAAGGCCGCTTTTGATTCGTTCTCAGCCATATAGGTCGAAATCCTTTCGAAAAAAGTGGACTCAGTCATGGATAAGGTTGTCGAAGTCCCAGCCTGCTGGCCGTTTTTGTATAGTGCTTTCGACTCCCTCTTCTTCACTGATTATTGTTCTATCCCAGTAAAGGCCATCATGGCGAAGGGTCATGTAGTAGTGGGCGTTTCTGGTTTCATTAATCTCATCATTTGGAACACATGGAGCAATCTTTTCCAGATTTTTATCATAATCCCTCTTGTCAACTAAATTGACCGTTGACATAAAGTAACTCTGGTCTGCTTCGATGTTTTCCACGATTCCATCATCTCTCCACAGAACTAGTCGCTGGTGCATTGACGAAGGAACTGCCCCCACGCCATGGATCCACTCCCTTCCCAACAATAAGTTATAGTTGGCCTTGGCTTCGATCACCATAAACATGGTGGGCCTACAGCTTGAGCCTATTGTCAATTCCAACTGGACCACTCCCAGTGTTTTGCCCACTTTTCCCTCATAATTGGACAGAACCATATTATGGGGCTTGATGTCTCCTTCGCGGATCTCTAATCTTTTTAGCATGAAATGGGGTATCAAATTGACTGCAGCACCCCCATCCACTAGAACTTTGTTCACACCATGGACACCAACTTTCGCCCGAATAAAAAGTGGCTTGAGATGGTTCTTCATAGCAGGTTCTGGACGTTCGAAGAACGCATTTTGTTCCTCAACAGCCCCATTGTCCATCACATAGTAGCACACAGGCCTATGTTTCATCAAATCTGTGGTGTCTTCCTCCTCATATTCATCGATTTCGGTTTCCTGCCCAAATTCGTAGGGAAGCACAGACACCACGTTATAGTTCAGGTTGAATGAAGACTCCCCCTCCGATTCGAAGTTATCTGTTATCATATCTTCGTCCTCTTCTGGGCCTGGAGTGTATTCCTTTGGTTCATCGCGTTGTACTTCAGAGAAAAGCCTCCTATTGACTGGAGGTTTGTCTTCAGTTTGATTTTTTGGTTTGTTGGTGCTAGATTCACCTTGGTTCTTTGTTGAAGTAACCCCTTTGTTTGCCACAGCTTCCCTCTCAGCCTTTCGAATCCTTTGCTGTCCGCGCCACTGGGATCTTGACATGGGGTTCCTTCCTTTGTAATTTTCTAATCTCACCTCCTCCCTTTTTGCTGTGTTGAATTGCCTCCTGTATGTCACAGCATGGCGTGCATTTCGTTCGGCGTTTCTCCATCTATATTTGCCTTTGTCATTTCTGACCTGTAACCATCTATCGGTTGGCACTTCAGCAGGGAGTTTGAAAGTCACTCTTCGAGCAGCCTTGGGGTGAGGGCTATCAGGCCTTCGCTGTTTGTGTCTGCTGTCGAAACGTGGGCCCATCTGGACAGTTTCTTGATGGTTCCAGCAAGGGGCGAAGGGAATCGTTTCGAAGGCTCTGGCCATGCTTTGGTCATACATAGCAGAACACCTTGGGCAAATCAAGCACTTGGTTGCCCCTTTGTAGCAGCGAAACACAAATTCCAGCAAACTTTCTCCAGCCTTGGGATAACACCTAAAAAGCTGGTTATCCTGGCGCCAATTGTTGCCAGTTCGAGCCCTCTGTACCCTTTCGAAATTCGCAGCGATTCTTTGATTGCAGAGGATGCTGCACCTAGGGCACAATATCATGCCTGAATCTCCTTTGTGGCATGTCATGAGGTAATCCTTGAGACTAGCATCTCCAGTGTGATTATCCTCCATTCTATACTTTTCTTTTTCTAAGTATTTTTCTACTTCCTCCATCTCAGAGCGAGGCCTCTCCACATCCACCATATTTATTTCAACATCTTCCCCCTTAGCTTCATCATCGCCCCATCCTGTGGGCTTTATATCCTTAATCTGAACCTTCGAACTCTCTGGGGCAGAATATTTGACCAAATAGTTAAATTTTCCACTGGGTTCCCCTAGAGTGTCCCATATTTCCTTCTGAGGGGAAATTGGCTTCGTGATTTGGACTTTCTCCAATTCCAGCCTCAAGCCTTCAGTGACTTGTGTTAGTTCTTGGTTTTGATTTCCCTGGCCTTCAGTAGCCTGGGTTTCTCTTGCAACAGCTACAGGTGCGGCAATCGAAGTCTCTGGCGTATTCTGGATGTCTTCAGTGACCTCCTTATTGACTTCGACCATCACCCAGTTTTCAGTTTCAGTACCCTTCTCTCCTGTTAGGGCGTCGCTTTGATCAGTTCCCACCATGTTGATCTCTCCAATGCACGCAGGCTCGGAGTAGTTGGTGTCTGCGACGTCCAAGGGATCTTCGTCCACTTTCATCTTCACCTTATCAGCAAACTTTAGTCTGTCATCTTTGATCGCGTTTTGAATTAGGTCCCTGAAAAGAAAACATTGTGAGGTTTTGTGGCCTAGGAAACTATGATATTTGCAAAATCCTCTCTTCTTTCTCTGATCCAAAGGAGGTATTTTGACATTTGATGGCACAATTAGTTGGCCATCTTTGACAAGTAAGTCAAAAATCTCGTCACATTTAGTGACATCGAAGGTATAAACCTTCTTTGGGAATTTGTCACTTTTCTCATTTTCAACAATCTCTTTCCCTTTTGTGGGAACCAATAATTTGTAGGAATAAGGCGGAGCCTGTTTTAATTCAGCGAGGTCGATTTCGACCTCTTCGAATTCGAATTCAGGATATTCTTCTGCTTCCTCAGTCCCAACATAGGAAATCCTTTCTTTCTTGCTATTCTTAAAGACTCTGGCTTTTTCGGCCTTTAGCCTTTCGACCTGTCGAACCCTATCGGCTAACTGAGCCATATCCCTCAAATATTGAGTGTCTAGTTTCTTTCGAATAGAATAATCCAAGCCACCAGCGGCCATTTCGACTAACTCATGTTCAGGCACTACTGTGTAACATCTGGATTTCAAAAGCCTAAATCTATTCAGATAATCATCTATGGGTTCGGTGAACTTTCTCTTAACACTGGCCAATTCCTTTAAGCTTATTTTCGACTGTCCTATGTAAAATTGTTCATGGAATAATCTCTCCAAGAGAGCCCAAGTATCAATGGACCCAGGAGGCAAAGTTGTAAACCATGTGAAGGCGTTTTTAGTCAAGGAACTTGGGAAGTATTTGATCCTGAGATCTTCATTATTGGCTATATCTCCCGCTTCGGTTAGATATCTCGCTATATGTTCGAATGTTGACTCATTGGTATCCCCAACGAACTTTGTAAATTTAGGGACTTTATATCCCCTTGGTAAATCAGTATGCATTATGCAATCCAATATAGGAGAAGCATAATTTGGCCTTCTCATTCCTGTGTTGAGGCCATTCTGGGCCATGACTCTCTCTATCATGGTGGTTAGATTGTTTTCTGCCAAGATGTTATCGTTTCGAATTCTATGAACGACAGCATCGGCATCTTGATTTCGACCAACCAAGACAACTCCCCTAGGTTGTTCTTCTCGAAACTCTGGGGCTTCTAGCCTTTCGACCCTTGCCCCTGGTTCCATAATTTCTCTTTGTGGGCCTGGGATTATTGGGGCTTCTAACCTTGGTTCCCTGGCCCCTAAGTTAACTTCTTCTCTGGGTGGTCTATAAATTGGGTCGTTAGCAATTTGTTCTATAACAGGCATGTTTGCTCGAAATCCCGCCTGATTCTTCCTACGCCTTTCTGGGGGAGCAAAGAAATCTGCTATTCGACTCATGTTGTCAGCATTTTCCCTGTTTGTCACAGTCACATTTTGCACTATTGGGGCAAATATCTCCTGCATGGTTTGTGCTAACACCCCTATCATATTATGGTTACTGTCATCCATCAATTGCCTAAAAGCCAACTGGTTTTCTATGGTTAAGATAAGCATTGTGCTATAACCCACTGACCCTTGGTTATTTGTCATAAACTGATTCGCCCCAGACCCAGACCCTAGTTGTGGGGATGAATTCGATATGGAATTGTGTAAACCTGCCATAAAAGATGTTGGCATTCCATAAGAGGAATTTCTGGTTCTATTTCCATCGAAACCGGGTGGTCTAGTTAATGGAGTGGCGAAATGGGATTGTGTCCCTGATGGTGGAACGAATCCCCCAGGGTAACCAATGGTTCCAGTATTTCCTAAGATCGAACTATTAGTTGATATGCCACTTACTCCATTGGTGGCTATATTACTGGTTGAAGATGCAACAGACTGTGCATTCGAAGGGATCACATTAAATGTTCCGATCGAAGTGGACACATTAGTGCCTGTTGTATGTGGGGCATTTTGTTCCCCTTGTTGATTGTCAGAATTAGACATTTTGTCCAAACGTTTTCTTCTGGATAAAGGTTGGTTGTTGTTGGTTATTTTACCACTTCTCAGGTTCATAAAACAGCAAACTTCTTAAGTTCCAACGTTTTTATAATGGTTATGTCTCAACAATCTTTATTTCTAATATCCAATTATTGGTCCCACCGGGTGTGCCAATTTGTTTCCAGTGATTTCTGGTAAACAACCGCTAGTCTTCCAAACTATCGAATAATCTTTCTGACTGTTATTCAATTCCTCTGGTAACTCACAGGATCGACTAGATTGATCCTAGGATTCCTTGGTCATTAGGGTAACTCTCATGATCGAACAAATATTCATGGTTGATATTTGAGTGTTGTATAGGTGTTTGGCTTATTTCGATTTCTCTCTTAAAGGTCTAAAGATGTAATCAAAATGTGCGTGTACGAAACTAAGTTGCATGAATAAATGTTAATTGTAAAGACATGTAAAATTGCATAAAAGGCAAGCAAATGGTTTCGAATTATAAAAACAGTTAATGTAAAGGATTTATGGAACGTAAAAGGTTTGAAATATGAACAAAGCGTTTAATGCAAGAAATCTGTAAATGACTTTAAGTAAAAATAGGCGTTCGAAGGATAAAGCTTGAAGGTAAAGGCATGGAAAATATGACAGTTTTCTGAAATGTAAAGTGCTTGAAATGTGAAGAAAGCATTGAAATGTAAAACTTTAAGGAAGAGATTTCAAAGTGAAAAGACTGTAAATGAGAAAACTTATAAATGTTATTTGACAGAACGATAAAGGAAAGTGCTGGAAATGGTAAAAGGTTTTCATTAAATCATAAATATATGGTGCTATCATACATACATTGCTCTTGCATTCGTTTCCCTTGCCATGTGGTAGTTTTAATGTTACTGAGTATTTAGTACAATAGATATGACACACGAAATCCTAATACTAAGACTTCTATTTATACTAATTCGACCATAACGGTCTTGCTATAGGATTATGCCACGTTCAGAACATGCAGAACAATGCCTCTTTCTTCTTTCCACATGTCTCCAAATGCTCCAGCACATAAATTTCAAACTTCGAATGTCTCGCTTCCATTTGAATTTCAAATGCTTTGGTATTTCTCCATTTCGAACGCACTTCCTAGACACAGCCTTGTTGTTATTTCGAGACTTCTTTAGATATGTTCCCATAATTGCCACTCGAAGCTCCAGCTTTGACATGCTTATTCGAAACACTGCTTCTGCTACTTCGAAACATGACGCTTTACTTCATTTCGATCGAAACGTTTAATTCATTTGGCTTCTAATAATATTATCAAAATCTTCAGCCAACACCATGACCAAGTAAAAAATTCAATTCATAATGCAATTTTTTAAATTTAAAACATAAACTTATAATTATAAAAGTAGTAAAATTGTAATATAAATTAAAACTCTAAGGCTCTATTTGGTAAGACATATTTTTGAATTTATAGCTTATAGCTTATAGCTTATAAGCTCATATGATATTTTAGACCTGTTTGGTAACGGTCTTTTTATCACAAGCTTATAACTTATTTTGTTAGCTTATTGCTTATTTTCCAGACGCTATTTCAATTAGAGTTTTAGCGTATAGTTTATTATTTTTTTCTTCCTCTTTTATCCTTCTAATTTTAACAAAAATCTAATTTTATCCTATATAATTTATTTTAATTTAAAATAAAGTAGTTATATATTAAATATTTTTTATGTGATTCTACATTTATAAGTTAGTTGAACCGCTAATTTTACTAAACACTTCAATTATCTTATCAGCTATTAATCTCAACCATCATCTATAAGGTATAAGCTATCACTCATCAACCATCAACTATAACCTATAAACTATCTGTTAGCTTATCAGCCAACTGCTATTTTTACCAAACAAACCCTAAATATCAAAAACGAAAAAAGTAGAAAGAAAGAGAAGGAGAGAGAGTGTTTTAAAGAGATTTGTCTTTAATATTAAAAAACGAAAAAAAATAATTAAATAGAATAAAATCAAAGTTAAATGAATAAATGTGAACTTTTAGATTATAAAAATGAAGGAATGCAATTTGGTGTTAAAATAATCTTTTGACACTAGGTGTCCTAGTTTACTTTGACACCAACCCACATCATTTTATTATTATAATTTAACGGTTCACGTTTAGTCATTTATTTTTGAATTTGTTCTCTTTAATAAACATATTTTATTTAATTTTTTTATATTAAATACAATCTCTCTTTAAAACTTTCCCCCATTCTCTATCTTTCTTTTTTTTCTTTTCGTTTTTTAAATTCAAAATTTTAATTTATTTTACAACTGTACTAGTTCTGTTATTATACGTTTATGTTTTTAAAAAATATTCAATTTTTATTATGAAGTGACTATTTCTACTTGATTACAATATGTATAATATATAAAGAGACTTATTTTTACAAGAGAAAATATTTGACCATTGTTTTTCAAAAATTCCAAGAAAAATACTTATCGACTAACGATTAACATAATAATAATAATAATAATAATAATAATAATAATAATAATAATAATAATAATAATAATAAAATTATATATATATATATATATATATATATATATATATATATATATATATATATATATATATATATATATATATATATATATATATATATATATATATATATATATATATATATATATATGTCAATTATAATAAACTATAATATAAAGTAAATATTTCACTTTGAAAAACAAATCTCATTTTATATTGAAAAGGAAAATAAATCATATTGATTAAATAGAACAAAATCAAAAATAGATGAATAAAAATAAATCTTTAGATTTATAAATATGAACGATATAGTTTAGTGTCAAATTGAAGAGATATATTTAAATTAATCATTATATCGAGTATATGAATGGAGTATTATAATTTTCAATTTTTCTATCTACCCACCAAATAAATATTTTTTTGTTGAATAAAAACTTTAATTATAGAAAAAATCACAAATAAACAATATGTTAAATTTCCCATCCATTTGATTTAAATACACTTTTAAAAATATCTTTTAATATTTTTTTTCAAATATAGACATAAAATAAGGAAAATATTAAAAATATTTAAATTAATATATCTCTTTTATTTAAAAGTATATTCTTTACCTTGTAAAACCATTCCACTAGTATATATAACGAAGATTGAAAGTCCTAAATCTCACAAGAAAAATAAAAAAAGGGTGATTTTCCTTATAATGGCCTCCGTGTTATTCAATCGAACTTATTTTTGTTTAATTTTATTCATTTCTATGGTTCTGCTTTCAGGTAATAAATAAAAGTTTGCTTTATCTCTCATGTTGTATACTTCATATACAATCAACATAGTCAAATATACTTAAAAACATAATATCTATAACTAATTCTTTGTTGTTATAGGTTTATCAAGTGGTGAGTATAGTCTTATGGATATAAAATGTTTAGATGGTAATTGCGCGTCTGATATTCAATGCGGTGCAGATTGTATTAAAAAGGGGTTTCATAAGGGTGGTGTCTGCAGAATAATTTTTCCTAGTTCTAATAAGTGTTGTTGTACAAAAGGATGATATATTTTTCTAGTTCTAATAAGTGTTATTGTACAAAAGGATGAGATATTTTGTCTCTTTAATAAATAAATGAATAAAAGGCACACCTAGTGTATTGTGTTAGACATGATTATTATTATTATTTTTATTATTATAATTTTTAATACTATTATTAAAGATAGTTCTACAATGATAGGTATTTTAAAAGATAAATTTGAAATTAGTTGTCGAATATAATTAATTTATTAAAATATTTATCTCACACATAAATAAAATAGCAAGCGGTCAAATATTATCTTACATTTATTTTAAACAAAAATATAATTTTTGTATAGTTTTTTGTTATCATAAACTTAAATATTATTATTAATATATATGCCATTTCAAATGTGTTTTAATAAGTTTTTTCTTGGAATTTTCAGAAGAAAAAAAACTGGTCTGATATTTTTATTAATTTTGTATAAATAATATTAGTTTAATATTATACATACCATGACCAAGTAAAAAATTCAATTCATAATGCAATTTTTTAAATTTAAAACATAAACTGATAATTATAAAAGTAGTAAAATTGTAATATAAATTAAAACTCTAAGGCTCTATTTGGTAAGACATATTTTTGAATTTATAGCTTATAGTTTATAGCTTATAAGCTCATATGATATTTTAGACCTGTTTGGTAACGGTCTTTTTATCACAAGCTTATAACTTATTTTGTTAGATTATTGCTTATTTTCCAGACGCTATTTCAATTAGAGTTTTAGCGTATAGTTTATTATTTTTTTCTTCCTCTTTTATCCTTCTAATTTTAACAAAAATCTAATTTTATCCTATATAATTTATTTTAATTTAAAATAAAGTAGTTATATATTAAATATTTTTTATGTGATTCTACATTTATAAGTTAGTTGAACCGCTAATTTTACTAAACACTTCAATTATCTTATCAGCTATTAATCTCAACCATCATCTATAAGGTATAAGCTATCACTCATCAACCATCAACTATAACCTATAAACTATCTGTTAGCTTATCAGCCAACTGCTATTTTTACCAAACAGACCCTAAATATCAAAAACGAAAAAAGTAGAAAGAAAGAGAAGGAGAGAGAGTGTTTTAAAGAGATTTTTCTTTAATATTAAAAAAGAAAAAAAAATAATTAAATAGAATAAAATCAAAGTTAAATGAATAAATGTGAACTTTTAGATTATAAAAATGAAGGAATGCAATTTGGTGTTAAAATAATCTTTTGACACTAGGTGTCCTAGTTTACTTTGACACCAACCCACATCATTTTATTATTATAATTTAACGGTTCACGTTTATTCATTTATTTTTGAATTTGTTCTCTTTAATAAACATATTTTATTTAATTTTTTTATATTAAATACAATCTCTCTTTAAAACTTTCCCCCATTCTCTATCTTTCTTTTTTTTTCTTTTCGTTTTTTAAATTCAAAATTTTAATTTATTTTACAATTGTACTAGTTCTGTTATTATAAGTTTATGTTTTTAAAAAATATTCAATTTTTATTATGAAGTGACTATTTCTACTTGATTACAATATGTATAATATATAAAGAGACTTATTTTTACAAGAGAAAATATTTGACCATTGTTTTTCAAAAATTCCAAGAAAAATACTTATCGACTAACGATTGACATAATAATAATAATAATAATAATAATAATAATAATAATAATAATAATAATAAAATTATATATATATATATATATGTCAATTATAATAAACTATAATATAAAGTAAATATTTCACTTTGAAAAACAAATCTCATTTTATATTGAAAAAGAAAATAAATCATATTGATTAAATAGAACAAAATCAAAAATAGATGAATAAAAATAAATCTTTAGATTTATAAATATGAACGATATAGTTTAGTGTCAAATTGAAGAGATATATTTAAATTAATCATTATATCGAGTATATGAATGGAGTATTATAATTTTCAATTTTTCTATCTACCCACCAAATAAATATTTTTTTGTTGAATAAAAACTTTAATTATAGAAAAAATCACAAATAAACAATATGTTAAATTTCCCATCCATTTGATTTAAATACACTTTTAAAAATATCTTTTAATATTTTTTTTCAAATATAGACATAAAATAAGGAAAATATTAAAAATATTTAAATTAATATATCTCTTTTATTTAAAAGTATATTCTTTACCTTGTAAAACCATTCCACTAGTATATATAACGAAGATTGAAAGTCCTAAATCTCACAAGAAAAATAAAAAAAAGGGTGATTTTCCTTATAATGGCCTCCGTGTTATTCAATCGAACTTATTTTTGTTTAATTTTATTCATTTCTATGGTTCTGCTTTCAGGTAATAAATAAAAGTTTGCTTTATCTCTCATGTTGTATACTTCATATACAATCAACATAGTCAAATATACTTAAAAACATAATATCTATAACTAATTCTTTGTTGTTATAGGTTTATCAAGTGGTGAGTATAGTCTTATGGATATAAAATGTTTAGATGGTAATTGCGCGTCTGATATTCAATGCGGTGCAGATTGTATTAAAAAGGGGTTTCATAAGGGTGGTGTCTGCAGAATAATTTTTCCTAGTTCTAATAAGTGTTGTTGTACAAAAGGATGATATATTTTTCTAGTTCTAATAAGTGTTATTGTACAAAAGGATGAGATATTTTGTCTCTTTAATAAATAAATGAATAAAAGGCACACCTAGTGTATTGTGTTAGACATGATTATTATTATTATTATTTTTATTATTATAATTTTTAATACTATTATTAAAGATAGTTCTACAATGATAGGTATTTTAAAAGATAAATTTGAAATTAGTTGTCGAATATAATTAATTTATTAAAATATTTATCTCACACATAAATAAAATAGCAAGCGGTCAAATATTATCTTACATTTATTTTAAACAAAAATATAATTTTTGTATAGTTTTTTGTTATCATAAACTTAAATATTATTATTAATATAAATGCTATTTCAAATGTGTTTTAATAAGTTTTTTCTTGGAATTTTCAGAAGAAAAAAAACTGGTCTGATATTTTTATTAATTTTGTATAAATAATATTAGTTTAATATTATACATACCATGACCAAGTAAAAAATTCAATTCATAATGCAATTTTTTAAATTTAAAACATAAACTGATAACTATAAAAGTAGTAAAATTGTAATATAAATTAAAACTCTAAGGCTCTATTTGGTAAGACATATTTTTGAATTTATAGCTTATAGTTTATAGCTTATAAGCTCATATGATATTTTAGACCTGTTTGGTAACGGTCTTTTTATCACAAGCTTATAACTTATTTTGTTAGCTTATTGCTTATTTTCCAGACGCTATTTCAATTAGAGTTTTAGCGTATAGTTTATTATTTTTTTCTTCCTCTTTTATCCTTCTAATTTTATCCTATATAATTTATTTTAATTTAAAATAAAGTAGTTATATATTAAATATTTTTTATGTGATTCTACATTTATAAGTTAGTTAAACCGCTAATTTTACTAAACACTTCAATTATCTTATCAGCTATTAATCTCAACCATCATCTATAAGGTATAAGCTATCACTCATCAACCATCAACTATAACCTATAAACTATCTGTTAGCTTATCAGCCAACTGCTATTTTTACCAAACAGACCCTAAATATCAAAAACGAAAAAAATAGAAAGAAAGAGAAGGAGAGAGAGTGTTTTAAAGAGATTTTTCTTTAATATTAAAAAAGAAAAAAAATAATAATTAAATAGAATAAAATCAAAGTTAAATGAATAAATGTGAACTTTTAGATTATAAAAATGAAGGAATGCAATTTGGTGTTAAAATAATCTTTTGACACTAGGTGTCCTAGTTTACTTTGACACCAACCCACATCATTTTATTATTATAATTTAACGGTTCACGTTTATTCATTTATTTTTGAATTTGTTCTCTTTAATAAACATATTTTATTTAATTTTTTTATATTAAATACAATCTCTCTTTAAAACTTTCCCCCATTCTCTATCTTTCTTTTTTTTTCTTTTCGTTTTTTAAATTCAAAATTTTAATTTATTTTACAATTGTACTAGTTCTGTTATTATAAGTTTATGTTTTTAAAAAATATTCAATTTTTATTATGAGGTGACTATTTCTACTTGATTACAATATGTATAATATATAAAGAGACTTATTTTTACAAGAGAAAATATTTGACCATTGTTTTTCAAAAATTCCAAGAAAAATACTTATCGACTAACGATTGACATAATAATAATAATAATAATAATAATAATAATAATAATAAAATTATATATATATATATATATGTCAATTATAATAAACTATAATATAAAGTAAATATTTCACTTTGAAAAACAAATCTCATTTTATATTGAAAAAGAAAATAAATCATATTGATTAAATAGAACAAAATCAAAAATAGATGAATAAAAATAAATCTTTAGATTTATAAATATGAACGATATAGTTTAGTGTCAAATTGAAGAGATATATTTAAATTAATCATTATATCGAGTATATGAATGGAGTATTATAATTTTCAATTTTTCTATCTACCCACCAAATAAATATTTTTTTGTTGAATAAAAACTTTAATTATAGAAAAAATCACAAATAAACAATATGTTAAATTTCCCATCCATTTGATTTAAATACACTTTTAAAAATATCTTTTAATATTTTTTTTCAAATATAGACATAAAATAAGGAAAATATTAAAAATATTTAAATTAATATATCTCTTTTATTTAAAAGTATATTCTTTACCTTGTAAAACCATTCCACTAGTATATATAACGAAGATTGAAAGTCCTAAATCTCACAAGAAAAATAAAAAAAGGGTGATTTTCCTTATAATGGCCTCCGTGTTATTCAATCGAACTTATTTTTGTTTAATTTTATTCATTTCTATGGTTCTGCTTTTAGGTAATAAATAAAAGTTTGCTTTATCTCTCATGTTGTATACTTCATATACAATCAACATAGTCAAATATACTTAAAAACATAATATCTATAACTAATTCTTTGTTGTTATAGGTTTATCAAGTGGTGAGTATAGTCTTATGGATATAAAATGTTTAGATGGTAATTGCGCGTCTGATATTCAATGCGGTGCAGATTGTATTAAAAAGGGGTTTCATAAGGGTGGTGTCTGTAACACCCCAGTTTCAATTATTTGATTTATTTAAATTTGGGAAATTATTTTATTAGAATTAATAAAATAAAAAGGAATTATTTATTTTGGAATATGGAGGAAAATAAAAGAAATAAGAAATGCTGAGTTTTTAAGTTATTGGGCTCGGATGTTGTTAGTAAAGAGTGGGGGTGAAAGAGAAATAAAGTTATGTTTTGAAACTCAAGTTAGTTTTCTCATTTTGCACGATAAACAGAAGTTGGGATTTTGGGAAGCAGAACTCTGAAGGTACGAAGAACGAAGAAAATCGCTCAAGAATTCAAAGCTGCTAATTGATAAGGTAAGGGGGGCTATTACTCGGTTTACCTTTGTTTATGGGTTTATGTACGGTTGATTTGGGTAATCGTAGGGAAAAACCCCAATTGTTAGATGTTAGTAGGAATCGATACCCTTAGGATTGAACCTTGTTAGAAAAGGGTTAGGTTCCCAATTTTTATGAATCGATTAGGAATTTTAGTTTCCAAATGGTGAATTGGGAGTATATCTGCATGATCGTGAATTTATCTTAGAGGTTTAGGGATAACCTTAATGTTGTCAGAACTCCCCTCACAAGGACGAGTAATCACTGTTAAGGTTACCATAATAATTGTTGGTAATTATGAAATGAATGTGTTATTTTGAGTTGTGAAACATCGATGTCGTTAGGTACCGAAATGCGAGTTTAGCCGACATTTTTCCGCGTTTGGCTGCTGTTTCTGAGCTGCTGCAGGTTCAGGAAAATCCTGTACGCGCTCAGCAACACGGGCCGTGTTGCACAACACGGGCACCCGTGTTGCTCTTCTGTGTTGGGAGATGATGTGCTTCTGGTTGCACAACACGGGCCGTGTCGCACAACACGGGCACCCGTGTTGCTTCCCCTGTACTGATAAGAATAATGTGTTTTCTTTTCTCTGGATATGTTACAACACGGGCCGTGTGGCACAACACGGGCACCCGTGTTGCTCTTCTGTACTGCCCAACACGGGTCGTGTTGTACAACACGGGCACCCGTGTTGTCGATACTGTGTTGGTTTTTCTGAACCTTGTTTTCAGTGCCGGATTTTGGATTTTTGCCATGCTTTTGAATAATGTTATCGAGCATGAATTTATGACATGACTTGATATGATTGATGTTTAAATAGTATGCTGAGTGATTACATGCTATCCATATCTCGTTATGATTTGATGTTGTTGATGTTGCATGATATGTTGATTGATGTTTATAGTATGCTGAGTGTTACATACTTACATATCATGTTGCATTTGTTAATTCCCATTGTGTGGAATTAACATGGTGGCCAATATACGTGTCCGCGATTTAATGGAACGTTGAGGTGGTAGCCGTGTCCGCGATATAATGGAACGGTGAGTTATCCGTGACCCGGGATTTAATGGGGCGGTAAAGTGGTACCACATGCATGGGTGTGTTGCATTATCTTGAATATAACATGAATGGATGATTGTTCCAATGTTGTATTTGATTGTTAGTATGCCCGTATAGTTGCTAAATGGTTGACGAGGTTTGATGATTATTTGCGAATATGAAAAGCAATATATTATGGTTGTATGAATTGCAAAGGTTTTGTAAACTATGAAATATACTAATTATTGGGTGATGCTTATGATTTCCTGAATTGTTTGTTATGAACGTATAATCAAATGTATAATTGAGATGCTCACCCTTACTGTTGAATATTTCAGATTGAGGAGCTTCGTTCAGGTGCTTGGCGAAGGCTTGTCGTTCTAGTTTATTTTTCGTTTTGGTATTGTCCGGGTCATGCTCTGATAGTTGTAACTCCGGGAACGTTTGTTTGTCGAGCTGCTTTAGTCAGACTCGTTTATTTCCTTAGTATTTGGTTATAATATAATGTTGATATATTCCAGGTGTTAATCCCTGATGATTGAAAATATTATAACTTTGGTTTTATTAAATAAATTATTCCGCTGTGTAAACATGTATGAGTTACTACTAAGATTATGCATGACAGGAATTGTTTTATTAAAAGAGAATTGTAGCATCCTCGAATTATACATGTACTCTGAAATTATAATTTTAATTATTTGCGAAAATTACCTTGGGGTTTTAGAGGGTGTTACAATAGTGGTATCAGAGCATAGTCGGTCGTTGCGACCAGAGTCTTGAGTCAGTCATCCCTTTTGTATGCGATTAGTGTAAGGTAACACTGTCGATACTGTATTCTAATGAAGAGTATGTTTTAATTCTAAGGAATATGGCTGGAGGAGGTAACAGACGAAATGATGCTGCACTAGCTGAGGCTTTGGGGATGTTAGCTGGTGTACTTGCTGGAAACCCAACTGGAGGCGTGATTGGTGCTGATAGGCAATTGGGAAATTTCCAAAGGAACAATCCTCTGTTGTTCAAAGGTACACATGACCCTGAAGGTGCTCAGAAGTGGCTGAAGGAAATTGAAAGGATTTTCCGTGTGATTGATTGTGCTGAAGATCTGAAAGTCAGATATGGTACGCATATGTTGGCAGAAGAGGCCGACGACTGGTGAGTTGCAACCAGGACTGAAATGGTTCAGGATGAGGAGGCACTGACTTGGGCTAACTTCAGAAGGGCTTTTCTGAGGAGGTACTTTCCTGAAGATGTTCGGGGAAGAAAGGAAATTGAATTTTTGGAGCTTAAGCAGGGAAATCTGACTGTTAGTGAATATGCTACTAAGTTCATCTGAACTGCTTTGCTAAGACGGTGATTTTTCCAGAAGCAGTTGGTGTCGAGAATTTGACTATGACTGCTAGGCAGGTACAAGAAGCAATGGAAGGCGGTGCTAATGTGTTTATGTTACTTGCTTCGTTAGATGCAACAGGAAAGGTCAGGAGTGTGGAATTGCCAGTGGTGTGTGATTTTCCAGAAGTCTTTCCGGATGATGTTGGTGAGCTACCTCCTGAGAGAGAGGTGGAATTCTCTATAGATTTGATTCCTGGTATGAGACCGGTGTCGATGGCGCCATATCGTATGTCTGCGTCTGAATTGGCTGAATTGAAGAGTCAGTTGGAAGATTTACTGGAGAAGAAGTTTATTCGTCCAAGTGTTTCGCCTTGGGGTGCTCCGGTATTGTTGGTTAAGAAGAAAGAAGGTTCTATGAGACTGTGTGTTGATTACAGGAAATTGAACAAGGTAACCATTAAGAATCGGTACCCGTTACCGAGGATTGATGATTTAATGGATCAACTAATTGGAGCCAGTGTATTCAGTAAGATTGACTTGAGATCTGGATATCATCAGATTCGTGTGAAAGCGGAAGATATTCAAAAGACTGCTTTTCGAACGAGGTATGGGCATTATGAATATTCTGTTATGCCGTTCGGGGTTACTAATGCACCTGGTGTTTTCATGGAATATATGAATAGGATTTTTCATCCGTATCTGGATAAGTTTGTTGTGGTTTTTATTGATGACATTCTGATTTATTCCAAGAACGACAAAGAGCATGCGGAACATCTCAGAATTGTGTTGGAGTTGTTGAAAGATAGGAAGTTGTATGCAAAGTTGTCCAAATGTGAGTTCTGGCTGAATGAAGTTAGTTTTCTTGGACATGTGATTTCTAAGAATGGTATTGCAGTGGATCCTACAAAAGTAGAAGCGGTATCTCAGTGGGAAGCGCCGAAGACTGTTTCTGAAATCAGAAGTTTTCTTGGTCTTGCAGGTTATTACAGAAAGTTTATCGAAGGATTCTCAAAGTTAGCTTTGCCGTTGACGAAGTTGACTCGTAAAGGACAAGCGTTCATTTGGGATTCTGATTGTGAGAAAGGTTTCCAAGAATTGAAGCGGAGATTGACTAGTGCTCCTATTCTGATTTTGCCGAATCCGGTGGAATCTTTTGTGGTTTATTGTGATGCATCTCTGTTGGGTTTAGGTGGTGTTTTAATGCAGAATCAACAGGTAGTTGCGTATGCTTCGAGACAGTTGAAGGTTCACGAAAGGAACTATCCTACTCATGACTTAGAGTTAGCAGCAGTTGTGTTTGTCTTGAAATTGTGGAGACATTATCTGTACGGTTCGAGATTTGAAGTGTATAGTGATCATAAGAGTTTGAAGTATCTTTTCGATCAGAAAGAGCTCAATATGAGGCAAAGAAGGTGGTTGGAATTTCTCAAAGATTATGATTTTGGGTTGAATTACCATCCTGGTAAGGCAAATGTGGTTGCAGATGCTTTGAGCAGGAAATCCTTGCATATGTCTATGATGATGGTTCGTGAATTGGATTTAATTGAACAATTCCGAGATTTGAGTTTAGTTTGTGAAAGTACTCCGAAGTGTGTTCGTTTGGGTATGTTGAAACTTACTAGTGGTATTCTAGAAGAGATCAGGATCGGGCAGAAATCTGATGTTAATTTAGTTGATAAATTGACATTGATCAACCAAGGTCAAGGTGGTGAGTTTAGAATTGATGAAAATGATGTTATGAGATTTGGCGATAGAGTTTGTGTTCCTGATGTCGCAGAAATCAAGGAGAGTATATTAGAGGAAGGACATCGCAGTGGGATGAGTATTCATCCGGGCGCCACGAAAATGTATCATGATTTGAAGAAATTGTTTTGGTGGCCGGGAATGAAAAAGGAAATAGCTGAATTTGTGTATGCATGTTTAATCTGTCAGAAATCGAAGATTGAGCATCAGAAGCCGTCTGGATTTATGCAACCAATGTTTATTCCAGAATGGAAGTGGGATAGCATTTCGATGGATTTTGTATCTGGGTTGCCGAGGACTCCTATGAATTGTGAAGCGATATGGGTCGTTGTGGATAGGTTGACTAAGTCTGCTCATTTTATACCGGTGCGAATGGATTACTCAATGGAGAGATTGGCACAGTTATATATTGAGGAAATAGTGAGTTTGCATGGAGTTCCTTCTAGTATTGTGTCGGATAGAGATCCGAGGTTCACTTCGAAATTTTGGGAAGGATTGCAGAAGGCTTTGGGTACTAAATTGAGGTTGAGTTCAGCTTACCATCCTCAGACCGATGGACAGACAGAGAGGACGATTCAATCGTTAGAAGATTTATTGCGTGCTTGTGTTTTAGAGAAGGGTGGAGCTTGGGATAGCTATTTGCCATTGATTGAATTTACTTATAACAATAGTTACCATTCGAGTATTGGTATGGCTCCGTTTGAGGCATTGTATGGTAGGCGGTGTAGAACGCCTTTGTGTTGGTATGAATCTGGAGAGAGTTCGGTAGTTGGGCCAGAGATTGTTCAGCAGACTACTGAAAAGATCAAATTGGTTCAAGAGAAGATGAGAGCTTCTCAGAGTCGTCAGAAAAGTTATCATGACAAGAGGAGAAACAATTTAGAATTCAGTGCTGGAGATCATGTGTTTATGAGAGTTACTCCGATGACGGGTATTGGTCGAGCGTTGAAATCTAAGAAGTTGACTCCGCGTTTTATTGGTCCGTTTCAGATTACGGAAAGAGTTGGAGAAGTTGCTTATCGTATTGCTTTACCTCCGAGACTTGCGAATTTGCACGATGTTTTTCATGTTTCTCAGCTGAGGAGATACATTCCAGACCCATCTCATGTAATCCAAATAGATGATGTACAGGTGAGAGATAACCTGACAGTAGAAACATTGCCTATGAGGATAGAAGATCGGGAAGTGAAACAGTTAAGAGGTAAAGGGATAGCATTAGTGAAGGTTGCTTGGGGAGGTCCAGCAGATGGAAATATCACTTGGGAGCTGGAGAGCCAGATGAAAGAGGCTTATCCGGAACTGTTCGTCTAAGGTATGTTTTCGAGGACGAAAACTCTTTTAGTGGGGGAGAGTTGTAACACCCCAGTTTCAATTATTTGATTTATTTAAATTTGGGAAATTATTTTATTAGAATTAATAAAATAAAAAGGAATTATTTATTTTGGAATATGGAGGAAAATAAAAGAAATAAGAAATGCTGAGTTTTTAAGTTATTGGGCTCGGATGTTGTTAGTAAAGAGTGGGGGTGAAAGAGAAATAAAGTTATGTTTTGGAACTCAAGTTAGTTTTCTCATTTTGCACGATAAACAGAAGTTGGGATTTTGGGAAGCAGAACTCTGAAGGTACGAAGAACGAAGAAAATCGCTCAAGAATTCAAAGCTGCTAATTGATAAGGTAAGGGGGGCTATTACTCGGTTTACCTTTGTTTATGGGTTTATGTACGGTTGATTTGGGTAATCGTAGGGAAAAACCCCAATTGTTAGATGTTAGTAGGAATCGATACCCTTAGGATTGAACCTTGTTAGAAAAGGGTTAGGTTCCCAATTTTTATGAATCGATTAGGAATTTTAGTTTCCAAATGGTGAATTGGGAGTATATCTGCATGATCGTGAATTTACCTTAGAGGTTTAGGGATAACCTTAATGTTGTCAGAACTTCCCTCACAAGGACGAGTAATCACTGTTAAGGTTACCATAATAATTGTTGGTAATTATGAAATGAATGTGTTATTTTGAGTTGTGAAACATCGATGTCGTTAGGTACCGAAATGCGAGTTTAGCCGACATTTTTCCGCGTTTGGCTGCTGTTTCTGAGCTGCTGCAGGTTCAGGAAAATCCTGTACGCGCTCAGCAACACGGGCCGTGTTGCACAACACGGGCACCCGTGTTGCTCTTCTGTGTTGGGAGATGATGTGCTTCTGGTTGCACAACACGGGCCGTGTCGCACAACACGGGCACCCGTGTTGCTTCCCCTGTACTGATAAGAATAATGTGTTTTCTTTTCTCTGGATATGTTACAACACGGGCCGTGTGGCACAACACGGGCACCCGTGTTACTCTTCTGTACTGCCCAACACGGGTCGTGTTGTACAACACGGGCACCCGTGTTGTCGATACTGTGTTGGTTTTTCTGAACTTTGTTTTCAGTGCCGGATTTTGGATTTTTGCCATGCTTTTGAATAATGTTATCGAGCATGAATTTATGACATGACTTGATATGATTGATGTTTAAATAGTATGCTGAGTGATTACATGCTATCCATATCTCGTTATGATTTGATGTTGTTGATGTTGCATGATATGTTGATTGATGTTTATAGTATGCTGAGTGTTACATACTTACATATCATGTTGCATTTGTTAATTCCCATTGTGTGGAATTAACATGGTGGCCAATATACGTGTCCGCGATTTAATGGAACGTTGAGGTGGTAGCCGTGTCCGCGATATAATGGAACGGTGAGTTATCCGTGACCCGAGATTTAATGGGGCGGTAAAGTGGTACCACATGCATGGGTGTGTTGCATTATCTTGAATATAACATGAATGGATGATTGTTCCAATGTTGTATTTGATTGTTAGTATGCCCGTATAGTTGCTAAATGGTTGACGAGGTTTGATGATTATTTGCGAATATGAAAAGCAATATATTATGGTTGTATGAATTGCAAAGGTTTTGTAAACTATGAAATATGCTAATTATTGGGTGATGCTTATGATTTCCTGAATTGATTGTTATGAACGTATAATCAAATGTATAATTGAGATGCTCACCCTTACTGTTGAATATTTCAGATTGAGGAGCTTCGTTCAGGTGCTTGGCGAAGGCTTGTCGTTCTAGTTTATTTTTCGTTTTGGTATTGTCCGGGTCATGCTCTGATAGTTGTAACTCCGGGAACGTTTGTTTGTCGAGCTGCTTTAGTCAGACTCGTTTATTTCCTTAGTATTTGGTTATAATATAATGTTGATATATTCCAGGTGTTAATCCCTGATGATTGAAAATATTATAACTTTGGTTTTATTAAATAAATTATTCCGCTGTGTAAACATGTATGAGTTACTACTAAGATTATGCATGACAGGAATTGTTTTATTAAAAGAGAATTGTAGCATCCTCGAATTATACATGTACTCTGAAATTATAATTTTAATTATTTGCGAAAATTACCTTGGGGTTTTAGAGGGTGTTACAGTGTCTGCAGAATAATTTTTCCTAGTTCTAATAAGTGTTGTTGTACAAAAGGATGATATATTTTTCTAGTTCTAGTAAGTGTTATTGTACAAAAGGATGAGATATTTTGTCTCTTTAATAAATAAATGAATAAAAGGCACGCCTAGTGTATTGTGTTAGACATGATTATTATTATTATTTTTATTATTATAATTTTTAATACTATTATTAAAGATAGTTCTACAATGATAGGTATTTTAAAAGATAAATTTGAAATTAGTTGTCGAATATAATTAATTTATTAAAATATTTATCTCACACATAAATAAAATAGAAAGCGGTCAAATATTATCTTACATTTATTTTAAACAAAAATATAATTTTCGTATAGTTTTTTGTTATCATTAACTTAAATGTTATTATTAATATAAATGCTATTTCAAATGTGTTTTAATAAGTTTTTTCTTGGAATTTTTGAAAGAAAAAAAACTGGTCTGATATTTTTATTAATTTTGTATAAATAATATTAGTTTAATATTATACATACCATGACCAAGTAAAAAATTCAATTCATAATGCAATTTTTTAAATTTAAAACATAAACTGATAATTATAAAAGTAGTAAAATTGTAATATAAATTAAAACTCTAAGGCTCTATTTGGTAAGACATATTTTTGAATTTATAGCTTATAGCTTATAGCTTATAAGCTCATATGATATTTTAGACCTGTTTGGTAACGGTCTTTTTATCACAAGCTTATAACTTATTTTGTTAGCTTATTGCTTATTTTCCAGACGCTATTTCAATTAGAGTTTTAGCGTATAGTTTATTATTTTTTTCTTCCTCTTTTATCCTTCTAATTTTAACAAAAATCTAATTTTATCCTATATAATTTATTTTAATTTAAAATAAAGTAGTTATATATTAAATATTTTTTATGTGATTCTACATTTATAAGTTAGTTGAACCGCTAATTTTACTAAACACTTCAATTATCTTATCAGCTATTAATCTCAACCATCATCTATAAGGTATAAGCTATCACTCATCAACCATCAACAATAACCTATAAACTATCTGTTAGCTTATCAGCCAACTGCTATTTTTACCAAACAGACCCTAAATATCAAAAAACGAAAAAAGTAGAAAGAAAGAGAAGGAGAGAGAGTGTTTTAAAGAGATTTGTCTTTAATATTAAAAAAGGAAAAAAAAAATAATTAAATAGAATAAAATCAAAGTTAAATGAATAAATGTGAACTTTTAGATTATAAAAATGAAGGAATGCAATTTGGTGTCAAAATAATCTTTTGACTCTAGGTGTCCTAGTTTACTTTGACACCAACCCACATCATTTTATTATTATAATTTAACGGTTCACGTTTATTCATTATTTTTGAATTTGTTCTCTTTAATAAACATATTTTATTTAATTTTTTTATATTAAATACAATCTCTCTTTAAAACTTTCCCCCATTCTCTATCTTTCTTTTTTTTTCTTTTCGTTTTTTAATTCAAAATTTTAATTTATTTTACAATTGTACTAGTTCTGTTATTATAAGTTTATGTTTTTAAAAAATATTCAATTTTTATTATGAAGTGACTATTTCTACTTGATTACAATATGTATAATATATAAAGAGACTTATTTTTACAAGAGAAAATATTTGACCATTGTTTTTCAAAAATTCAAGAAAAATACTTATCGACTAACGATTGACATAATAATAATAATAATAATAATAATAATAATAATAATAAAATTATATATATATATATATATATATATATATATATATATATATATATATATATATATATATATATATATATATATATATATATATATATATATCACTTTGAAAAACAAATCTCATTTTATATTGAAAAAGAAAATAAATCATATTGATTAAATAGAACAAAATCAAAAATAGATGAATAAAAATAAATCTTTAGATTTATAAATATGAACGATATAGTTTAGTGTCAAATTGAAGAGATATATTTAAATTAATCATTATATCGAGTATATGAATGGAGTATTATAATTTTCAATTTTTCTATCTACCCACCAAATAAATATTTTTTTGTTGAATAAAAACTTTAATTATAGAAAAAATCACAAATAAACAATATGTTAAATTTCCCATCCATTTGATTTAAATACACTTTTAAAAATATCTTTTAATATTTTTTTTCAAATATAGATATAAAATAAGGAAAATATTAAAAATATTTAAATTAATATATCTCTTTTATTTAAAAGTATATTCTTTACCTTGTAAAACCATCCACTAGTATATATAACGAAGATTGAAAGTCCTAAATCTCACAAGTAAAATAAAAAAAGGGTGATTTTCCTTATAATGGCGTCCGTGTTATTCAATCGAACTTATTTTTGCTTAATTTTATTCATTTCTATGGTTCTGCATTCAGGTAATAAATAAAAGTTTGCTTTATCTCTCATGTTGTATACTTCATATACAATCAACATAGTCAAGTATACTTAAAAACATAATATCTATAACTAATTCTTTGTTGTTATAGGTTTATCAAGTGGTGAGTATAGTCTTATGGATATAAAATGTTTAGATGGTAATTGCGCGTCTGATATTCAATGCGGTGCAGATTGTATTAAAAAGGGGTTTCATAAGGGTGGTGTCTGCAGAATAATTTTTCCTAGTTCTAATAAGTGTTGTTGTACAAAAGGATGATATATTTTTCTAGTTCTAATAAGTGTTATTGTACAAAAGGATGAGATATTTTGTCTCTTTAATAAATAAATGAATAAAAGGCACACCTAGTGTATTGTGTTAGACATGATTATTATTATTATTTTTATTAGTATAATTTTTAATACTATTATTAAAGATAGTTCTACAATGATAGGTATTTTAAAAGATAAATTTGAAATTAGTTGTCGAATATAATTAATTTATTAAAATATTTATCTCACACATAAATAAAATAGAAAGCGGTCAAATATTATCTTACATTTATTTTAAACAAAAATATAATTTTCGTATAGTTTTTTGTTATCATTAACTTAAATGTTATTATTAATATAAATGCTATTTCAAATGTGTTTTAATAAGTTTTTTCATGGAATTTTTGAAAGAAAAAAAATTGGTCTGATATTTTTATTAATTTTGTATAAATAATATTAGTTTAATATTATACATACCATGACCAAGTAAAAAATTCAATTCATGATGCAATTTTTTAAATTTAAAACATAAACTGATAATTATAAAAGTAGTAAAATTGTAATATAAATTAAAACTCTAAGGCTCTATTTGGTAAGACATATTTTTGAATTTATAGCTTATAGTTTATAGCTTATAAGCTCATATGATATTTTAGACCTGTTTGGTAACGGTCTTTTTATCATAAGCTTATAACTTATTTTGTTAGCTTATTGCTTATTTTCCAGACGCTATTTCAATTAGAGTTTTAGCGTATAGTTTATTATTTTTTTCTTCCTCTTTTATCCTTC
Source organism: Vicia faba (assembly GCA_948472305.1). Classification (NCBI taxonomy): domain Eukaryota; kingdom Viridiplantae; phylum Streptophyta; class Magnoliopsida; order Fabales; family Fabaceae; genus Vicia; species Vicia faba. The sequence goes on along the minus strand of OX451740.1, from coordinate 224,772,980 downwards.
TAATTTTAACAAAAATCTAATTTTATCCTATATAATTTATTTTAATTTAAAATAAAGTAGTTATATATTAAATATTTTTTATGTGATTCTACATTTATAAGTTAGTTGAACCGCTAATTTTACTAAACACTTCAATTATCTTATCAGCTATTAATCTCAACCATCATCTATAAGGTATAAGCTATCACTCATCAACCATCAACTATAACCTATAAACTATCTGTTAGCTTATCAGCCAACTGCTATTTTTACCAAACAAACCCTAAATATCAAAAACGAAAAAAGTAGAAAGAAAGAGAAGGAGAGAGAGTGTTTTAAAGAGATTTGTATTTAATATTAAAAAAGGAAAAAAAAATAATTAAATAGAATAAAATCAAAGTTAAATGAATAAATGTGAACTTTTAGATTATAAAAATGAAGGAATGCAATTTGGTGTTAAAATAATCTTCTGACACTAGGTGTCCTAGTTTACTTTGACACCAACCCACATCATTTTATTATTATATTTTAACGGTTCACGTTTATTCATTTATTTTTGAATTTGTTCTCTTTAATAAACATATTTTATTTAATTTTTTTATATTAAATACAATCTCTCTTTAAAACTTTCCCCCATTCTCTATCTTTCTTTTTTTTTTCTTTTCGTTTTTGAAATTCAAAATTTTAATTTATTTTACAATTGTACTAGTTTTGTTATTATAAGTTTATGTTTTTAAAAAATATTCAATTTTTATTATGAAGTGACTATTTCTACTTGATTACAATATGTATAATATATAAAGAGACTTATTTTTACAAGAGAAAATATTTGACCATTGTTTTTCAAAAATTCCATGAAAAATACTTATCGACTAACGATTGACATAATAATAATAATAATAATAATAATAATAATAATAATAAAATTATATATATATATATATATATATATATATATATATATATATATATATATATATATATATATGTCAATTATAATAAACTTTAATATAAATTAAATATTACACTTTGAAAAACAAATCTCATTTTATATTGAAAAAGAAAATAAATCATATTGATTAAATAGAACAAAATCAAAAATAGATGAATAAAAATAAATCTTTACATTTATAAATATGAACGATATAGTTTAGTGTCAAATTAAAGAGATATATTTAAATTAATCATTATATCGAGTATATGAATGGAGTATTATAATTTTCAATTTTTCTATCTACCCACCAAATAAATATTTTTTTGTTGAATAAAAACTTTAATTATAGAAAAAATCACAAATAAACAATATGTAAAATTTCCCATCCATTTGATTTAAATACACTTTTAAAAATATCTTTTAATATTTTTTTTCAAATATAGACATAAAATAAGGAAAATATTAAAAATATTTAAATTAATATATCTCTTTTATTTAAAAGTATATTCTTTACCTTGTAAAACCATTCCACTAGTATATATAACGAAGATTGAAAGTCCTAAATCTCACAAGAAAAATAAAAAAAGGGTGATTTTCCTTATAATGGCCTCCGTGTTATTCAATCGAACTTATTTTTGCTTAATTTTATTCATTTCTATGGTTCTGCTTTCAGGTAATAAATAAAAGTTTGCTTTATCTCTCATGTTGTATACTTCATATACAATCAACATAGTCAAATATACTTAAAAACATAATATCTATAACTAATTCTTTGTTGTTATAGGTTTATCAAGTGGTGAGTATAGTCTTATGGATATAAAATGTTTAGATGGTAATTGCGCGTCTGATATTCAATGCAGTGCAGATTGTATTAAAAAGGGGTTTCATAAGGGTGGTGTCTGCAGAATAATTTTTCCTAGTTCTAATAAGTGTTGTTGTACAAAAGGATGATATATTTTTCTAGTTCTAATAAGTGTTATTGTACAAAAGGATGAGATATTTTGTCTCTTTAATAAATAAATGAATAAAAGGCACACCTAGTGTATTGTGTTAGACATGATTATTATTATTATTTTTATTATTATAATTTTTAATACTATTATTAAAGATAGTTCTACAATGATAGGTATTTTAAAAGATAAATTTGAAATTAGTTGTCGAATATAATTAATTTATTAAAATATTTATCTCACACATAAATAAAATAAAAAGCGGTCAAATATTATCTTACATTTATTTTAAACAAAAATATAATTTTCGTATAGTTTTTTGTTATCATTAACTTAAATGTTATTATTAATATAAATGCTATTTCAAATGTGTTTTAATAAGTTTTTTCATGGAATTTTTGAAAGAAAAAAATTGGTCTGATATTTTTATTAATTTTGTATAAATAATATTAGTTTAATATTATACATACCATGACCAAGTAAAAAATTCAATTCATAATGCAATTTTTTAAATTTAAAACATAAACTGATAATTATAAAAGTAGTAAAATTGTAATATAAATTAAAACTCTAAGGCTCTATTTGGTAAGACATATTTTTGAATTTATAGCTTATAGTTTATAGCTTATAAGCTCATATGATATTTTAGACCTGTTTGGTAACGGTCTTTTTATCATAAGCTTATAACTTATTTTGTTAGCTTATTGCTTATTTTCCAGACGCTATTTCAATTAGAGTTTTAGTGTATAGTTTATTATTTTTTTCTTCCTCTTTTATCCTTCTAATTTTAACAAAAATCTAATTTTATCCTATATAATTTATTTTAATTTAAAATAAAGTAGTTATATATTAAATATTTTTTATGTGATTCTACATTTATAAGTTAGTTGAACCGCTAATTTTACTAAACACTTCAATTATCTTATCAGCTATTAATCTCAACCATCATCTATAAGGTATAAGCTATCACTCATCAACCATCAACTATAACCTATAAACTATCTGTTAGCTTATCAGCCAACTGCTATTTTTACCAAACAGACCCTAAATATCAAAAACGAAAAAAGTAGAAAGAAAGAGAAGGAGAGAGAGTGTTTTAAAGAGATTTGTATTTAATATTAAAAAAGGAAAAAAAAATAATTAAATAGAATAAAATCAAAGTTAAATGAATAAATGTGAACTTTTAGATTATAAAAATGAAGGAATGCAATTTGGTGTTAAAATAATCTTCTGACACTAGGTGTCCTAGTTTACTTTGACACCAACCCACATCATTTTATTATTATATTTTAACGGTTCACGTTTATTCATTTATTTTTGAATTTGTTCTCTTTAATAAACATATTTTATTTAATTTTTTTATATTAAATACAATCTCTCTTTAAAACTTTCCCCCATTCTCTATCTTTCTTTTTTTTTCTTTTCGTTTTTGAAATTCAAAATTTTAATTTATTTTACAATTGTACTAGTTTTGTTATTATAAGTTTATGTTTTTAAAAAATATTCAATTTTTATTATGAAGTGACTATTTCTACTTGATTACAATATGTATAATATATAAAGAGACTTATTTTTACAAGAGAAAATATTTGACCATTGTTTTTCAAAAATTCCATGAAAAATACTTATCGACTAACGATTGACATAATAATAATAATAATAATAATAATAATAATAAAATTATATATATATATATATATATATATATATATATATATATATATATATATATATATATATATATATATATATATATATATATATATATATATATATATATATATATATATATATATATATATATATATATATATATATATATATATATATATATATATATATATATATATATATATATATATATATATATATATGTCAATTATAATAAACTTTAATATAAATTAAATATTACACTTTGAAAAACAAATCTCATTTTATATTGAAAAAGAAAATAAATCATATTGATTAAATAGAACAAAATCAAAAATAGATGAATAAAAATAAATCTTTACATTTATAAATATGAACGATATAGTTTAGTGTCAAATTGAAGAGATATATTTAAATTAATCATTATATCGAGTATATGAATGGAGTATTATAATTTTCAATTTTTCTATCTACCCACCAAATAAATATTTTTTTGTTGAATAAAAACTTTAATTATAGAAAAAATCACAAATAAACAATATGTAAAATTTCCCATCCATTTGATTTAAATACACTTTTAAAAATATCTTTTAATATTTTTTTTCAAATATAGACATAAAATAAGGAAAATATTAAAAATATTTAAATTAATATATCTCTTTTATTTAAAAGTATATTCTTTACCTTGTAAAACCATTCCACTAGTATATATAACGAAGATTGAAAGTCCTAAATCTCACAAGAAAAATAAAAAAAGGGTGATTTTCCTTATAATGGCCTCCGTGTTATTCAATCGAACTTATTTTTGCTTAATTTTATTCATTTCTATGGTTCTGCTTTCAGGTAATAAATAAAAGTTTGCTTTATCTCTCATGTTGTATACTTCATATACAATCAACATAGTCAAATATACTTAAAAACATAATATCTATAACTAATTCTTTGTTGTTGTAGGTTTATCAAGTGGTGAGTATAGTCTTATGGATATAAAATGTTTAGATGGTAATTGCGCGTCTGATATTCAATGCGGTGCAGATTGTATTAAAAAGGGGTTTCATAAGGATGGTGTCTGCAGAATAATTTTTCCTAGTTCTAATAAGTGTTGTTGTACAAAAAGATGATATATTTTTCTAGTTCTAATAAGTGTTATTGTACAAAAGGATGAGATATTTTGTCTCTTTAATAAATAAATGAATAAAAGGCACACCTAGTGTATTGTGTTAGACATGATTATTATTTTTATTTTTATTATTATAATTTTTAATACTATTATTAAAGATAGTTCTACAATGATAGGTATTTTAAAAGATAAATTTGAAATTAGTTGTCGAATATAATTAATTTATTAAAATATTTATCTCACACATAAATAAAATAGAAAGCAGTTAAATATTATCTTACATTTATTTTAAACAAAAATATAATTTTCGTATAGTTTTTTGTTATCATTAACTTAAATGTTATTATTAATATAAATGCTATTTCAAATGTGTTTTAATAAGTTTTTTCTTGGAATTTTTGAAAGAAAAAAAACTGGTCTGATATTTTTATTAATTTTGTATAAATATATTTAGTTTAATATTATACATACCATGACCAAGTAAAAAATTCAATTCATAATGCAATTTTTTAAATTTAAAACATAAACTGATAATTATAAAAGTAGTAAAATTGTAATATTAATTAAAACTCTAAGGCTCTATTTGGTAAGACATATTTTTGAATTTATAGCTTATAGCTTATAGCTTATAAACTCATATGATATTTTAGACCTGTTTGGTAACGGTCTTTTTGTCACAAGCTTATAACTTATTTTGTTAGCTTATTGCTTATTTTCCAGACGCTATTTCAATTAGAGTTTTAGCGTATAGTTTATTTTTTTTTCTTCCTCTTTTATCCTTCTAATTTTAACAAAAATCTAATTTTATCCTATATAATTTATTTTAATTTAAAATAAAGTAGTTATATATTAAATATTTTTTATGTGATTTTACATTTATAAGTTAGTTGAACCGCTAATTTTACTAAACACTTCAATTATCTTATCAGCTATTAATCTCAACCATCATCTATAAGGTATAAGCTATCACTCATCAACCATCAACTATAACCTATAAATTATCTGTTAGCTTATCAGTCAACTGCTATTTTTACCAAACAGACCCTAAATATCAAAAACGAAAAAAATAGAAAGAAAGAGAAGGAGAGAGAGTGTTTTAAAGAGATTTGTCTTTAATATTAAAAAAGGAAAAAAAATAATTAAATAGAATAAAATCAAAGTTAAATGAATAAATGTGAACTTTTAGATTATAAAAATGAAGGAATGCAATTTGGTGTTAAAATAATCTTTTGACACTAGATGTCATAGTTTACTTTGACACCAACCCACATCATTTTATTATTATAATTTAACGGTTCACGTTTATTCATTTATTTTGAATTTGTTCTCTTTAATAAACATATTTTATTTAATTTTTTATATTAAATACAATCTCTCTTTAAAACTTTCCCCCATTCTCTATCTTTCTTTTTTTTTTCTTTTCGTTTTTTAAATTCAAAATTTTAATTTATGTTACAATTGTACTAGTTCTGTTATTATAAGTTTATGTTTTTAAAAAATATTTAATTTTTATTATGAAGTGACTATTTCTACTTGATTACAATATGTATAATATATAAAGAGACTTATTTTTACAAGAGAAAATATTTGACCCTTTTTTTTTCAAAAATTCCAAGAAAAATACTTATCGACTAACAATTGACATAATAATAATAATAATAATATTAATAATAGTAATAATGAAATATATATATATATATATATATATATATATATATATATATATATATATATATATATATATATATATATATATATATATATATATATATATATATATATATATATATATATATATATATATATATATATATATATATATGTCAATTATAATAAACTATAATATAAATTAAATATTTCACTTTGAAAAACAAATCTCATTTTATATTGCAAAAAGAAAATAAATCATATTGATTAAATAGAACAAAATAAAAAATAGATGAATAAAAATAAATCTTTAGATTTATAAATATGAACAAATTAAGTTTAGTGTCAAATTGAAGAGATATATTTAAATTAATCATTATATCGAGTATATGAATGGAGTATTATAATTTTCAATTTTTCTATCTACCCACCAAATAAATATTTTTTTGTTGAATAAAAACTTTAATTATAGAAAAAATCACAAATAAACAATATGTAAAATTTCCCATCCATTTGATTTAAATACACTTTTAAAAATATCTTTTAATATTTTTTTTCAAATATAGACATAAAATAAGGAAAATATTAAAAATATTTAAATTAATATATCTCTTTTATTTAAAAGTATATTGTTTACCTTGTAAACCCATTCCACTTGTATATATAACAAAGATTGAAAGTCTTAAATCTCACAAGAAAATCAAGAAAGGGTGATTTTCCTTATAATGGCCTCCGTGTTATTCAATCGGTCTTATTTTTGCTTAATTTTATTCATTTCTATGGTTCTGCTTTCAGGTAATAAATAAAAGTTTGCTTTATCTCTCAAGCTGTATACTTCATATACAATCAACATAGTCAAATATACTTAAAAACATAATATCAATAACTAATTCTTTGTTGTTGGAGGTTTATCAAGTGGTGAGTATAGTCTTATGGATATAAAATATTTAGATGGTAATTGCGCGTCTGATATTCAATGCGGTGCAGATTGTATTAAAAAGGGGTTTCATAAGGGTGGTGTCTGCAGAATAATTTTTTACTAGTTCTAATAAGTGTTGTTGTACAAAAGGATGATATATTTTTCTAGTTCTAATAAGTGTTATTATACAAAAGGATGGGATATTTTGTCTCTTTAATAAATAAATGAATAAAAGGCACACCTACTGTATTGTGTTAGACATGATTATTATTATTTTTATTATTATAATTTTTAATACTATTATTAAAGATAGTTCTACAATGATAAATATTTTAAAAGAGAAATTTGAAATTAGTTGTCGAATATAATTAATTTATTAAAATATTTATCTCACACATAAATAAAATAGCAAGCAGTCAAATATTATCTTACATTTATTTTAAACAAAAATATAATTTTTGTATAGTTTTTTGTTATCATTAACTTAAATATTATTATTATCATAAATGCTATTTCAAATATGTTTTAATAAGTTTTTTCTTGGAATTTAAGGAAGAAAAAAAACTGGTCTGATATTTTTATTAATTTTGTATAAATAATATTAGTTTAATATTATACATACCATGACCAAGTAAAAAATTCAATTCATAATGCAATTTTTTAAATTTAAAACATAAACTTATAATTATAAAAGTAGTAAAATTGTAATATAAATTAAAACTCTAAGGCTCTATTTGGTAAGACATATTTTTGAATTTATAGCTTATAGCTTATAAGCTCATATGATATTTTAGACCTGTTTGATAACGGTCTTTTTATCACAAGCTTATAACTTATTTTGCTAGCTTATTGCTTATTTTCTAGACGCTATTTCAATTAGAGTTTTAGCATATAGTTTATTATTTTTTTCTTCCTCTTTTATCCTTCTAATTTTAATAAAAATCTAATTTTATCCTATATAATTTATTTTAATTTAAAATAAAATAGTTATATATTAAATATTTTTTATGTGATTTTACATTTATAAGTTAGTTGAATCGCTAATTTTACTAAACACTTCAATTATCTTATCAGCTATTAATCTCAACCATAATCTATAAGGTATAAGCTATCACTCATCAACTATCAACTATAACCTATAAACTATATGTTAGCTTATCAGTCAACTGTTATTTTTACCAAACAGACCCTAAATATCAAAAACGAAAAAAGTAGAAAGAAAGAGAAGGAGAGAGAGTGTTTTAAAGAGATTTGTCTTTAATATTAAAAAAGGAAAAAAATAATTAAATAGAATAAAATCAAAGTTAAATGAATAAATGTGAACTTTTAGATTATAAAAACGAAGGAATGTGATTTGGTGTTAAAATAATCTTTTGACACTAGGTGTCATAGTTTACTTTGACACAAACCCACATCATTTTATTATTATAATCTAACGGTTCACGCTTATTCATTTATTTTTGAATTTGTTTTCTTTAATAAACATATTTTATTTAATTTTTTATATTAAATACAATCTCTCTTTAAAACTTCCCCCCATTTTCTATCTTTCATTCGTTTTTCTTTTCGTTTTTTAAATTCAAAATTTTAATTTATGTTACAATTTTACTAGTTCTGTTATTATAAGTTTATGTTTTTAAAAAATATTCAATTTTTATTATGAAGTGACTATTTCTACTTGATTACAATATGTATAGTATATAAAGAAACTTATTTTTACAAGAGAAAATATTTGACCCTTTTTTTTTTCAAAAATTCCAAGAAAAATACTTATCGACTAACGATTGACATAATAATAAAAATAATAAAATATATATGTCAATTATAATAAACTATAATATAAATTAAATATTTCACTTTGAAAAACAAATCTCATTTTATATTGAAAAAGAAAATAAATCATATTTAACTGATTAAATAGAACAAAATCAAAAATAGATGAATAAAAATAAATCTTTAGATTTATAAATATGAACGGATAAAGTTTAGTGTCAAATTGAAGAGATATATTTAAATTAATCATTATATCGAGTATATGAATGGAGTATTATAATTTTCAATTTTTCTATCTACCCACCAAATAAATATTTTTTTGTTGAATAAAAACTTTAATTATAGAGAAAATCACAAATAAACAATATGTAAAATTTCCCATCCATTTGATTTAAATACACTTTTAAAAATATCTTTTAATATTTTTTTCAAATATAGACATAAAATAAGGAAAATATTAATAATATTTAAATTAATATATCTCTTTTATTTAAAAGTATATTCTTTACCTTGTAAAACCATTCCACTAGTATATATAACGAAGATTGAAAGTCCTAAATCTCACAAGAAAAACAAAAAAGGGTGATTTTCTTTATAATGGCCTCCGTGTTATTCGATCGATCTTATTTTTGCTTAATTTTATTCATTTCTATGGTTCTGCTTTCAGGTAATAAATAAAATTTTGCTTTATCTCTCAAGTTGTATACTTCATATACAATCAACATAGTCAAATATACTTAAAAACATAATATCAATAACTAATTCTTTGTTGTTGTAGGTTTATCAAGTGGTGAGTATAGTCTTATGGATATAAAATGTTTAGATGGTAATTGCGCGTCTGATATTCAATGCGGTGCAGATTGTATTAAAAAGGGGTTTCATAAGGGTGGTGTCTGCAGAATAATTTTTCCTAGTTCTAATAAGTGTTGTTGTACAAAAGGATGATATATTTTTCTAGTTCTAATAAGTGTTATTGTACAAAAGGATGAGATATTTTGTCTCTTTAACAAATAAATGAATAAAAGGCACAACTACTGTATTGTGTTAGACATGATTATTATTATTTTTATTATTATAATTTTTAATACTATTATTAAAGATAGTTCTACAATGATAGATATTTTAAAAGAGAAATTTGAAATTAGTTGTCGAATATAATTAATTTATTAAAATATTTATCTCACATAAATAAAATAGCAAGCGGTCAAATATTATCTTACATTTATTTTAAACAAAATTATAATTTTTGTATAGTTTTTTGTTATCATTAACTTAAATGTTATTATTATTATAAATGCTATTTCAAATGTGTTTTAATAAGTTTTTTCTTGGAATTTTCAGAAGAAAAAAAACTGGTCTGATATTTTTATTAATTTTGTATAAATAATATTAGTTTAATATTATACATACCATGACCAAGTAAAAAATTCAATTCATAATGCAATTTTTTAAATTTAAAACATAAACTTATAATTATAAAAGTAGTAAAATTGTAATATAAATTAAAACTCTAAGGCTCTATTTGGTAAGACACATTTTTGAATTTATAGCTTATAGCTTATAAGCTCATATGATATTTTAGACCTGTTTGATAACGGTCTTTTTATCACAAGCTTATAACTTATTTTGCTAGCTTATTGCTTATTTTCTAGACGCTATTTCAATTAGAGTTTTAGCGTATAGTTTATTATTTTTTTCTTCCTCTTTTATCCTTCTAATTTTAATAAAAATCTAATTTTATCCTATATAATTTATTTTAATTTAAAATAAAATAGTTATATATTAAATATTTTTTATGTGATTTTACATTTATAAGTTAGTTGAACCGCTAATTTTACTAAACACTTCAATTATCTTATCAGATATTAATCTCAACCATCATCTATAAGGTATAAGCTATCACTCATCAACCATCAACTATAACCTATAAACTATATGTTAGCTTATCAGTCAACTATTATTTTTACCAAACACACCCTAAATATCAAAAACGAAAAAAGTAGAAAGAAAGAGAAGGAAAGAGAGTGTTTTAAAGAGATTTGTCTTTAATATTAAAAAAGGAAAAAAATAATTAAATAGAATAAAATCAAAGTTAAATGAATAAATGTGAACTTTTAGATTATAAAAACGAAGGAATGTGATTTGGTGTTAAAATAATCTTTTGACACTAGGTGTCATAGTTTACTTTGACACAAACCCACATCATTTTATTATTATAATCTAACGGTTCACGTTTATTCATTTATTTTTGAATTTGTTTTCTTTAATAAACATATTTTATTTAATTTTTTATATTAAATACAATCTCTCTTTAAAACTTCCCCCCATTCTCTATCTTTCTTTTTTTTTTCTTTTCGTTTTTTAAATTCAAAATTTTAATTTATGTTACAATTGTACTAGTTCTGTTATTATAAGTTTATGTTTTTAAAAAATATTCAATTTTTATTATGAAGTGACTATTTCTACTTGATTACAATATGTATAGTATATAAAGAGACTTATTTTTACAAGAGAAATATTTGACCCTTTTTTTTCAAAAATTCCAAGAAAAATACTTATCGACTAACGATTGATATAATAATAAAAATAATAAAATATATATGTCAATTATAATAAACTATAATATAAATTAAATATTTCACTTTGAAAAACAAATCTCATTTTATATTGAAAAAGAAAATAAATCATATTTAACTGATTAAATAGAACAAAATCAAAAATAGATGAATAAAAATAAATCTTTAGATTTATAAATATGAACGGATAAAGTTTAGTGTCAAATTGAAGAGATATATTTAAATTAATCATTATATCGAGTATATGAATGGAGTATTATAATTTTCAATTTTTCTATCTACCCACCAAATAAATATTTTTTTGTTGAATAAAAACTTTAATTATAGAAAAAATCACAAATAAACAATATGTAAAATTTCCCATCCATTTGATTTAAATACACTTTTAAAAATATCTTTTAATATTTTTTTCAAATATAGACATAAAATAAGGAAAATATTAAAAATATTTAAATTAATATATCTCTTTTATTTAAAAGTATATTGTTTTCCTTGTAAAACCATTCCACTTGTATATATAACAAAGATTGAAAGTCTTAAATCTCACAAGAAAATCAAGAAAGGGTGATTTTCCTTATAATGGCCTCCGTGTTATTCAATCGGTCTTATTTTTGCTTAATTTTATTCATTTCTATGGTTCTGCTTTCAGGTAATAAATAAAAGTTTGCTTTATCTCTCAAGTTGTATACTTCATATACAATCAACATAGTCAAATATACTTAAAAACATAATATCAATAACTAATTCTTTATTGTCGTAGGTTTATCAAGTGGTGAGTATAGTCTTATGGATATAAAATGTTTAGATGGTAATTGCGCGTCTGATATTCAATGCGGTGCAGATTGTATTAAAAAGGGGTTTCATAAGGGTGGTGTCTGCAGAATAATTTTTCCTAGTTCTAATAAGTGTTGTTGTACAAAAGGATGATATATTTTTCTAGTTCTAATAAGTGTTATTGTACAAAAGGATGAGATATTTTGTCTCTTTAACAAATAAATGAATAAAAGACACACCTACTGTATTGTGTTAGACATGATTATTATTATTTTTATTATTATAATTTTTAATACTATTATTAAAGATAGTTCTACAATGATAGATATTTTAAAAGAGAAATTTGAAATTAGTTGTCGAATATAATTAATTTATTAAAATATTTATCTCACACATAAATAAAATAGCTAGCGGTCAAATATTATCTTACATTTATTTTAAACAAAAATATAATTTTTTTATAGTTTTTTGTTATCATTAACTTAAATGTTATTATTATTATAATTGTTATTTCAAATGTGTTTTAATAAGTTTTTTCTTGGAATTTTCAGAAGAAAAAAAACTGGTCTGATATTTTTATTAATTTTGTATAAATAATAATAGTTTAATATTATACATACCATGACCAAGTAAAAAATTCAATTCATAATGTAATTTTTTAAATTTAAAACATAAACTTATAATTATAAAAGTAGTAAAATTGTAATATAAATTTAAACTCTAAGGCTCTATTTGGTAAGACACATTTTTGAATTTATAGCTTATAGCTTATAAGCTCATATGATATTTTAGACCTGTTTGATAACGGTCTTTTAATCACAAGCTTTTAACTTATTTTGCTAGCTTATTGCTTATTTTCTAGACGCTATTTCAATTAGAGTTTTAGCGTATAGTTTATTATTTTTTTCTTCCTCTTTTATCCTTCTAATTTTAATAAAAATCTAATTTTATCCTATATAATTTATTTTAATTTAAAATAAAATAGTTATATATTAAATATTTTTTATGTGATTTTACATTTATAAGTTAGTTGAACCGCTAATTTTACTAAACACTTCAATTATCTTATCTGCTATTAATCTCAACCATCATCTATAAGGTATAAGCTATCACTCATCAACCATCAACTATAACCTATAAACTATATGTTAGCTTATCAGTCAACTGTTATTTTTACCAAACAGACCCTAAATATCAAAAACGAAAAAAGTAGAAAGAAAGAGAAGGAGAGAGAGTGTTTTAAAGAGATTTGTCTTTAATATTAAAAAAGGAAAAAAATAATTAAATAGAATAAAATAAAAGTTAAATGAATAAATATGAACTTTTAGATTATAAAAATGAAGGAATGTGATTTGGTGTTAAAATAATCTTTTGACACTAGGTGTCATAGTTTACTTTGACACAAACCCACATCATTTTATTATTATAATCTAACGGTTCACGTTTATTCATTTATTTTTGAATTTGTTTTCTTTAATAAACATATTTTATTTAATTTTTTATATTAAATACAATCTCTCTTTAAAACTTCCCCCCATTCTCTATCTTTCTTTTCTTTCTTTTTTAGTTTTTTAAATTCAAAATTTTAATTTATGTTACAGTTGTACTAGTTCTGTTATTATAAGTTTATGTTTTTAAAAAATATTCAATTTTTATTATGAAGTGACTATTTCTACTTGATTACAATATGTATAATATATAAAGAGACTTATTTTTACAAGAGAAAATATTTGACCCTTTTTTTTTCAAAAATTCCAAGAAAAATACTTATCGACTAACGATTGACATAATACTAAAAATAATAAAATATATATGTCAATTATAATAAACTATAATATAAATTAAATATTTCACTTTGAAAAACAAATCTCATTTTATATTGAAAAAGAAAATAAATCATATTTAAATGATTAAATAGAACAAAATCAAAAATAGATGAATAAAAATAAATCTTTAGATTTATAAATATGAACGGATAAAGTTTAGTGTCAAATTGAAGAGATATGTTTAAATTAATCATTATATCGAGTATATGAATGGAGTATTATAATTTTCAATTTTTCTATCTACCCCCACCAAATAAATATTTTTTTGTTGAATAAAAACTTTAATTATAGAAAAAATCACAAATAAACAATATGTAAAATTTCCCATCCATTTGATTTAAATACACTTTTAAAAATATCTTTAAATATTTTTTTCAAATATAGACATAAAATAAGGAAAATATTAAAAATATTTAAATTAATATATCTCTTTTATTTAAAAGTATATTCTTTACCTTGTAAAACCATTCCACTAGTATATATAACAGAAGACTGAAAGTCCTAAATCTAACAAGAAAAACAAAAAAGGGTGATTTTCTTTATAATGGCCTCCGTGTTATTCAATCGATCTTATTTTTGCTTAATTTTATTCATTTCTATGGTTATGCTTTCAGGTAATAAATAAAAGTTTGCTTTATCTCTCAAGTTGTATACTACATATACAATCAACATAGTCAAATATACTTAAAAACATAATATCAATAACTAATTCTTTGTTGTCGTAGGTTTATCAAGTGGTGAGTATAGTCTTATGGATATAAAATGTTTAGATGGTAATTGCGCGTCTGATATTCAATGCGGTGCAGATTGTATTAAAAAGGGGTTTCATAAGGGTGGTGTCTGCAGAATAATTTTTCCTAGTTCTAATAAGTGTTGTTGTACAAAAGGATGATATATTTTTCTAGTTCTAATAAGTGTTATTGTACAAAAGGATGAGATATTTTGTCTCTTTAACAAATAAATGAATAAAAGGCACACCTACTGTATTGTGTTAGACATGATTATTATTATTTTTATTATTATAATTTTTAATACTATTATTAAAGATAGTTCTACAATGATAGATATTTTAAAAGAGAAATTTGAAATTAGTTGTAGAATATAATTAATTTATTAAAATATTTATCTCACACATAAATAAAATAGCAAGCGGTCAAATATTATCTTACATTTATTTTTAAAAAAAATATAATTTTTGTATAGTTTTTTGTTATCATTAACTTAAATGTTATTATTATTATAAATGCTATTTCAAATGTGTTTTAATAAGTTTTTTCTTGGAATTTTCAAAAGAAAAAAAACTGGTCTGATATTTTTATTAATTTTGTATAAATAATATTAGTTTAATATTATACATACCATGACCAAGTAAAAAATTCAATTCATAATGCAATTTTTTAAATTTAAAACATAAACTTATAATTATAAAAGTAGTAAAATTGTAATATAAATTAAAACTCTAAGGCTCTATTTGGTAAGACACATTTTTGAATTTATAGCTTATAGCTTATAAGCTCATATGATATTTTAGACCTGTTTGATAACGGTCTTTTTATCACAAGCTTATAACTTATTTTGCTAGCTTATTGCTTATTTTCTAGACGCTATTTCAATTAGAGTTTTAGCGTATAGTTTATTATTTTTTTCTTCCTCTTTTATCCTTCTAATTTTAATAAAAATCTAATTTTATCCTATATAATTTATTTTAATTTAAAATAAAATAGTTATATATTAAATATTTTTTATGTGATTTTACATTTATAAGTTAGTTGAACTGTTAATTTAATAAACACTTCAATTATCTTATCATCTATTAATCTCAACCATCATCTATAAGGTATAAGCTATCACTCATCAACCATCAACTATAACCTATAAACTATATGTTAGCTTATCAGTCAACTGTTATTTTTACCAAACAGACCCTAAATATCAAAAACGAAAAAAGTAGAAAGAAAGAGAAGGAGAGAGAGTGTTTTAAAGAGATTTGTCTTTAATATTAAAAAAGGAAAAAATAATTAAATAGAATAAAATCAAAGTTAAATGAATAAATGTGAACTTTTAGATTATAAAAATGAAGGAATGTGATTTGGTGTTAAAATAATCTTTTGACACTAGGTGTCATAGTTTACTTTGACACAAACCCACGTCATTTTATTATTATAATCTAACGGTTCACGTTTATTCATTTATTTTTGAATTTGTTTTCTTTAATAAACATATTTTATTTAATTTTTTATATTAAATACAATCTCTCTTTAAAACTTCCGCCTATTCTCTATCTTTCTTTTTTCTTTTTTTTCGTTTTTTAAATTCAAAATTTTAATTTATGTTACAATTGTACTAGTTCTGTTATTATAAGTTTATGTTTTTAAAAAATATTCAATTTTTATTATGAAGTGACTATTTCTATTTGATTACAATATGTATAATATATAAAGAGACTTATTTTTACAAGAGAAAATATTTGACCCTTTTTTTTTCAAAAATTCCAAGAAAAATACTTATCGACTAACGATTGACATAATAATAAAAATAATAAAATATATATGTCAATTATAATAAACTATAATATAAATTAAATATTTCACTTTGAAAAACAAATCTCATTTTATATTGAAAAAGAAAATAAATCATATTTAAATGATTAAATAGAACAAAATCAAAAATAGATGAATAAAAATAAATCTTTAGATTTATAAATATGAACGGATAAAGTTTAGTGTCAAATTGAAGAGATATATTTAAATTAATCATTATATCGAGTATATGAATGGAGTATTATAATTTTCAAATTTTCTATCTACCCACCAAATAAATATTTTTTGTTGAATAAAAACTTTAATTATAGAAAAAATCACAAATAAACAATATGTAAAATTTCCCATCCATTTGATTTAAATACACTTTTAAAAATATCTTTAAATATTTTTTTCAAATATAGACATAAAATAAGGAAAATATTAAAAATATTTAAATTAATATATCTCTTTTATTTAAAAGTATATTCTTTACCTTGTAAAACCATTCCACTAGTATATATAACGAAGACTGAAAGTCCTAAATCTCACAAGAAAAACAAAAAAGGGTGATTTTCTTTATAATGGCCTCCGTGTTATTCAATCGATCTTATTTTTGCTTAATTTTATTCATTTCTATGGTTATGCTTTCAGGTAATAAATAAAAGTTTGCTTTATCTTTCAAGTTGTATACTTCATATACAATCAACATAGTCAAATATACTTAAAAACATAATATCAATAACTAATTCTTTGTTGTTGTAGGTTTATCAAGTGGTGAGTATAGTCTTATGGATATAAAATGTTTAGATGGTAATTGCGCGTCTGATATTCAATGCGGTGCAGATTGTATTAAAAAGGGGTTTCATAAGGGTGGTGTCTGCAGAATAATTTTTCCTAGTTCTAATAAGTGTTGTTGTACAAAAGGATGATATATTTTTCTAGTTCTAATAAGTGTTATTGTACAAAAAGATGAGATATTTTGTTTTTTTAACAAATAAATGAATAAAAGGCACACCTACTGTATTGTGTTAGACATGATTATTATTATTTTTATTATTATAATTTTTAATACTATTATTAAAGATAGTTCTACAATGATAGATATTTTAAAAGAGAAATTTGAAATTAGTTGTTGAATATAATTAATT
Source organism: Vicia faba (assembly GCA_948472305.1). Taxonomy (NCBI): domain Eukaryota; kingdom Viridiplantae; phylum Streptophyta; class Magnoliopsida; order Fabales; family Fabaceae; genus Vicia; species Vicia faba. The sequence continues at coordinate 224,755,162 of OX451740.1, read as the reverse complement.
TATTAAAATATTTATCTCACACATAAATAATATAGCAAGCGGTCAAATATTATCTTACATTTATTTTAAACAAAAATATAATTTTTGTATAGTTTTTTGTTATCATTAACTTAAATGTTATTATTATTATAAATGTTATTTCAAATGTGTTTTAATAAGTTTTTTCTTAGAATTTTCAAAAGAAAAAAAACTGGTCTGATATTTTTATTAATTTTGTATAAATAATATTAGTTTAATATTATACATACCATGACCAAGTAAAAAATTCAATTCATAATGCAATTTTTTAAATTTAAAACATAAACTTATAATTATAAAAGTAGTAAAATTGTAATATAAATTAAAACTCTAAGGCTCTATTTTGGTAAGACACATTTTTGAATTTATAGCTTATAGCTTATAAGCTCATATGATATTTTAGACCTGTTTGATAACGGTCTTTTTATCACAAGCTTATAACTTATTTTGCTAGCTTATTGTTTATTTTCTAGACGCTATTTCAATTAGAGTTTTAGCGTATAGTTTATTATTTTTTTCTTCCTCTTTTATCCTTCTAATTTTAATAAAAATCTAATTTTATCCTATATAATTTATTTTAATTTAAAATAAAACAGTTATATATTAAATATTTTTTATGTGATTTTACATTTATAAGTTAGTTGAACCGCTAATTTTACTAAACACTTCAATTATCTTATCAGCTATTAATCTCAACCATCATCTATAAGGTATAAGCTATCACTCATCAACCATCAACTATAACTTATAAACTATATGTTAGCTTATCAGTCAACTGTTATTTTTACCAAACAGACCCTAAATATCAAAAACGAAAAAAGTAGAAAGAAAGAGAAGGAGAGAGAGTGTTTTAAAGAGATTTGTCTTTAATATTAAAAAAGGAAAAAATAATTAAATAGAATAAAATCAAAGTTAAATGAATAAATGTGAACTTTTAGATTATAAAAATGAAGGATCGTGATTTGGTGTTAAAATAATCTTTTGACACTAGGTGTCATAGTTTACTTTGACACAAACCCACATCATTTTATTATTATAATCTAACGGTTCACGTTTATTCATTTATTTTTGAATTTGTTTTCTTTAATAAACATATTTTATTTAATTTTTTATATTAAATACAATCTCTCTTTAAAACTTCCCCCCATTCTCTATCTTTCTTTTTTCTTTTTTTTCGTTTTTTAAATTCAAAATTTTAATTTATGTTACAATTGTACTAGTTCTGTTATTATAAGTTTATGTTTTTAAAAAATATTCAATTTTTATTATGAAGTGACTATTTCTATTTGATTACAATATGTATAATATATAAAGAGACTTATTTTTACAAGAGAAAATATTTGACCCTTTTTTTTTCAAAAATTCCAAGAAAAATACTTATCGACTAACGATTGACATAATAATAAAAATAATAAAATATATATGTCAATTATAATAAACTATAATATAAATTAAATATTTCACTTTGAAAAACAAATCTCATTTTATATTGAAAAAGAAAATAAATCATATTTAAATGATTAAATAGAACAAAATCAAAAATAGATGAATAAAAATAAATCTTTAGATTTATAAATATGAACGGATAAAGTTTAGTGTCAAATTGAAGAGATATATTTAAATTAATCATTATATCGAGTATATGAATGGAGTATTATAATTTTCAATTTTTCTATCTACCCATCAAATAAATATTTTTTTGTTGAATAAAAACTTTAATTATAGAAAAAATCACAAATAAACAATATGTAAAATTTCCCATCCATTTGATTTAAATACACTTTTAAAAATATCTTTTAATATTTTTTTCAAATATAGACATAAAATAAGGAAAATATTAAAAATATTTAAATTAATATATCTCTTTTATTTAAAAGTATATTCTTTACCTTGTAAAACCATTCCACTAGTATATATAACGAAGACTGAAAGTCCTAAATCTCACAAGAAAAACAAAAAAGGGTGATTTTCTTTATAATGGCCTCCGTGTTATTCAATCGATCTTATTTTTGCTTAATTTTATTCATTTCTATGGTTATGCTTTCAGGTAATAAATAAAAGTTTGCTTTATCTCTCAAGTTGTATACTTCATATACAATCAACATAGTCAAATATACTTAAAAACATAATATCAATAACTAATTCTTTGTTGTTGTAGGTTTATCAAGTGGTGAGTATAGTCTTATGGATATAAAATGTTTAGATGGTAATTGCGCGTCTGATATTCAATGCGGTGCAGATTGTATTAAAAAGGGGTTTCATAAGGGTGGTGTCTGCAGAATAATTTTTCCTAGTTCTAATAAGTGTTGTTGTACAAAAGGATGATATATTTTTCTAGTTCTAATAAGTGTTATTGTACAAAAGGATGAGATATTTTGTCTCTTTAACAAATAAATGAATAAAAGACACACCTACTGTATTGTGTTAGACATGATTATTATTATTTTTATTATTATAATTTTTAATACTATTATTAAAGATAGTTCTACAATGATAGATATTTTAAAAGAGAAATTTGAAATTAGTTGTTGAATATAATTAATTTATTAAAATGTTTATCTCACACATAAATAATATAGCAAGCGGTCAAATATTATCTTACATTTATTTTAAACAAAAATATAATTTTTGTATAGTTTTTTGTTATCATTAACTTAAATGTTATTATTATTATAAATGCTATTTCAAATGTGTTTTAATAAGTTTTTTCTTGGAATTTTCAAAAGAAAAAAAACTGGTCTGATATTTTTATTAATTTTGTATAAATAATATTAGTTTAATATTATACATACCATGACCAAGTAAAAAATTCAATTCATAATGCAATTTTTTAAATTTAAAACATAAACTTATAATTATAAAAGTAGTAAAATTGTAATATAAATTAAAACTCTAAGGCTCTATTTGGTAAGACACATTTTTGAATTTATAGCTTATAGCTTATAAGCTCATATGATATTTTAGACCTGTTTGATCACGGTCTTTTTATCACAAGCTTATAACTTATTTTGCTAGCTTATTGCTTATTTTCTAGACGCTATTTCAATTAGAGTTTTAGCGTATAGTTTATTATTTTTTTCTTCCTCTTTTATCCTTCTAATTTTAATAAAAATATAATTTTATCCTATATAATTTATTTTAATTTAAAATAAAACAGTTATATATTAAATATTTTTTATGTGATTTTACATTTATAAGTTAGTTGAACCGCTAATTTTACTAAACACTTCAATTATCTTATCAGCTATTAATCTCAACCATCATCTATAAGGTATAAGCTATCACTCATCAACCATCAACTATAACTTATAAACTATATGTTAGCTTATCAGTCAACTGTTATTTTTACCAAACAGACCCTAAATATCAAAAACGAAAAAAGTAGAAAGAAAGAGAAGGAGAGAGAGTGTTTTAAAGAGATTTGTCTTTAATATTAAAAAAGGAAAAAATATTTAAATAGAATAAAATCAAAGTTAAATGAATAAATGTGAACTTTTAGATTATAAAAATGAAGGAATGTGATTTGGTGTTAAAATAATCTTTTGACACTAGGTGTCATAGTTTACTTTGACACAAACCCACATCATTTTATTATTATAATCTAACGGTTCACGTTTATTCATTTATTTTTGAATTTGTTTTCTTTAATAAACATATTTTATTTAATTTTTTATATTAAATACAATCTCTCTTTAAAACTTCCCTCCATTCTCTATCTTTCTTTTTTCTTTTTTTTCGTTTTTTAAATTCAAAATTTTAATTTATGTTACAATTGTACTAGTTCTGTTATTATAAGTTTATGTTTTTAAAAAATATTCAATTTTTATTATGAAGTGACTATTTCTATTTGATTACAATATGTATAATATATAAAGAGACTTATTTTTACAAGAGAAAATATTTGACCCTTTTTTTTTCAAAAATTCCAAGAAAAATACTTATCGACTAACGATTGACATAATAATAAAAATAATAAAATATATATGTCAATTATAATAAACTATAATATAAATAAAATATTTCACTTTGAAAAACAAATCTCATTTTATATTGAAAAAGAAAATAAATCATATTTAAATGATTAAATAGAACAAAATCAAAAATAGATGAATAAAAATAAATCTTTAGATTTATAAATATGAACGGATAAAGTTTAGTGTCAAATTGAAGAGATATATTTAAATTAATCATTATATCGAGTATATGAATGGAGTATTATAATTTTCAATTTTTCTATCTACCCATCAAATAAATATTTTTTTGTTGAATAAAAACTTTAATTATAGAAAAAATCACAAATAAACAATATGTAAAATTTCCCATCCATTTGATTTAAATACACTTTTAAAAATATCTTTTAATATTTTTTTCAAATATAGACATAAAATAAGGAAAATATTAAAAATATTTAAATTAATATATCTCTTTTATTTAAAAGTATATTCTTTACCTTGTAAAACCATTCCACTAGTATATATAACGAAGACTGAAAGTCCTAAATCTCACAAGAAAAACAAAAAAGGGTGATTTTCTTTATAATGGCCTCCGTGTTATTCAATCGATCTTATTTTTGCTTAATTTTATTCATTTCTATGATTATGCTTTCAGGTAATAAATAAAAGTTTGCTTTATCTTTCAAGTTGTATACTTCATATACAATCAACATAGTCAAATATACTTAAAAACATAATATCAATAACTAATTCTTTGTTGTTGTAGGTTTATCAAGTGGTGAGTATAGTCTTATGGATATAAAATGTTTAGATGGTAATTGCGCGTCTGATATTCAATGCGGTGCAGATTGTATTAAAAAGGGGTTTCATAAGGGTGGTGTCTGCAGAATAATTTTTCCTAGTTCTAATAAGTGTTGTTGTACAAAAGGATGATATATTTTTCTAGTTCTAATAAGTGTTATTGTACAAAAGGATGAGATATTTTGTCTCTTTAAAAAATAAATGAATAAAAGGCACACCTACTGTATTGTGTTAGACATGATTATTATTATTTTTATTATTATAATTTTTAATACTATTATTAAAGATAGTTCTACAATGATAGATATTTTAAAAGAGAAATTTGAAATTAGTTGTTGAATATAATTAATTTATTAAAATATTTATCTCACACATAAATAATATAGCAAGCGGTCAAATATTATCTTACATTTATTTTAAACAAAAATATAATTTTTGTATAGTTTTTTGTTATCATTAACTTAAATGTTATTATTATTATAAATGTTATTTCAAATGTGTTTTAATAAGTTTTTTCTTAGAATTTTCAAAAGAAAAAAAACTGGTCTGATATTTTTATTAATTTTGTATAAATAATATTAGTTTAATATTATACATACCATGACCAAGTAAAAAATTCAATTCATAATGCAATTTTTTAAATTTAAAACATAAACTTATAATTATAAAAGTAGTAAAATTGTAATATAAATTAAAACTCTAAGGCTCTATTTGGTAAGACACATTTTTGAATTTATAGCTTATAGCTTATAAGCTCATATGATATTTTAGACCTGTTTGATAACGGTCTTTTTATCACAAGCTTATAACTTATTTTGCTAGCTTATTGCTTATTTTCTAGACGCTATTTCAATTAGAGTTTTAGCGTATAGTTTATTATTTTTTTCTTCCTCTTTTATCCTTCTAATTTTAATAAAAATATAATTTTATCCTATATAATTTATTTTAATTTAAAATAAAACAGTTATATATTAAATATTTTTTATGTGATTTTACATTTATAAGTTAGTTGAACCGCTAATTTTACTAAACACTTCAATTATCTTATCAGCTATTAATCTCAACCATCATCTATAAGGTATAAGCTATCACTCATCAACCATCAACTATAACTTATAAACTATATGTTAGCTTATCAGTCAACTGTTATTTTTACCAAACAGACCCTAAATATCAAAAACGAAAAAAGTAGAAAGAAAGAGAAGGAGAGAGAGTGTTTTAAAGAGATTTGTCTTTAATATTAAAAAAGGAAAAAATATTTAAATAGAATAAAATCAAAGTTAAATGAATAAATGTGAACTTTTAGATTATAAAAATGAAGGAATGTGATTTGGTGTTAAAATAATCTTTTGACACTAGGTGTCATAGTTTACTTTGACACAAACCCACGTCATTTTATTATTATAATCTAACGGTTCACGTTTATTCATTTATTTTTGAATTTGTTTTCTTTAATAAACATATTTTATTTAATTTTTTATATTAAATACAATCTCTCTTTAAAACTTCCCTCCATTCTCTATCTTTCTTTTTTCTTTTTTTTCGTTTTTTAAATTCAAAATTTTAATTTATGTTACAATTGTACTAGTTCTGTTATTATAAGTTTATGTTTTTAAAAAATATTCAATTTTTATTATGAAGTGACTATTTCTATTTGATTACAATATGTATAATATATAAAGAGACTTATTTTTACAAGAGAAAATATTTGACCCTTTTTTTTTCAAAAATTCCAAGAAAAATACTTATCGACTAACGATTGACATAATAATAAAAATAATAAAATATATATGTCAATTATAATAAACTATAATATAAATAAAATATTTCACTTTGAAAAACAAATCTCATTTTATATTGAAAAAGAAAATAAATCATATTTAAATGATTAAATAGAACAAAATCAAAAATAGATGAATAAAAATAAATCTTTAGATTTATAAATATGAACGGATAAAGTTTAGTGTCAAATTGAAGAGATATATTTAAATTAATCATTATATCGAGTATATGAATGGAGTATTATAATTTTCAATTTTTCTATCTACCCATCAAATAAATATTTTTTTGTTGAATAAAAACTTTAATTATAGAAAAAATCACAAATAAACAATATGTAAAATTTCCCATCCATTTGATTTAAATACACTTTTAAAAATATCTTTTAATATTTTTTTCAAATATAGACATAAAATAAGGAAAATATTAAAAATATTTAAATTAATATATCTCTTTTATTTAAAAGTATATTCTTTACCTTGTAAAACCATTCCACTAGTATATATAACGAAGACTGAAAGTCCTAAATCTCACAAGAAAAACAAAAAAGGGTGATTTTCTTTATAATGGCCTCCGTGTTATTCAATCGATCTTATTTTTGCTTAATTTTATTCATTTCTATGGTTATGCTTTCAGGTAATAAATAAAAGTTTGCTTTATCTCTCAAGTTGTATACTTCATATACAATCAACATAGTCAAATATACTTAAAAACATAATATCAATAACTAATTCTTTGTTGTTGTAGGTTTATCAAGTGGTGAGTATAGTCTTATGGATATAAAATGTTTAGATGGTAATTGCGCGTCTGATATTCAATGCGGTGCAGATTGTATTAAAAAGGGGTTTCATAAGGGTGGTGTCTGCAGAATAATTTTTCCTAGTTCTAATAAGTGTTGTTGTACAAAAGGATGATATATTTTTCTAGTTCTAATAAGTGTTATTGTACAAAAGGATGAGATATTTTGTCTCTTTAACAAATAAATGAATAAAAGACACACCTACTGTATTGTGTTAGACATGATTATTATTATTTTTATTATTATAATTTTTAATACTATTATTAAAGATAGTTCTACAATGATAGATATATTAAAAGAGAAATTTGAAATTAGTTGTTGAATATAATTAATTTATTAAAATATTTATCTCACACATAAATAATATAGCAAGCGGTTAAATATTATCTTACATTTATTTTAAACAAAAATATAATTTTTGTATAGTTTTTTGTTATCATTAACTTAAATGTTATTATTATTATAAATGCTATTTCAAATGTGTTTTAATAAGTTTTTTCTTGGAATTTTCAAAAGAAAAAAAACTGGTCTGATATTTTTATTAATTTTGTATAAATAATATTAGTTTAATATTATACATACCATGACCAAGTAAAAAATTCAATTCATAATGCAATTTTTTAAATTTAAAACATAAACTTATAATTATAAAAGTAGTAAAATTGTAATATAAATTAAAACTCTAAGGCTCTATTTGGTAAGACACATTTTTGAATTTATAGCTTATAGCTTATAAGCTCATATGATATTTTAGACCTGTTTGATCACGGTCTTTTTATCACAAGCTTATAACTTATTTTGCTAGCTTATTGCTTATTTTCTAGACGCTATTTCAATTAGAGTTTTAGCGTATAGTTTATTATTTTTTTCTTCCTCTTTTATCCTTCTAATTTTAATAAAAATCTAATTTTATCCTATATAATTTATTTTAATTTAAAATAAAACAGTTATATATTAAATATTTTTTATGTGATTTTACATTTATAAGTTAGTTGAACCGCTAATTTTACTAAACACTTCAATTATCTTATCAGATATTAATCTCAACCATCATCTATAAGGTATAAGCTATCACTCATCAACCATCAACTATAACCTATAAACTATATGTTAGCTTATAAGTCAACTATTATTTTTACCAAACAGACCCTAAATATCAAAAACGAAAAAAGTAGAAAGAAAGAGAAGGAGAGAGAGTGTTTTAAAGAGATTTGTCTTTAATATTAATAAAGGAAAAAATAATTAAATAGAATAAAATCAAAGTTAAATGAATAAATGTGAACTTTTAGATTATAAAAATGAAGGAATGTGATTTGGTGTTAAAATAATCTTTTGACACTAGGTGTCATAGTTTACTTTGACACAAACCCACATCATTTTATTATTATAATCTAACGGTTCACGTTTATTCATTTATTTTTGAATTTGTTTTCTTTAATAAACATATTTTATTTAATTTTTTATATTAAATACAATCTCTCTTTAAAACTTCCCCCCATTCTCTATCTTTCTTTTTTCTTTTTTTTCGTTTTTTAAATTCAAAATTTTAATTTATGTTACAATTGTACTAGTTCTGTTATTATAAGTTTATGTTTTTAAAAAATATTCAATTTTTATTATGAAGTGACTATTTCTATTTGATTACAATATGTATAATATATAAAGAGACTTATTTTTACAAGAGAAAATATTTGACCCTTTTTTTTTCAAAAATTCCAAGAAAAATACTTATCGACTAACGATTGACATAATAATAAAAATAATAAAATATATATGTCAATTATAATAAACTATAATATAAATTAAATATTTCACTTTGAAAAACAAATCTCATTTTATATTGAAAAAGAAAATAAATCATATTTAAATGATTAAATAGAACAAAATCAAAAATAGATGAATAAAAATAAATCTTTAGATTTATAAATATGAACGGATAAAGTTTAGTGTCAAATTGAAGAGATATATTTAAATTAATCATTATATCGAGTATATGAATGGAGTATTATAATTTTCAATTTTTCTATCTACCCATCAAATAAATATTTTTTTGTTGAATAAAAACTTTAATTATAGAAAAAATCACAAATAAACAATATGTAAAATTTCCCATCCATTTGATTTAAATACACTTTTAAAAATATATTTTAATATTTTTTTCAAATATAGACATAAAATAAGGAAAATATTAAAAATATTTAAATTAATATATCTCTTTTATTTAAAAGTATATTCTTTACCTTGTAAAACCATTCCACTAGTATAGATAACGAAGACTGAAAGTCCTAAATCTCACAAGAAAAACAAAAAAGGGTGATTTTCTTTATAATGGCCTCCGTGTTATTCAATCGATCTTATTTTTGCTTAATTTTATTCATTTCTATGGTTATGCTTTCAGGTAATAAATAAAAGTTTGCTTTATCTCTCAAGTTGTATACTTCATATACAATCAACATAGTCAAATATACTTAAAAACATAATATCAATAACTAATTCTTTGTTGTTGTAGGTTTATCAAGTGGTGAGTATAGTCTTATGGATATAAAATGTTTAGATGGTAATTGCGCGTCTGATATTCAATGCGGTGCAGATTGTATTAAAAAGGGGTTTCATAAGGGTGGTGTCTGCAGAATAATTTTTCCTAGTTCTAATAAGTGTTGTTGTACAAAAGGATGATATATTTTTCTAGTTCTAATAAGTGTTATTGTACAAAAGGATGAGATATTTTGTCTCTTTAACAAATAAATGAATAAAAGACACACCTACTGTATTGTGTTAGACATGATTATTATTTTTTTTATTATTATAATTTTTAATACTATTATTAAAGATAGTTCTACAATGATAGATATTTTAAAAGAGAAATTTGAAATTAGTTGTTGAATATAATTAATTTATTAAAATATTTATCTCACACATAAATAATATAGCAAGCGGTTAAATATTATCTTACATTTATTTTAAACAAAAATATAATTTTTGTATAGTTTTTTGTTATCATTAACTTAAATGTTATTATTATTATAAATGCTATATCAAATGCGTTTTAATAAGTTTTTTCTTGGAATTTTCAAAAGAAAAAAAACTGGTCTGATATTTTTATTAATTTTGCATAAATAATATTAGTTTAATATTATACATACCATGACCAAGTAAAAAATTCAATTCATAATGCAATTTTTTAAATTTAAAACATAAACTTATAATTATAAAAGTAGTAAAATTGTAATATAAATTAAAACTCTAAGGCTCTATTTGGTAAGACACATTTTTGAATTTATAGCTTATAGCTTATAAGCTCATATGATATTTTAGACCTGTTTGATCACGGTATTTTTATCACAAGCTTATAACTTATTTTGCTAGCTTATTGCTTATTTTCTAGACGCTATTTCAATTAGAGTTTTAGCGTATAGTTTATTATTTTTTTCTTCCTCTTTTATCCTTCTAATTTTAATAAAAATCTAATTTTATCCTATATAATTTATTTTAATTTAAAATAAAACAGTTATATATTAAATATTTTTTATGTGATTTTACATTTATAAGTTAGTTGAACCGCTAATTTTACTAAACACTTCAATTATCTTATCAGCTATTAATCTCAACCATCATCTATAAGGTATAAGCTATCACTCATCAACCATCAACTATAACCTATAAACTATATGTTAGCTTATAAGTCAACTATTATTTTTACCAAACAGACCCTAAATATCAAAAACGAAAAAAGTAGAAAGAAAGAGAAGGAGAGAGAGTGTTTTAAAGAGATTTGTCTTTAATATTAAAAAAGGAAAAAATAATTAAATAGAATAAAATCAAAGTTAAATGAATAAATGTGAACTTTTAGATTATAAAAATGAAGGAATGTGATTTGGTGTTATAATAATCTTTTGACACTAGGTGTCATAGTTTACTTTGACACAAACCCACATCATTTTATTATTATAATCTAACGGTTCACGTTTATTCATTTATTTTTGAATTTGTTTTCTTTAATAAACATATTTTATTTAATTTTTTATATTAAATACAATCTCTCTTTAAAACTTCCCCCCATTCTCTATCTTTCTTTTTTCTTTTTTTTCGTTTTTTAAATTCAAAATTTTAATTTATGTTACAATTGTACTAGTTATGTTATTATAAGTTTATGTTTTTAAAAAATATTCAATTTTTATTATGAAGTGACTATTTCTATTTGATTACAATATGTATAATATATAAAGAGACTTATTTTTACAAGAGAAAATATTTGACCCTTTTTTTTTCAAAAATTCCAAGAAAAATACTTATCGAATAACGATTGACATAATAATAAAAATAATAAAATATATATGTCAATTATAATCAACTATAATATAAATTAAATATTTCACTTTGAAAAACAAATCTCATTTTATATTGAAAAAGAAAATAAATCATATTTAAATGATTAAATAGAACAAAATCAAAAATAGATGAATAAAAATAAATCTTTAGATTTATAAATATGAACGGATAAAGTTTAGTGTCAAATTGAAGAGATATATTTAAATTAATCATTATATCGAGTATATGAATGGAGTATTATAATTTTCAATTTTTCTATCTACCCACCAAATAAATATTTTTTTGTTGAATAAAAACTTTAATTATAGAAAAAATCACAAATAAACAATATGTAAAATTTCCCATCCATTTGATTTAAATACACTTTTAAAAATATCTTTTAATATTTTTTTCAAATATAGACATAAAATTAGGAAAATATTAAAAATATTTAAATTAATATGTCTCTTTTATTTAAAAGTATATTCTTTACCTTGTAAAACCATTCCACTAGTATATATAACGAAGACTGAAAGTCCTAAATCTCACAAGAAAAACAAAAAAGGGTGATTTTCTTTATAATGGCCTCCGTGTTATTCAATCGATCTTATTTTTGCTTAATTTTATTCATTTCTATGGTTATGCTTTCAGGTAATAAATAAAAGTTTGCTTTATCTCTCAAGTTGTATACTTCATATACAATCAACATAATCAAATATACTTAAAAACATAATATCAATAACTAATTCTTTGTTGTTGTAGGTTTATCAAGTGGTGAGTATAGTCTTATGGATATAAAATGTTTAGATGGTAATTGCGCGTCTGATATTCAATGCAGTGCAGATTGTATTAAAAAGGGGTTTCATAAGGGTGGTGTCTGCAGAATAATTTTTCCTAGTTCTAATAAGTGTTGTTGTACAAAAGGATGATATATTTTTCTAGTTCTAATAAGTGTTATTGTACAAAAGGATGAGATATTTTGTCTTTTTAACAAATAAATGAATAAAAGGCACACCTACTGTATTGTGTTAGACATGATTATTATTATTTTTATTATTATAATTTTTAATACTATTATTAAAGATAGTTCTACAATGATAGATATTTTAAAAGAGAAATTTGAAATTAGTTGTTGAATATAATTAATTTGTTAAAATATTTATCTCACACATAAATAAAATAGCAAGCGGTCAAATATTATCTTACATTTATTTAAAACAAAAATATAATTTTTGTATAGTTTTTTGTTATCTTTAACTTAAATGTTATTATTATTATAAATGTTATTTCAAATGTGTTTTAATAAGTTTTTTCTTGGAATTTTCAAAAGAAAAAAAACTGGTCTGATATTTTTATTAATTTTGTATAAATAATATTAGTTTAATATTATACATACCATGACCAAGTAAAAAATTCAATTCATAATGCAATTTTTTAAATTTAAAACATAAACTTATAATTATAAAAGTAGTAAAATTGTAATATAAATTAAAACTCTAAGGCTCTATTTGGTAAGACACATTTTTGAATTTATAGCTTATAGCTTATAAGCTCATATGATATTTTAGACCTGTTTGATAACGGTCTTTTTATCACAAGCTTATAACTTATTTTGCTAGCTTATTGCTTATTTTCTAGACGCTATTTCAATTAGAGTTTTAGCGTATAGTTTATTATTTTTTTCTTCCTCTTTTATCCTTCTAATTTTAATAAAAATCTAATTTTATCCTATATAAATTATTTTAATTTAAAATAAAATAGTTATATAATAAATATTTTTTATGTGATTTTACATTTATAAGTTAGTTGAATCGCTAATTTTACTAAACACTTCAATTATCTTATCAGCTATTAATCTCAACCATCATCTATAAGGTATAAGCTATCACTCATCAACCATCAACTATAACCTATAAACTATATGTTAGCTTATCAGTCAACTGTTATTTTTACCAAACAGACCCTAAATATCAAAAACGAAAAAAGTAGAAAGAAAGAGAAGGAGAGAGAGTGTTTTAAAGAGATTTGTCTTTAATATTAAAAAAGGAAAAAATAATTAAATAGAATAAAATCAAAGTTAAATGAATAAATGTGAACTTTTAGATTATAAAAATGAAGGAATGTGATTTGGTGTTAAAATAATCTTTTGACACTAGGTGTCATAGTTTACTTTGACACAAACCCACGTCATTTTATTATTATAATCTAACGGTTCACGTTTATTCATTTATTTTTGAATTTGTTTTCTTTAATAAACATATTTTATTTAATTTTTTATACTAAATACAATCTCTCTTTAAAACTTCCGCCCATTCTCTATCTTTCTTTTTTCTTTTTTTTCGTTTTTTAAATTCAAAATTTTAATTTATGTTACAATTGTACTAGTTCTGTTATTATAAGTTTATGTTTTTAAAAAATATTCAATTTTTATTATGAAGTGACTATTTCTATTTGATTACAATATGTATAATATATAAAGAGACTTATTTTTACAAGAGAAAATATTTGACCCTTTTTTTTTCAAAAATTCCAAGAAAAATACTTATCGACTAACGATTGACATAATAATAAAAATAATAAAATATATATGTCAATTATAATAAACTATAATATAAATTAAATATTTCACTTTGAAAAACAAATCTCATTTTATATTGAAAAAGAAAATAAATCATATTTAAATGATTAAATAGAACAAAATCAAAAATAGATGAATAAAAATAAATCTTTAGATTTATAAATATGAACGGATAAAGTTTAGTGTCAAATTGAAGAGATATATTTAAATTAATCATTATATCGAGTATATGAATGGAGTATTATAATTTTCAATTTTTCTATCTACCCACCAAATAAATATTTTTTTGTTGAATAAAAACTTTAATTATAGAAAAAATCACAAATAAACAATATGTAAAATTTCCCATCCATTTGATTTAAATACACTTTTAAAAATATCTTTTAATATTTTTTTCAAATATAGACATAAAATAAGGAAAATATTAAAAATATTTAAATTAATATATCTCTTTTATTTAAAAGTATATTCTTTACCTTGTAAAACCATTCCACTAGTATATATAACGAAGACTGAAAGTCCTAAATCTCACAAGAAAAACAAAAAAGGGTGATTTTCTTTATAATGGCCTCCGTGTTATTCAATCGATCTTATTTTTGCTTAATTTTATTCATTTCTATGATTATGCTTTCAGGTAATAAATAAAAGTTTGCTTTATCTTTCAAGTTGTATACTTCATATACAATCAACATAGTCAAATATACTTAAAAACATAATATCAATAACTAATTCTTTGTTGTTGTAGGTTTATCAAGTGGTGAGTATAGTCTTATGGATATAAAATGTTTAGATGGTAATTGCGCGTCTGATATTCAATGCGGTGCAGATTGTATTAAAAAGGGGTTTCATAAGGGTGGTGTCTGCAGAATAATTTTTCCTAGTTCTAATAAGTGTTGTTGTACAAAAGGATGATATATTTTTCTAGTTCTAATAAGTGTTATTGTACAAAAGGATGAGATATTTTGTCTCTTTAACAAATAAATGAATAAAACGCACACCTACTGTATTGTGTTAGACATGATTATTATTATTTTTATTATTATAATTTTTAATACTATTATTAAAGATAGTTCTACAATGATAGATATTTTAAAAGAGAAATTTGAAATTAGTTGTTGAATATAATTAATTTATTAAAATATTTATCTCACACATAAATAATATAGCAAGCGGTCAAATATTATCTTACATTTATTTTAAACAAAAATATAATTTTTGTATAGTTTTTTGTTATCATTAACTTAAATGTTATTATTATTATAAATGTTATTTCAAATGTGTTTTAATAAGTTTTTTCTTAGAATTTTCAAAAGAAAAAAAACTGGTCTGATATTTTTATTAATTTTGTATAAATAATATTAGTTTAATATTATACATACCATGACCAAGTAAAAAATTCAATTCATAATGCAATTTTTTAAATTTAAAACATAAACTTATAATTATAAAAGTAGTAAAATTGTAATATAAATTAAAACTCTAAGGCTCTATTTGGTAAGACACATTTTTGAATTTATAGCTTATAGCTTATAAGCTCATATGATATTTTAGACCTGTTTGATAACGGTCTTTTTATCACAAGCTTATAACTTATTTTGCTAGCTTATTGCTTATTTTCTAGACGCTATTTCAATTAGAGTTTTAGCGTATAGTTTATTATTTTTTTCTTCCTCTTTTATCCTTCTAATTTTAATAAAAATCTAATTTTATCCTATATAATTTATTTTAATTTAAAATAAAACAGTTATATATTAAATATTTTTTATGTGATTTTACATTTATAAGTTAGTTGAACCGCTAATTTTACTAAACACTTCAATTATCTTATCAGCTATTAATCTCAACCATCATCTATAAGGTATAAGCTATCACTCATCAACCATCAACTATAACTTATAAACTATATGTTAGCTTATCAGTCAACTGTTATTTTTACCAAACAGACCCTAAATATCAAAAACGAAAAAAGTAGAAAGAAAGAGAAGGAGAGAGAGTGTTTTAAAGAGATTTGTCTTTAATATTAAAAAAGGAAAAAAATAATTAAATAGAATAAAATCAAAGTTAAATGAATAAATGTGAACTTTTAGATTATAAAAATGTAGGAATGTGATTTGGTGTTAAAATAATCTTTTGACACTAGGTGTCATAGTTTACTTTGACACAAACCCACATCATTTTATTATTATAATCTAACGGTTCACGTTTATTCATTTATTTTTGAATTTGTTTTCTTTAATAAACATATTTTATTTAATTTTTTATATTAAATACAATCTCTCTTTAAAACTTCCCCCCATTCTCTATCTTTCTTTTTTCTTTTTTTTCGTTTTTTAAATTCAAAATTTTAATTTATGTTACAATTGTACTAGTTCTGTTATTATAAGTTTATGTTTTTAAAAAATATTCAATTTTTATTATGAAGTGACTATTTCTATTTGATTACAATATGTATAATATATAAAGAGACTTATTTTTACAAGAGATAATATTTGACCCTTTTTTTTTCAAAAATTCCAAGAAAAATACTTATCGACTAACGATTGACATAATAATAAAAATAATAAAATATATATGTCAATTATAATAAACTATAATATAAATTAAATATTTCACTTTGAAAAACAAATCTCATTTTATATTGAAAAAGAAAATAAATCATATTTAAATGATTAAATAGAACAAAATCAAAAATAGATGAATAAAAATAAATCTTTAGATTTATAAATATAAACGGATAAAGTTTAGTGTCAAATTGAAGAGATATATTTAAATTAATCATTATATCGAGTATATGAATGGAGTATTATAATTTTCAATTTTTCTATCTACCCATCAAATAAATATTTTTTTGTTGAATAAAAACTTTAATTATAGAAAAAATCACAAATAAACAATATGTAAAATTTCCCATCCATTTGATTTAAATACACTTTTAAAAATATCTTTTAATATTTTTTTCAAATATAGACATAAAATAAGGAAAATATTAAAAATATTTAAATTAATATATCTCTTTTATTTAAAAGTATATTCTTTACCTTGTAAAACCATTCCACTAGTATATATAACGAAGACTGAAAGTCCTAAATCTCACAAGAAAAACAAAAAAGGGTGATTTTCTTTATAATGGCCTCCGTGTTATTCAATCGATCTTATTTTTGCTTAATTTTATTCATTTCTATGGTTATGCTTTCAGGTAATAAATAAAAGTTTGCTTTATCTCTCAAGTTGTATACTTCATATACAATCAACATAGTCAAATATACTTAAAAACATAATATCAATAACTAATTCTTTGTTGTTGTAGGTTTATCAAGTGGTGAGTATAGTCTTATGGATATAAAATGTTTAGATGGTAATTGCGCGTCTGATATTCAATGCGGTGCAGATTGTATTAAAAAGGGGTTTCATAAGGGTGGTGTCTGCAGAATAATTTTTCCTAGTTCTAATAAGTGTTGTTGTACAAAAGGATGATATATTTTTCTAGTTCTAATAAGTGTTATTGTACAAAAGGATGAGATATTTTGTCTCTTTAACAAATAAATGAATAAAAGGCACACCTACTGTATTGTGTTAGACATGATTATTATTATTTTTATTATTATAATTTTTAATACTATTATTAAAGATAGTTCTACAATGATAGATATTTTAAAAGAGAAATTTGAAATTAGTTGTTGAATATAATTAATTTGTTAAAATATTTATCTCACACATAAATAAAATAGCAAGCGGTCAAATATTATCTTACATTTATTTAAAACAAAAATATAATTTTTGTATAGTTTTTTGTTATCTTTAACTTAAATGTTATTATTATTATAAATGTTATTTCAAATGTGTTTTAATAAGTTTTTTCTTGGAATTTTCAAAAGAAAAAAAACTGGTCTGATATTTTTATTAATTTTGTATAAATAATATTAGTTTAATATTATACATACCATGACCAAGTAAAAAATTCAATTCATAATGCAATTTTTTAAATTTAAAACATAAACTTATAATTATAAAAGTAGTAAAATTGTAATATAAATTAAAACTCTAAGGCTCTATTTGGTAAGACACATTTTTGAATTTATAGCTTATAGCTTATAAGCTCATATGATATTTTAGACCTGTTTGATAACGGTCTTTTTATCACAAGCTTATAACTTATTTTGCTAGCTTATTGCTTATTTTCTAGACGCTATTTCAATTAGAGTTTTAGCGTATAGTTTATTATTTTTTTCTTCCTCTTTTATCCTTCTAATTTTAATAAAAATCTAATTTTATCCTATATAAATTATTTTAATTTAAAATAAAATAGTTATATAATAAATATTTTTTATGTGATTTTACATTTATAAGTTAGTTGAATCGCTAATTTTACTAAACACTTCAATTATCTTATCAGCTATTAATCTCAACCATCATCTATAAGGTATAAGCTATCACTCATCAACCATCAACTATAACCTATAAACTATATGTTAGCTTATCAGTCAACTGCTATTTTTACCAACCAGACCCTAAATATCAAAAACGAAAAAAGTAGAAAGAAAGAGAAGGAGAGAGAGTGTTTTAAAGAGATTTGTCTTTAATATTAAAAAAGGAAAAAATAATTAAATAGAATAAAATCAAAGTTAAATGAATAAATGTGAACTTTTAGATTATAAAAATGAAGGAATGTGATTTGGTGTTAAAATAATCTTTTGACACTAGGTGTCATAGTTTACTTTGACACAAACCCACGTCATTTTATTATTATAATCTAACGGTTCACGTTTATTCATTTATTTTTGAATTTGTTTTCTTTAATAAACATATTTTATTTAATTTTTTATACTAAATACAATCTCTCTTTAAAACTTCCGCCCATTCTCTATCTTTCTTTTTTCTTTTTTTTCGTTTTTTAAATTCAAAATTTTAATTTATGTTACAATTGTACTAGTTCTGTTATTATAAGTTTATGTTTTTAAAAAATATTCAATTTTTATTATGAAGTGACTATTTCTATTTGATTACAATATGTATAATATATAAAGAGACTTATTTTTACAAGAGAAAATATTTGACCCTTTTTTTTTCAAAAATTCCAAGAAAAATACTTATCGACTAACGATTGACATAATAATAAAAATAATAAAATATATATGTCAATTATAATAAACTATAATATAAATTAAATATTTCACTTTGAAAAACAAATCTCATTTTATATTGAAAAAGAAAATAAATCATATTTAAATGATTAAATAGAACAAAATCAAAAATAGATGAATAAAAATAAATCTTTAGATTTATAAATATGAACGGATAAAGTTTAGTGTCAAATTGAAGAGATATATTTAAATTAATCATTATATCGAGTATATGAATGGAGTATTATAATTTTCAGTTTTTCTATCTACCCACCATAAATATTTTTTTGTTGAATAAAAACTTTAATTATAGAAAAAATCACAAATAAACAATATGTAAAATTTCCCATCCATTTGATTTAAATACACTTTTAAAAATATCTTTTAATATTTTTTTCAAATATAGACATAAAATAAGGAAAATATTAAAAATATTTAAATTAATATATCTCTTTTATTTAAAAGTATATTCTTTACCTTGTAAAACCATTCCACTAGTATATATAACGAAGACTGAAAGTCCTAAATCTCACAAGAAAAACAAAAAAGGGTGATTTTCTTTATAATAGCCTCCGTGTTATTCAATCGATCTTATTTTTGCTTAATTTTATTCATTTCTATGGTTATGCTTTCAGGTAATAAATAAAAGTTTGCTTTATCTCTCAAGTTGTATACTTCATATACAATCAACATAGTCAAATATACTTAAAAACATAATATCAATAACTAATTCTTTGTTGTTGTAGGTTTATCAAGTGGTGAGTATAGTCTTATGGATATAAAATGTTTAGATGGTAATTGCGCGTCTGATATTCAATGCGGTGCAGATTGTATTAAAAAGGGGTTTCATAAGGGTGGTGTCTGCAGAATAATTTTTCCTAGTTCTAATAAGTGTTGTTGTACAAAAGGATGATATATTTTTCTAGTTCTAATAAGTGTTATTGTACAAAAGGATGAGATATTTTGTCTCTTTAACAAATAAATGAATAAAAGGCACACCTACTGTATTGTGTTAGACATGATTATTATTATTTTTATTATTATAATTTTTAATACTATTATTAAAGATAGTTCTACAATGATAGATATTTTAAAAGAGAAATTTGAAATTAGTTGTTGAATATAATTAATTTGTTAAAATATTTATCTCACACATAAATAAAATAGCAAGCGGTCAAATATTATCTTACATTTATTTAAAACAAAAATATAATTTTTGTATAGTTTTTTGTTATCTTTAACTTAAATGTTATTATTATTATAAATGTTATTTCAAATGTGTTTTAATAAGTTTTTTCTTGGAATTTTCAAAAGAAAAAAAACTGGTCTGATATTTTTATTAATTTTGTATAAATAATATTAGTTTAATATTATACATACCATGACCAAGTAAAAAATTCAATTCATAATGCAATTTTTTAAATTTAAAACATAAACTTATAATTATAAAAGTAGTAAAATTGTAATATAAATTAAAACTCTAAGGCTCTATTTGGTAAGACACATTTTTGAATTTATAGCTTATAGCTTATAAGCTCATATGATATTTTAGACCTGTTTGATAACGGTCTTTTTATCACAAGCTTATAACTTATTTTGCTAGCTTATTGCTTATTTTCTAGACGCTATTTCAATTAGAGTTTTAGCGTATAGTTTATTATTTTTTTCTTCCTCTTTTATCCTTCTAATTTTAATAAAAATCTAATTTTATCCTATATAAATTATTTTAATTTAAAATAAAATAGTTATATAATAAATATTTTTTATGTGATTTTACATTTATAAGTTAGTTGAATCGCTAATTTTACTAAACACTTCAATTATCTTATCAGCTATTAATCTCAACCATCATCTATAAGGTATAAGCTATCACTCATCAACCATCAACTATAACCTATAAACTATATGTTAGCTTATCAGTCAACTGCTATTTTTACCAAACAGACCCTAAATATCAAAAACGAAAAAAGTAGAAAGAAAGAGAAGGAGAGAGAGTGTTTTAAAGAGATTTGTCTTTAATATTAAAAAAGGAAAAAATAATTAAATAGAATAAAATCAAAGTTAAATGAATAAATGTGAACTTTTAGATTATAAAAATGAAGGAATGTGATTTGGTGTTAAAATAATCTTTTGACACTAGGTGTCATAGTTTACTTTGACACAAACCCACGTCATTTTATTATTATAATCTAACGGTTCACGTTTATTCATTTATTTTTGAATTTGTTTTCTTTAATAAACATATTTTATTTAATTTTTTATACTAAATACAATCTCTCTTTAAAACTTCCGCCCATTCTCTATCTTTCTTTTTTCTTTTTTTTCGTTTTTAAATTCAAAATTTTAATTTATGTTACAATTGTACTAGTTCTGTTATTATAAGTTTATGTTTTTAAAAAATATTCAATTTTTATTATGAAGTGACTATTTCTATTTGATTACAATATGTATAATATATAAAGAGACTTATTTTTACAAGAGAAAATATTTGACCCTTTTTTTTTGAAAAATTCCAAGAAAAATACTTATCGACTAACGATTGACATAATAATAAAAATAATAAAATATATATGTCAATTATAATAAACTATAATATAAATTAAATATTTCACTTTGAAAAACAAATCTCATTTTATATTGAAAAAGAAAATAAATCATATTTAAATGATTAAATAGAACAAAATCAAAAATAGATGAATAAAAATAAATCTTTAGATTTATAAATATGAACGGATAAAGTTTAGTGTCAAATTGAAGAGATATATTTAAATTAATCATTATATCGAGTATATGAATGGAGTATTATAATTTTCAATTTTTCTATCTACCCACCAAATAAATATTTTTTTGTTGAATAAAAACTTTAATTATAGAAAAAATCACAAATAAACAATATGTAAAATTTCCCATCCATTTGATTTAAATACACTTTTAAAAATATCTTTTAATATTTTTTTCAAATATAGACATAAAATAAGGAAAATATTAAAAATATTTAAATTAATATATCTCTTTTATTTAAAAGTATATTCTTTACCTTGTAAAACCATTCCACTAGTATATATAACGAAGACTGAAAGTCCTAAATCTCACAAGAAAAACAAAAAAGGGTGATTTTCTTTATAATGGCCTCCGTGTTATTCAATCGATCTTATTTTTGCTTAATTTTATTCATTTCTATGATTATGCTTTCAGGTAATAAATAAAAGTTTGCTTTATCTTTCAAGTTGTATACTTCATATACAATCAACATAGTCAAATATACTTAAAAACATAATATCAATAACTAATTCTTTGTTGTTGTAGGTTTATCAAGTGGTGAGTATAGTCTTATGGATATAAAATGTTTAGATGGTAATTGCGCGTCTGATATTCAATGCGGTGCAGATTGTATTAAAAAGGGGTTTCATAAGGGTGGTGTCTGCAGAATAATTTTTCCTAGTTCTAATAAGTGTTGTTGTACAAAAGGATGATATATTTTTCTAGTTCTAATAAGTGTTATTGTACAAAAGGATGAGATATTTTGTCTCTTTAACAAATAAATGAATAAAAGGCACACCTACTGTATTGTGTTAGACATGATTATTATTATTTTTATTATTATAATTTTTAATACTATTATTAAAGATAGTTCTACAATGATAGATATTTTAAAAGAGAAATTTGAAATTAGTTGTTGAATATAATTAATTTATTAAAATATTTATCTCACACATAAATAATATAGCAAGCGGTCAAATATTATCTTACATTTATTTTAAACAAAAATATAATTTTTGTATAGTTTTTTGTTATCATTAACTTAAATGTTATTATTATTATAAATGTTATTTCAAATGTGTTTTAATAAGTTTTTTCTTAGAATTTTCAAAAGAAAAAAAACTGGTCTGATATTTTTATTAATTTTGTATAAATAATATTAGTTTAATATTATACATACCATGACCAAGTAAAAAATTCAATTCATAATGCAATTTTTTAAATTTAAAACATAAACTTATAATTATAAAAGTAGTAAAATTGTAATATAAATTAAAACTCTAAGGCTCTATTTGGTAAGACACATTTTTGAATTTATAGCTTATAGCTTATAAGCTCATATGATATTTTAGACCTGTTTGATAACGGTCTTTTTATCACAAGCTTATAACTTATTTTGCTAGCTTATTGCTTATTTTCTAGACGCTATTTCAATTAGAGTTTTAGCGTATAGTTTATTATTTTTTTCTTCCTCTTTTATCCTTCTAATTTTAATAAAAATCTAATTTTATCCTATATAATTTATTTTAATTTAAAATAAAACAGTTATATATTAAATATTTTTTATGTGATTTTACATTTATAAGTTAGTTGAACCGCTAATTTTACTAAACACTTCAATTATCTTATCAGCTATTAATCTCAACCATCATCTATAAGGTATAAGCTATCACTCATCAACCATCAACTATAACTTATAAACTATATGTTAGCTTATCAGTCAACTGTTATTTTTACCAAACAGACCCTAAATATCAAAAACGAAAAAAGTAGAAAGAAAGAGAAGGAGAGAGAGTGTTTTAAAGAGATTTGTCTTTAATATTAAAAAAGGAAAAAATAATTAAATAGAATAAAATCAAAGTTAAATGAATAAATGTGAACTTTTAGATTATAAAAATGAAGGAATGTGATTTGGTGTTAAAATAATCTTTTGACACTAGGTGTCATAGTTTACTTTGACACAAACCCACATCATTTTATTATTATAATCTAACGGTTCACGTTTATTCATTTATTTTTGAATTTGTTTTCTTTAATAAACATATTTTATTTAATTTTTTATATTAAATACAATCTCTCTTTAAAACTTCCCCCCATTCTCTATCTTTCTTTTTTCTTTTTTTTCGTTTTTTAAATTCAAAATTTTAATTTATGTTACAATTGTACTAGTTCTGTTATTATAAGTTTATGTTTTTAAAAAATATTCAATTTTTATTATGAAGTGACTATTTCTATTTGATTACAATATGTATAATATATAAAGAGACTTATTTTTACAAGAGATAATATTTGACCCTTTTTTTTTCAAAAATTCCAAGAAAAATACTTATCGACTAACGATTGACATAATAATAAAAATAAGAAAATATATATGTCAATTATAATAAACTATAATATAAATAAAATATTTCACTTTGAAAAACAAATCTCATTTTATATTGAAAAAGAAAATAAATCATATTTAAATGATTAAATAGAACAAAATCAAAAATAGATGAATAAAAATAAATCTTTAGATTTATAAATATGAACGGATAAAGTTTAGTGTCAAATTGAAGAGATATATTTAAATTAATCATTATATCGAGTATATGAATGGAGTATTATAATTTTCAATTTTTCTATCTACCCATCAAATAAATATTTTTTTGTTGAATAAAAACTTTAATTATAGAAAAAATCACAAATAAACAATATGTAAAATTTCCCATCCATTTGATTTAAATACACTTTTAAAAATATCTTTTAATATTTTTTTCAAATATAGACATAAAATAAGGAAAATATTAAAAATATTTAAATTAATATATCTCTTTTATTTAAAAGTATATTCTTTACCTTGTAAAACCATTCCACTAGTATATATAACGAAGACTGAAAGTCCTAAATCTCACAAGAAAAACAAAAAAGGGTGATTTTCTTTATAATGGCCTCCGTGTTATTCAATCGATCTTATTTTTGCTTAATTTTATTCATTTCTATGGTTATGCTTTCAGGTAATAAATAAAAGTTTGCTTTATCTCTCAAGTTGTATACTTCATATACAATCAACATAGTCAAATATACTTAAAAACATAATATCAATAACTAATTCTTTGTTGTTGTAGGTTTATCAAGTGGTGAGTATAGTCTTATGGATATAAAATGTTTAGATGGTAATTGCGCGTCTGATATTCAATGCGGTGCAGATTGTATTAAAAAGGGGTTTCATAAGGGTGGTGTCTGCAGAATAATTTTTCCTAGTTCTAATAAGTGTTGTTGTACAAAAGGATGATATATTTTTCTAGTTCTAATAAGTGTTATTGTACAAAAGGATGAGATATTTTGTCTCTTTAACAAATAAATGAATAAAAGACACACCTACTGTATTGTGTTAGACATGATTATTATTTTTTTTATTATTATAATTTTTAATACTATTATTAAAGATAGTTCTACAATGATAGATATTTTAAAAGAGAAATTTGAAATTAGTTGTTGAATATAATTAATTTATTAAAATATTTATCTCACACATAAATAATATAGCAAGCGGTTAAATATTATCTTACATTTATTTTAAACAAAAATATAATTTTTGTATAGTTTTTTGTTATCATTAACTTAAATGTTATTATTATTATAAATGCTATTTCAAATGTGTTTTAATAAGTTTTTTCTTGGAATTTTCAAAAGAAAAAAAACTGGTCTGATATTTTTATTAATTTTGTATAAATAATATTAGTTTAATATTATACATACCATGACCAAGTAAAAAATTCAATTCATAATGCAATTTTTTAAATTTAAAACATAAACTTATAATTATAAAAGTAGTAAAATTGTAATATAAATTAAAACTCTAAGGCTCTATTTGGTAAGACACATTTTTGAATTTATAGCTTATAGCTTATAAGCTCATATGATATTTTAGACCTGTTTGATCACGGTATTTTTATCACAAGCTTATAACTTATTTTGCTAGCTTATTGCTTATTTTCTAGACGCTATTTCAATTAGAGTTTTAGCGTATAGTTTATTATTTTTTTCTTCCTCTTTTATCCTTCTAATTTTAATAAAAATCTAATTTTATCCTATATAATTTATTTTAATTTAAAATAAAACAGTTATATATTAAATATTTTTTATGTGATTTTACATTTATAAGTTAGTTGAACCGCTAATTTTACTAAACACTTCAATTATCTTATCAGCTATTAATCTCAACCATCATCTATAAGGTATAAGCTATCACTCATCAACCATCAACTATAACCTATAAACTATATGTTAGCTTATAAGTCAACTATTATTTTTACCAAACAGACCCTAAATATCAAAAACGAAAAAAGTAGAAAGAAAGAGAAGTAGAGAGAGTGTTTTAAATAGATTTGTCTTTAATATTAAAAAAGGAAAAAATAATTAAATAGAATAAAATCAAAGTTAAATGAATAAATGTGAACTTTTAGATTATAAAAATGAAGGAATGTGATTTGGTGTTATAATAATCTTTTGACACTAGGTGTCATAGTTTACTTT
Source organism: Vicia faba (assembly GCA_948472305.1). Lineage (NCBI taxonomy): Eukaryota > Viridiplantae > Streptophyta > Magnoliopsida > Fabales > Fabaceae > Vicia > Vicia faba. The sequence goes on along the minus strand of OX451740.1, from coordinate 224,728,528 downwards.
GACACAAACCCACATCATTTTATTATTATAATCTAACGGTTCACGTTTATTCATTTATTTTTGAATTTGTTTTCTTTAATAAACATATTTTATTTAATTTTTTATATTAAATACAATCTCTCTTTAAAACTTCCCCCCATTCTCTATCTTTCTTTTTTCTTTTTTTTCGTTTTTTAAATTCAAAATTTTAATTTATGTTACAATTGTACTAGTTCTGTTATTATAAGTTTATGTTTTTAAAAAATATTCAATTTTTATTATGAAGTGACTATTTCTATTTGATTACAATATGTATAATATATAAAGAGACTTATTTTTACAAGAGAAAATATTTGACCCTTTTTTTTTCAAAAATTCCAAGAAAAATACTTATCGAATAACGATTGACATAATAATAAAAATAATAAAATATATATGTCAATTATAATCAACTATAATATAAATTAAATATTTCACTTTGAAAAACAAATCTCATTTTATATTGAAAAAGAAAATAAATCATATTTAAATGATTAAATAGAACAAAATCAAAAATAGATGAATAAAAATAAATCTTTAGATTTATAAATATGAACGGATAAAGTTTAGTGTCAAATTGAAGAGATATATTTAAATTAATCATTATATCGAGTATATGAATGGAGTATTATAATTTTCAATTTTTCTATCTACCCACCAAATAAATATTTTTTTGTTGAATAAAAACTTTAATTATAGAAAAAATCACAAATAAACAATATGTAAAATTTCCCATCCATTTGATTTAAATACACTTTTAAAAATATCTTTTAATATTTTTTTCAAATATAGACATAAAATTAGGAAAATATTAAAAATATTTAAATTAATATGTCTCTTTTATTTAAAAGTATATTCTTTACCTTGTAAAACCATTCCACTAGTATATATAACGAAGACTGAAAGTCCTAAATCTCACAAGAAAAACAAAAAAGGGTGATTTTCTTTATAATGGCCTCCGTGTTATTCAATCGATCTTATTTTTGCTTAATTTTATTCATTTCTATGGTTATGCTTTCAGGTAATAAATAAAAGTTTGCTTTATCTCTCAAGTTGTATACTTCATATACAATCAACATAATCAAATATACTTAAAAACATAATATCAATAACTAATTCTTTGTTGTTGTAGGTTTATCAAGTGGTGAGTATAGTCTTATGGATATAAAATGTTTAGATGGTAATTGCGCGTCTGATATTCAATGCGGTGCAGATTGTATTAAAAAGGGGTTTCATAAGGGTGGTGTCTGCAGAATAATTTTTCCTAGTTCTAATAAGTGTTGTTGTACAAAAGGATGATATATTTTTCTAGTTCTAATAAGTGTTATTGTACAAAAGGATGAGATATTTTGTCTCTTTAACAAATAAATGAATAAAAGGCACACCTACTGTATTGTGTTAGACATGATTATTATTATTTTTATTATTATAATTTTTAATACTATTATTAAAGATAGTTCTACAATGATAGATATTTTAAAAGAGAAATTTGAAATTAGTTGTTGAATATAATTAATTTGTTAAAATATTTATCTCACACATAAATAAAATAGCAAGCGGTCAAATATTATCTTACATTTATTTAAAACAAAAATATAATTTTTGTATAGTTTTTTGTTATCTTTAACTTAAATGTTATTATTATTATAAATGTTATTTCAAATGTGTTTTAATAAGTTTTTTCTTGGAATTTTCAAAAGAAAAAAAACTGGTCTGATATTTTTATTAATTTTGTATAAATAATATTAGTTTAATATTATACATACCATGACCAAGTAAAAAATTCAATTCATAATGCAATTTTTTAAATTTAAAACATAAACTTATAATTATAAAAGTAGTAAAATTGTAATATAAATTAAAACTCTAAGGCTCTATTTGGTAAGACACATTTTTGAATTTATAGCTTATAGCTTATAAGCTCATATGATATTTTAGACCTGTTTGATAACGGTCTTTTTATCACAAGCTTATAACTTATTTTGCTAGCTTATTGTTTATTTTCTAGACGCTATTTCAATTAGAGTTTTAGCGTATAGTTTATTATTTTTTTCTTCCTCTTTTATCCTTCTAATTTTAATAAAAATCTAATTTTATCCTATATAATTTATTTTAATTTAAAATAAAATAGTTATATATTAAATATTTTTTATGTGATTTTACATTTATAAGTTAGTTGAACCGCTAATTTTACTAAACACTTCAATTATCTTATCAGCTATTAATCTCAACCATCATCTATAAGGTATAAGCTATCACTCATCAACCATCAACTATAACCTATAAACTATATGTTAGCTTATCAGTCAACTGTTATTTTTACCAAACAGACCCTAAATATCAAAAACGAAAAAAGTAGAAAGAAAGAGAAGGAGAGAGAGTGTTTTAAAGAGATTTGTCTTTAATATTAAAAAAGGAAAAAATAATTAAATAGAATAAAATCAAAGTTAAATGAATAAATGTGAACTTTTAGATTATAAAAATGAAGGAATGTGATTTGGTGTTAAAATAATCTTTTGACACTAGGTGTCATAGTTTACTTTGACACAAACCCACGTCATTTTATTATTATAATCTAACGGTTCACGTTTATTCATTTATTTTTGAATTTGTTTTCTTTAATAAACATATTTTATTTAATTTTTTATATTAAATACAATCTCTCTTTAAAACTTCCCCCCATTCTCTATCTTTCTTTTTTCTTTTTTTTCGTTTTTTAAATTCAAAATTTTAATTTATGTTACAATTGTACTAGTTCTGTTATTATAAGTTTATGTTTTTAAAAAATATTCAATTTTTATTATGAAGTGACTATTTCTATTTGATTACAATATGTATAATATATAAAGAGACTTATTTTTACAAGAGAAAATATTTGACCCTTTTTTTTTCAAAAATTCCAAGAAAAATACTTATTGACTAACGATTGACATAATAATAAAAATAATAAAATATATATGTCAATTATAATAAACTATAATATAAATTAAATATTTCACTTTGAAAAACAAATCTCATTTTATATTGAAAAAGAAAATAAATCATATTTAAATGATTAAATAGAACAAAATCAAAAATAGATGAATAAAAATAAATCTTTAGATTTATAAATATGAACGGATAAAGTTTAGTGTCAAATTGAAGAGATATATTTGAATTAATCATTATATCGAGTATATGAATGGAGTATTATAATTTTCAAATTTTCTATCTACCCACCAAATAAATATTTTTTTGTTGAATAAAAACTTTAATTATAGAAAAAATCACAAATAAACAATATGTAAAATTTCCCATCCATTTGATTTAAATACACTTTTAAAAATATCTTTTAATATTTTTTTCAAATATAGACATAAAATAAGGAAAATATTAAAAATATTTAAATTAATATATCTCTTTTATTTAAAAGTATATTCTTTACCTTGTAAAACCATTCCACTAGTATATATAACGAAGACTGAAAGTCCTAAATCTCACAAGAAAAACAAAAAAGGGTGATTTTCTTTATAATGGCCTCCGTGTTATTCAATCGATCTTATTTTTGCTTAATTTTATTCATTTCTATGATTATGCTTTCAGGTAATAAATAAAAGTTTGCTTTATCTTTCAAGTTGTATACTTCATATACAATCAACATAGTCAAATATACTTAAAAACATAATATCAATAACTAATTCTTTGTTGTTGTAGGTTTATCAAGTGGTGAGTATAGTCTTATGGATATAAAATGTTTAGATGGTAATTGCGCGTCTGATATTCAATGCGGTGCATATTGTATTAAAAAGGGGTTTCATAAGGGTGGTGTCTGCAGAATAATTTTTCCTAGTTCTAATAAGTGTTGTTGTACAAAAGGATGATATATTTTTCTAGTTCTAATAAGTGTTATTGTACAAAAGGATGAGATATTTTGTCTCTTTAACAAATAAATGAATAAAAGGCACACCTACTGTATTGTGTTAGACATGATTATTATTATTTTTATTATTATAATTTTTAATACTATTATTAAAGATAGTTCTACAATGATAGATATTTTAAAAGAGAAATTTGAAATTAGTTGTTGAATATAATTAATTTATTAAAATATTTATCTCACACATAAATAATATAGCAAGCGGTCAAATATTATCTTACATTTATTTTAAATAAAAATATAATTTTTGTATAGTTTTTTGTTATCATTAACTTAAATGTTATTATTATTATAAATGTTATTTCAAATGTGTTTTAATAAGTTTTTTCTTAGAATTTTCAAAAGAAAAAAAACTGGTCTGATATTTTTATTAATTTTGTATAAATAATATTAGTTTAATATTATACATACCATGACCAAGTAAAAAATTCAATTCATAATGCAATTTTTTAAATTTAAAACATAAACTTATAATTATAAAAGTAGTAAAATTGTAATATAAATTAAAACTCTAAGGCTCTATTTGGTAAGACACATTTTTGAATTTATAGCTTATAGCTTATAAGCTCATATGATATTTTAGACCTGTTTGATAACGGTCTTTTTATCACAAGCTTATAACTTATTTTGCTAGCTTATTGCTTATTTTCTAGACGCTATTTCAATTAGAGTTTTAGCGTATAGTTTATTATTTTTTTCTTCCTCTTTTATCCTTCTAATTTTAATAAAAATCTAATTTTATCCTATATAATTTATTTTAATTTAAAATAAAACAGTTATATATTAAATATTTTTTATGTGATTTTACATTTATAAGTTAGTTGAACCGCTAATTTTACTAAACACTTCAATTATCTTATCAGCTATTAATCTCAACCATCATCTATAAGGTATAAGCTATCACTCATCAACCATCAACTATAACTTATAAACTATATGTTAGCTTATCAGTCAACTGTTATTTTTACCAAACAGACCCTAAATATCAAAAACGAAAAAAGTAGAAAGAAAGAGAAGGAGAGAGAGTGTTTTAAAGAGATTTGTCTTTAATATTAAAAAAGGAAAAAATAATTAAATAGAATAAAATCAAAGTTAAATGAATAAATGTGAACTTTTAGATTATAAAAATGAAGGAATGTGATTTGGTGTTAAAATAATCTTTTGACACTAGGTGTCATAGTTTACTTTGACACAAACCCACATCATTTTATTATTATAATCTAACGGTTCACGTTTATTCATTTATTTTTGAATTTGTTTTCTTTAATAAACATATTTTATTTAATTTTTTATATTAAATACAATCTCTCTTTAAAACTTCCCCCCATTCTCTATCTTTCTTTTTTCTTTTTTTTCGTTTTTTAAATTCAAAATTTTAATTTATGTTACAATTGTACTAGTTCTGTTATTATAAGTTTATGTTTTTAAAAAATATTCAATTTTTATTATGAAGTGACTATTTCTATTTGATTACAATATGTATAATATATAAAGAGACTTATTTTTACAAGAGATAATATTTGACCCTTTTTTTTTCAAAAATTCCAAGAAAAATACTTATCGACTAACGATTGACATAATAATAAAAATAATAAAATATATATGTCAATTATAATAAACTATAATATAAATAAAATATTTCACTTTGAAAAACAAATCTCATTTTATATTGAAAAAGAAAATAAATCATATTTAAATGATTAAATAGAACAAAATCAAAAATAGATGAATAAAAATAAATCTTTAGATTTATAAATATGAACGGATAAAGTTTAGTGTCAAATTGAAGAGATATATTTAAATTAATCATTATATCGAGTATATGAATGGAGTATTATAATTTTCAAATTTTCTATCTACCCACCAAATAAATATTTTTTTGTTGAATAAAAACTTTAATTATAGAAAAAATCACAAATAAACAATATGTAAAATTTCCCATCCATTTGATTTAAATACACTTTTAAAAATATCTTTTAATATTTTTTTCAAATATAGACATAAAATAAGGAAAATATTAAAAATATTTAAATTAATATATCTCTTTTATTTAAAAGTATATTCTTTACCTTGTAAAACCATTCCACTAGTATATATAACGAAGACTGAAAGTCCTAAATCTCACAAGAAAAACAAAAAAGGGTGATTTTCTTTATAATGGCCTCCGTGTTATTCAATCGATCTTATTTTTGCTTAATTTTATTCATTTCTATGATTATGCTTTCAGGTAATAAATAAAAGTTTGCTTTATCTTTCAAGTTGTATACTTCATATACAATCAACATAGTCAAATATACTTAAAAACATAATATCAATAACTAATTCTTTGTTGTTGTAGGTTTATCAAGTGGTGAGTATAGTCTTATGGATATAAAATGTTTAGATGGTAATTGCGCGTCTGATATTCAATGCGGTGCAGATTGTATTAAAAAGGGGTTTCATAAGGGTGGTGTCTGCAGAATAATTTTTCCTAGTTCTAATAAGTGTTGTTGTACAAAAGGATGATATATTTTTCTAGTTCTAATAAGTGTTATTGTACAAAAGGATGAGATATTTTGTCTCTTTAACAAATAAATGAATAAAAGGCACACCTACTGTATTGTGTTAGACATGATTATTATTATTTTTATTATTATAATTTTTAATACTATTATTAAAGATAGTTCTACAATGATAGATATTTTAAAAGAGAAATTTGAAATTAGTTGTTGAATATAATTAATTTATTAAAATATTTATCTCACACATAAATAATATAGCAAGCGGTCAAATATTATCTTACATTTATTTTAAACAAAAATATAATTTTTGTATAGTTTTTTGTTATCATTAACTTAAATGTTATTATTATTATAAATGTTATTTCAAATGTGTTTTAATAAGTTTTTTCTTAGAATTTTCAAAAGAAAAAAAACTGGTCTGATATTTTTATTAATTTTGTATAAATAATATTAGTTTAATATTATACATACCATGACCAAGTAAAAAATTCAATTCATAATGCAATTTTTTAAATTTAAAACATAAACTTATAATTATAAAAGTAGTAAAATTGTAATATAAATTAAAACTCTAAGGCTCTATTTGGTAAGACACATTTTTGAATTTATAGCTTATAGCTTATAAGCTCATATGATATTTTAGACCTGTTTGATAACGGTCTTTTTATCACAAGCTTATAACTTATTTTGCTAGCTTATTGCTTATTTTCTAGACGCTATTTCAATTAGAGTTTTAGCGTATAGTTTATTATTTTTTTCTTCCTCTTTTATCCTTCTAATTTTAATAAAAATCTAATTTTATCCTATATAATTTATTTTAATTTAAAATAAAACAGTTATATATTAAATATTTTTTATGTGATTTTACATTTATAAGTTAGTTGAACCGCTAATTTTACTAAACACTTCAATTATCTTATCAGCTATTAATCTCAACCATCATCTATAAGGTATAAGCTATCACTCATCAACCATCAACTATAACTTATAAACTATATGTTAGCTTATCAGTCAACTGTTATTTTTACCAAACAGACCCTAAATATCAAAAACGAAAAAAGTAGAAAGAAAGAGAAGGAGAGAGAGTGTTTTAAAGAGATTTGTCTTTAATATTAAAAAAGGAAAAAATAATTAAATAGAATAAAATCAAAGTTAAATGAATAAATGTGAACTTTTAGATTATAAAAATGAAGGAATGTGATTTGGTGTTAAAATAATCTTTTGACACTAGGTGTCATAGTTTACTTTGACACAAACCCACATCATTTTATTATTATAATCTAACGGTTCACGTTTATTCATTTATTTTTGAATTTGTTTTCTTTAATAAACATATTTTATTTAATTTTTTATATTAAATACAATCTCTCTTTAAAACTTCCCCCCATTCTCTATCTTTCTTTTTTCTTTTTTTTCGTTTTTTAAATTCAAAATTTTAATTTATGTTACAATTGTACTAGTTCTGTTATTATAAGTTTATGTTTTTAAAAAATATTCAATTTTTATTATGAAGTGACTATTTCTATTTGATTACAATATGTATAATATATAAAGAGACTTATTTTTACAAGAGAAAATATTTGACCCTTTTTTTTTCAAAAATTCCAAGAAAAATACTTATCGACTAACGATTAACATAATAATAAAAATAATAAAATATATATGTCAATTATAATAAACTATAATATAAATAAAATATTTCACTTTGAAAAACAAATCTCATTTTATATTGAAAAATAAAATAAATCATATTTAAATGATTAAATAGAACAAAATCAAAAATAGATGAATAAAAATAAATCTTTAGATTTATAAATATGAACGGATAAAGTTTAGTGTCAAATTGAAGAGATATATTTAAATTAATCATTATATCGAGTATATGAATGGAGTATTATAATTTTCAATTTTTCTATCTACCCATCAAATAAATATTTTTTTGTTGAATAAAAACTTTAATTATAGAAAAAATCACAAATAAACAATATGTAAAATTTCCCATCCATTTGATTTAAATACACTTTTAAAAATATCTTTTAATATTTTTTTCAAATATAGACATAAAATAAGGAAAATATTAAAAATATTTAAATTAATATATCTCTTTTATTTAAAAGTATATTCTTTACCTTGTAAAACCATTCCACTAGTATATATAACGAAGACTGAAAGTCCTAAATCTCACAAGAAAAACAAAAAAGGGTGATTTTCTTTATAATGGCCTCCGTGTTATTCAATCGATCTTATTTTTGCTTAATTTTATTCATTTCTATGGTTATGCTTTCAGGTAATAAATAAAAGTTTGCTTTATCTCTCAAGTTGTATACTTCATATACAATCAACATAGTCAAATATACTTAAAAACATAATATCAATAACTAATTCTTTGTTGTTGTAGGTTTATCAAGTGGTGAGTATAGTCTTATGGATATAAAATGTTTAGATGGTAATTGCGCGTCTGATATTCAATGCGGTGCAGATTGTATTAAAAAGGGGTTTCATAAGGGTGGTGTCTGCAGAATAATTTTTCCTAGTTCTAATAAGTGTTGTTGTACAAAAGGATGATATATTTTTCTAGTTCTAATAAGTGTTATTGTACAAAAGGATGAGATATTTTGTCTCTTTAACAAATAAATGAATAAAAGACACACCTACTGTATTGTGTTAGACATGATTATTATTATTTTTATTATTATAATTTTTAATACTATTATTAAAGATAGTTCTACAATGATAGATATTTTAAAAGAGAAATTTGAAATTAGTTGTTGAATATAATTAATTTATTGAAATATTTATCTCACACATAAATAATATAGCAAGCGGTCAAATATTATCTTACATTTATTTTAAACAAAAATATAATTTTTGTATAGTTTTTTGTTATCATTAACTTAAATGTTATTATTATTATAAATGTTATTTCAAATGTGTTTTAATAAGTTTTTTCTTAGAATTTTCAAAAGAAAAAAAACTGGTCTGATATTTTTATTAATTTTGTATAAATAATATTAATTTAATATTAAACATACCATGACCAAGTAAAAAATTCAATTCATAATGCAATTTTTTAAATTTAAAACATAAACTTATAATTATAAAAGTAGTAAAATTGTAATATAAATTAAAACTCTAAGGCTCTATTTGGTAAGACACATTTTTGAATTTATAGCTTATAGCTTATAAGCTCATATGATATTTTAGACCTGTTTGATAACGATCTTTTTATCACAAGCTTATAACTTATTTTGCTAGCTTATTGCTTATTTTCTAGACGCTATTTCAATTAGAGTTTTAGCGTATAGTTTATTATTTTTTTCTTCCTCTTTTATCCTTCTAATTTTAATAAAAATCTAATTTTATCCTATATAATTTATTTTAATTTAAAATAAAACAGTTATATATTAAATATTTTTTATGTGATTTTACATTTATAAGTTAGTTGAACCGCTAATTTTACTAAACACTTCAATTATCTTATCAGATATTAATCTCAACCATCATCTATAAGGTATAAGCTATCACTCATCAACCGTCAACTATAACCTATAAACTATATGTTAGCTTATCAGTCAACTGTTATTTTTACCAAACAGACCCTAAATATCAAAAACGAAAAAAGTAGAAAGAAAGAGAAGGAGAGAGAGTGTTTTAAAGAGATTTGTCTTTAATATTAAAAAAGGAAAAAATAATTAAATAGAATAAAATCAAAGTTAAATGAATAAATGTGAACTTTTAGATTATAAAAATGAAGGAATGTGATTTGGTGTTAAAATAATCTTTTGACACTAGGTGTCATAGTTTACTTTGACACAAACCCACATCATTTTATTATTATAATCTAACGGTTCACGTTTATTCATTTATTTTTGAATTTGTTTTCTTTAACAAACATATTTTATTTAATTTTTTATATTAAATACAATCTCTCTTTAAAACTTCCCCCCATTCTCTATCTTTCTTTTTTCTTTTTTTTCGTTTTTTAAATTCAAAATTTTAATTTATGTTACAATTGTACTAGTTCTGTTATTATAAGTTTATGTTTTTAAAAAATATTCAATTTTTATTATGAAGTGACTATTTCTATTTGATTACAATATGTATAATATATAAAGAGACTTATTTTTACAAGAGAAAATATTTGACCCTTTTTTTTTCAAAAATTCCAAGAAAAATACTTATCGACTAACGATTGACATAATAATAAAAATAATAAAATATATATGTCAATTATAATAAACTATAATATAAATTAAATATTTCACTTTGAAAAACAAATCTCATTTTATATTGAAAAAGAAAATAAATCATATTTAAATGATTAAATAGAACAAAATCAAAAATAGATGAATAAAAATAAATCTTTAGATTTATAAATATGAACGGATAAAGTTTAGTGTCAAATTGAAGAGATATATTTAAATTAATCATTATATCGAGTATATGAATGGAGTATTATAATTTTCAGTTTTTCTATCTACCCACCATAAATATTTTTTTGTTGAATAAAAACTTTAATTATAGAAAAAATCACAAATAAACAATATGTAAAATTTCCCATCCATTTGATTTAAATACACTTTTAAAAATATCTTTTAATATTTTTTTCAAATATAGACATAAAATAAGGAAAATATTAAAAATATTTAAATTAATATATCTCTTTTATTTAAAAGTATATTCTTTACCTTGTAAAACCATTCCACTAGTATATATAACGAAGACTGAAAGTCCTAAATCTCACAAGAAAAACAAAAAAGGGTGATTTTCTTTATAATAGCCTCCGTGTTATTCAATCGATCTTATTTTTGCTTAATTTTATTCATTTCTATGGTTATGCTTTCAGGTAATAAATAAAAGTTTGCTTTATCTCTCAAGTTGTATACTTCATATACAATCAACATAGTCAAATATACTTAAAAACATAATATCAATAACTAATTCTTTGTTGTTGTAGGTTTATCAAGTGGTGAGTATAGTCTTATGGATATAAAATGTTTAGATGGTAATTGCGCGTCTGATATTCAATGTGGTGCAGATTGTATTAAAAAGGGGTTTCATAAGGGTGGTGTCTGCAGAATAATTTTTCCTAGTTCTAATAAGTGTTGTTGTACAAAAGGATGATATATTTTTCTAGTTCTAATAAGTGTTATTGTACAAAAGGATGAGATATTTTGTCTCTTTAACAAATAAATGAATAAAAGGCACACCTACTGTATTGTGTTAGTGTTGGCTGAACATTTTGATAATATTATTAGAAGCCAAATGAACTAAACATTTCGATCGAAATGAAGCAAAGCGTCATGTTTCGAAGTAGCAGAAGCAGTGTTTTGAATAAGCATGTCAAAGTTGGAGCTTCGAGTGGAAATTATGGGAACATATCTAAAGAAGTCTCGAAATAACAACAAGGCTGTGTCTGGGAAGTGCGTTCGAAACGGAGAAGTACCAAAGCATTTGAAATTCAAATGGAAGCGGGACATTCGAAGTTTGAAATTTATGTGCTGGAGCATTTGGAGACACGTGGAAAGAAGAAAGAGGCATTGTTCTGCATGTTCTGAATGTGGCATAATCCTATAGCAAGACCGTTATGGTTGAATTAGTATAAATAGAAGTCTTAGTATTAGGATTTCGTGTGTCATATCTATTGTACTAAATACTCAGTAACATTCAAACTACCACATGGCAAGGGAAACGAATGCAAGAGCAATGTACGTATGATAACACCATATATTTATGATTTAATGAAAACCTTTTACCATTTCCAGCACTTTCCTTTATCTTTCTGTCAAATAACATTTATAAGTTTTCTCATTTACAGTCTTTTCACTTCGAAATCTCTTCATTAAAGTTTTACATTTCAATGCTTTCTTCACTTTTCAAGCACTTTACATTTCAGAAAACTGTCATACTTTCCATGCCTTTACCTTCAAGCTTTATCCTTCGAACGCCTATTTTTACTTAAAGTCATTTACAGATTTCTTGCATTAAACGCTTTCTTCATATTTCAAACCTTTTACGTTCCAGAAATCCTTTACATTAACTATTTTTATAATTCGAAACCATTTACTTGCCTTTTATGCAATTTTACATGTCTTTACAATTAACATTTATTCATGCAACTTAGTTTCGTGCACGCACATTTGATTACATCTTTAGACCCTTAAGAGAGAAACGAAATAAGCCAAACACCTATACAACACTCAAATATCAACCATGAATATCTGTTCGATCATGAGAGTTACCCTAATGACCAAGGAATCCTAGGATCAATCTAGTCGATCCTGTGAGTTACCAAAGGAATTGAATAACAGTCAGAAAGATTATTCGATAGTTTGGAAGACTAGCGGTTGTTTACCAGAAATCACTGGAAACAAATTGGCACACCTGATGGGACCAATAATTGGATATTAGAAATAAAGATTGTTAAGACATAACCATTATAAAAACGTTGGAACCTAAGAAGTTTGCTGTTTTATGAACCTGAGAAGTGGTAAAATAACCGACAGCAACCAACCTTTATCCAGAAGAAAACGTTTGGACAAAATGTCTAATTCTGACAATCAACAAGGGGAACAAAATGCCCCACATACAACAGGCACTAATGTGTCCACTTCGATCGGAACATCTAATGTGATCCCTTCGAATGCACAGTCTGTTGCATCTTCAACCAGTAATATAGCCACCAATGGAGTAAGTGGCATATCAACTAATAGTTCGATCTTAGGAAATACTGGAACCATTGGTTACCCTGGGGGATTCGTTCCACCATCAGGGACACAATCCCATTTCGCCACTCCATTGACTAGACCACCCGGTTTCGATGGAAATAGAACCAGAAATTCCTCTTATGGAATGCCAACATCTTTTATGGCAGGTTTACACAATTCCACATCGAATTCATCCCCACAACTAGGGTCTGGGTCTGGGGAGAATCAGTTTATGACAAATAACCAAGGGTCAGTGGGTTATAGCACAATGCCTATTTTAACCACAGAAAACCAGTTGGCTTTTAGGCAATTGATGGATGACAGTAACCATAATATGATAGGGGTGTTAGCACAAACCATGCAGGAGATATTTGCCCCAATAGTGCAAAATGTGACTGTGACAAACAGGGAAAACGCTGACAACATGAGTCGAATAGCAGATTTCTTTGCTCCCCCAGAAAGGCGTAGGCAGAATCAGGCGGGATTTCGAGCAAACATGCCTGTTATAGAACAAATTGCTAACGACCCAATTTATAGACCACCCAGAGAAGAAGTTAACTTAGGGGCCAGGGCACCAAGGTTAGAAGCCCCAATAATCCCAGGCCCACAAAGAGAAATTATGGAACCAGGGGCAAGGGTCGAAAGGCTAGAAGCCCCAGAGTTTCGAGAAGAACAACCTAGGGGAGTTGTCTTGGTTGGTCGAAATCAAGATGCCGATGCTGTCGTTCATAGAATTCGAAACGATAACATCTTGGCAGAAAACAATCTAACCACCATGATAGAGAGAGTCATGGCCCAGAATGGCCTCAACACAGGAATGAGAAGGCCAAATTATGCTTCTCCTATATTGGATTGCATAATGCATACTGATTTACCAAGGGGATATAAAGTCCCTAAATTTACAAAGTTCGTTGGGGATACCAATGAGTCAACAGTCGAACACATAGCGAGATATCTAACCGAAGCGGGAGATATAGCCAATAATGAAGATCTCAGGATCAAATACTTTCCAAGTTCCTTGACTAAAAACGCCTTCACATGGTTTACCACTTTGCCTCCTGGGTCCATTGATCTTGGGCTCTCTTGGAGAGATTATTCCATGAACAATTTTACATGGGACAGTCGAAAATAAGCTTGAAGGAATTGGCCAGTGTTAAGAGAAAGTTCACCGAACCCATAGATGATTATCTGAATAGATTTAGGCTTTTGAAATCCAGATGTTACACAGTAGTGCCTGAACATGAGTTAGTCAAAATGGCCGCTGGTGGCTTGGATTACTCTATTCGAAAGAAACTAGACACTCAATATTTGAGGGATATGGCTCAGTTAGCCGATAGGGTTCGACAGGTCGAAAGGCTAAAGGCTGAAAAAGCCAGAGTCTTTAAGAATAGCAAGAAAGAAAGGATTTCCTATGTTGGGACTGAGGAAGCAGAAGAATATCCTGAATTCGAATTCGAAGAGGTCGAAATCGACCTCGCTGAATTAAAACAGGCTCCGCCTTATTCCTGCAAATTATTGGTTCCCACAAAAGGGAAAGAGATTGTTGAAAATGAGAAAAGTGACAAATTCCCAAAGAAGGTTTATACCTTCGATGTCACTAAATGTGACGAGATTTTTGACTTACTTGTCAAAGATGGCCAACTAATTGTGCCATCAAATGTCAAAATACCTCATTTGGATCAGAGAAAGAAGAGAGGATTTTGCAAATATCATAGTTTCCTAGGCCACAAAACCTCACAATGTTTTCTTTTCAGGGACCTAATTCAAAACGCAATCAAAGATGGCAGACTAAAGTTTGCTGATAAGGTGAAGATGAAAGTGGACGAAGATCCCTTGGACGTCGCAGACACCAACTACTCCGAGCCTGCATGCATTGGAGAGATCAACATGGTGGAAACTGATCAAAGCGACGCCTTAACAGGAGAGAAGGGTACTGAAACTGAAAACTGGGTGATGGTCGAAGTCAATAAGGAGGTCACTAAAGACATCCAGAATACGCCAGAGACTTCGATTGCCGCACCTGTAGCTGTTGCAAGAGAAACCCAGGCTACTGAAGGCCAGGGAAATCAAAACCAAGAACTAACACAAGTCACTGAAGGCTTGAGGCTGGAATTGGAGAAAGTCCAAATCACGAAGCCAATTTCCCCTCAGAAGGAAATATGGGACACTCTAGGGGAACCCAGTGGAAAATTTGACTATTTGGTCAAATATTCTGCCCTAGAGAGTTCGAAGGTTCAGATTAAGGATATAAAGCCCACAGGATGGGGCGATGATGAAGCTAAGGGGGAAGATGTTGAGATAAATATGGTGGATATGGAAAGGCCTCGCTCTGAGATGGAGGAAGTAGAAAAATACTTAGAAAAAGAAAAGTATAGAATGGAGGATAATCACACTAGAGATGCTAGTCTCAAGGATTACCTCATGACATGCCACAAAGGAGATTCAGGCATGATATTGTGCCCTAGGTGCAACATCCTCTGCAATCAAAGAATCGCTGCGAATTTCGAAAGGGTACAGAGGACTCGAACTGGCAACAATTGGCGCCAGGATAACCAGCTTTTTAGGTGTTATCCCAAGGCTGGAGAAAGTTTGCTGGAATTTGTGTTTCGCTGCTACAAAGGGGCAACCAAGTGCTTGATTTGCCCAAGGTGTTCTGCTGTGTATGACCAAAGCATGGCCAGAGCCTTCGAAACGATTCCCTTCGCCTCTTGCTGGAACCATCAAGAAACTGTCCAGATGGGCCCACGTTTCGACAACAGACACAAACAGCGAAGGCCTGATAGCCCTCACCCCAAGGCTGCTCGAAGAGTGACTTTCAAACTCCCTGCTGAAGTGCCAACCGATAGATGGTTACAGGTCAGAAATGACAAAGGCAAAGATAGATGGAGAAACGCCGAACGAAATGCACGCCATGCTGTGACATACAGGAGGCAATTCAACACAACAAAAAGGGAGGAGGTGAGATTAGAAAATTACAAAGGAAGGAACCCCATGTCAAGATCCCAGTGGCGCAGACAGCAAAGGATTCGAAAGGCTGAGAGGGAAGCTGTGGCAAACAAAGGGGTTACTTCAACAAAGAACCAAGGTGAATCTAGCACCAACAAACCAAAAAATCAAACTGAAGACAAACCTCCAGTCAATAGGAGGCTTTTCTCTGAAGTACAACGCGATGAACCAAAGGAATACACTCCAGGCCCAGAAGAGGACGAAGATATGATAACAGATAACTTCGAATCGGAGGGGGAGTCTTCATTCAACCTGAACTGTAACGTGGTGTCTGTGCTTCCCTGCGAATTTGGGCAGGAAACCGAAATCGATGAATATGAGGAGGAAGACACCACAGATTTGATGAAACATAGGCCTGTGTGCTACTATGTGATGGACAATGGGGCTGTTGAGGAACAAAATGCGTTCTTCGAACGTCCAGAACCTGCTATGAAGAACCATCTCAAGCCACTTTTTATTCGGGCGAAAGTTGGTATCCATGGTGTGAACAAAGTTCTAGTGGATGGGGGTGCTGCAGTCAATTTGATACCCCATTTCATGCTAAAAAGATTAGAGATCCGCGAAGGAGACATCAAGCCCCATAATATGGTTCTGTCCAATTATGAGGGAAAAGTGGGCAAAACACTGGGAGTGGTCCAGTTGGAATTGACAATAGGCTCAAGCTGTAGGCCCACCATGTTTATGGTGATCGAAGCAAAGGCCAACTATAACTTATTGCTGGGAAGGGAGTGGATCCATGGCGTGGGGGCAGTTCCTTCGTCAATGCACCAGCGACTAGTTCTGTGGAGAGATGATGGAATCGTGGAAAACATCGAAGCAGACCAGAGTTACTTTATGTCAACGGTCAATTTAGTTGACAAGAGGGATTATGATAAAAATCTGGCAAAGATTGCTCCGTGTGTTCCAAATGATGAGATTAATGAAACCAGAAACGCCCACTACTACATGACCCTTTGCCATGATGGCCTTTACTGGGATAGAACAATAATCAGTGAAGAAGAGGGAGTCGAAAGCACTATACAAAAACGGCCAGCGGGCTGGGACTTCGACAACCTTATCCATGACTGAGTCCACTTTTTTCGAAAGGATTTCGGCCTATATGGCTGAGAACGAATCAAAAGCGGCCTTAGAGGCTGAAATAAATAAATCAACTATAAAGATGAACGAAGTAAGTGGGGATGGCTCGAAATGCTCACCCTTCGAAGAGTTTGAGATGGATCAAAGGTTGGATGCCATCTATGATAAAGAACCCTTAGGCTTCGAAAGGGACCCCATAAACTCAAGTGACAAAATGTTGGCACAAGATCCACTCGAAGAAGTCAACTTAGGGGATGAAAAAACGAAAAGAATAACCTACATAAGTGCAAAACTTAGCCAGGCCTCAAGAAGGAAGTAATCGAAGTCCTCAAGGATAATAAAGATTGCTTCGCATGGGATTATGACGAGATGCCTGGTTTAAAGAGGGAGTTGGTCGAACACAGACTGCCAATCAAAGATGGCAAGAGGCCCATCAAACAAACTCCCAGAAGATTCGCACCAGCGGTTCTCACAAAAATTAAAGCTGAGATCGAAAGGTTGCTGCGTTGCAAATTCATCAGAACAACAAGGTATGTCGAATGGTTAGAAAACATAGTACCTGTTATTAAGAAAAATGGTTCTTTAAGAATTTGCATAGATTTTAGGGATTTAAACACTACAACCCCTAAAGATGAATATTCCATGCCTGTGGCAGAAATGCTAGTAGATTCTGCTGCAGGGTTCGAATACTTGAGTATGTTAGATGGATACTATGGGTATAATCAGATTTTCATTGCTGAAGAAGATGTTGCAAAGACAGCATTTCGTTGCCCAGGAGCCTTAGGCACCTATGAATGGGTGGTGATGCCTTTTGGTTTAAAGAACGCTGGGGCAACTTATCAAAGGGCAATGAATTCAATTTTTCATGATTTCATTGAAACCTTCATGCAGGTGTATATTGATGATATAGTTATCAAATCTATATCTGCATAAACACATTTGCATCATTTGAGCCAATCATTCGAGCGAATGAGAAAACATGGCTTAAAGATGAATCCCTTTAAATGTGCATTTTTTGTGCAGGCTGGAGATTTTCTTGGTTTTGTGGTCCACAAGAAAGGGATTGAAATCAACCAGAACAAAACCAAAGCCATAATGGAGACGAAATCACCTACGTCAAAAAGGGAATTGCAATCTCTGCTAGGGAAAATTAACTTCCTCAGAAGATTCATTTCGAACCTCAGTGGAAGAACCCAAGCTTTCTCTCCGTTACTTCGTCTAAAGCAAGGCCAAGCCTTCGAATGGAACGAAGCTCACCAGGAGGCATTTGACAAGATAAAAGAATACCTTTCTCAGCCTCTTATTTTGTCTCCACCTTCATGGGGGAAGCCCATGAGATTGTACATATCTGCCTCTGAAGTTAGTATAGGTAGTATGCTAGCACAAGAAGATAGCAATGGCATCGAAAGAGCCATATACTATTTAAGTAGAGTGCTAAATGATGCAGAGACCAGATATAGCAATTTAGAAAAGCTATGTCTCTGTTTGTATTTCTCTTGTATGAAACTCAAGTATTATATAAAACCTGTTGATGTTTATGTTTCATCTCATTTCGATGTTATTAAACATATGCTTTCAAAACCAATAATGCATAGCAGAGTTGGTAAATGGGCTTTAGCTTTAACAGAATATTCTTTGACTTTCATGCCTTTAAAAGCTATGAAAGGTCAAGTGATTTCTGACTTCATTGTGGACCATTCGTTGGTTGAGCAGACTGTCATGAGTTACGTCGAAATGCAACCATGGAAATTGTACTTTGATGGTTCAACCCACAGGAATGGAAGTGGCGTTGGAGTCCTTCTGATTTCTCCTGAAGGAATTCCAACAAAATTCAAGTATAAATTAGATGGTCCTCGTTGCTCGAACAACGAAGCTGAGTATGAAGCGCTCATTGTTGGACTTGAAGCTTTGTTGGAATTGGGGGCAACCAGAGTCGAAATTAAAGAAGACTCTGAATTAGTGGTCAAACAAATCACAAAGGAATATAAGTGCATAAAGGAAAACTTAATGGTATACTTCGTCATAGTCAATAGGCTATTGAGGAAATTTTAATACATGGATATTCAACACATACCAAGAATAGAGAACCAAGAAGCAAATGACTTAGCGCAGTTGGCTTTGGGTTATAAAGTGTCTACCAAGAACTTTAAGGATTTAGTTGAATTAAGGGGTAGAGTTATGGCTACTAGATTCACACTATCGGATCTGGAAAGTATGAAATTGGGATATGCTGAGAAACAGGGATTCAAAATATTAGCCCTAAATACTTTGTCAGATGCAGATTGGCGAAGTCCACTGAAGAGTTATTTAGCAGACCCAACTCTAAACGTGGATAGAAAGACAAAATACAGAGCACTGTCATATCTCCTCATGGGGAACAAATTGTTTAAAAAGACCCAAGAGGGTGTATTATTGAAATGCCTAGGAGAAAGTGAGGCATATTTAGCATTGTCAGAAGTCCATAATGGGGCATGTGGGGCACATCAAGCAGGCCATAAAATGAAATGGTTGTTATTTCGATACGGCTTGTATTGGCCTAGCATGCTCAAAGATTGCATAGACTTTAATAAAGGATGTGAGGAATGTCAGAAATATGCAGGGATTCAACATGCCCCTGCAAGTGAGTTGCATTCGATCATCAAACCATGGCCATTTAGAGGATGGGCATTGGATTTGATAGGAGAAATAAATCCTGCTTCGTCCAAAGGACAGAAATACATCTTGGTGGGAATAGATTATTTTACCAAATGGATCGAAGCTATACCACTGATAGTTGCTGATCAAGAGGCTATTATTGAATTTATATAAAAGCACATTATCTATAGGTTCGGATTGCCAGAGAGCATAACCACAGACTAAGGCTCTATGTTTACTGGTAGAAAGATGCAAGGATTTGCCCAAGAAATGGGGTTTAGATTGCTAACATCAACGCCATATTATGCTCAAGCAAACGGTCAAGTCGAAGCAGCAAATAAAGTAATAATAGGATTAATCAAGAAGCATATTGGCAAAAAGCCAAGAAACTGGCACAAAAATCTGGACCAAATATTATGGGCTTGTAGAACATCTCCTAAGGAAGCTACTAACACTACGCCTTTCCAACTTACATTTGGTCATGATGCAGTGTTGCCAGTAGAAATTCATCTACAATCAGTTCGAATTCAGAGACAAAACAAAATCCCAGCTGCATTATATTAGGAAATGATGATGAATGAATTAGTTAAGTTGGACGAAATTAGATTACATGCATTGGAAATTTTGATGAGACAAAAAGAAAGAGTGGCCAGAACATACAATAAAAGGGTGAAGAAAAAATTATTCATTATTAATGACTTAGTTTGGAGAGTCATATTGCCTATGGACAAGAAAAATAAAGCATTAGGTAAATGGTCACCTCATTGGGAAGGACCTTTTCGAATATTAAAAGTATTCTCAAACAATGCATACGAAATCGAAGAACTGGTGGATGATAAACGTATCCTAAAGGTTAATGGGAAATATTTAAAGAAATATAAGCCACGCCTGCAGGAGATTCGAATAGTAACAACGTAACCAAGATGTTATAAAAGGCCAAAATGGCAAGATAAAATGCCAAAATGGCGTTGTTCGAATATTACATATAAGAAACCAAAATTGTAGTCAAATAAACATCAAAATCTAGAAATAAGAGTTATTTTTCAATCGATTGAAAGTGCTTCGAAATGATTCAAGCTTCTGCTGAGCGAAACGCCTGGCTCCTTCCAAGGTTGCCACTTCTCCTTTAAGTTGTTCTGCAGTCTCCATTTCTGCAAGCCCCTGGTTGAGAAGCTCTTCGAATTGGTTACCAGCAGTATTGGTTTCGAAGGCTATTTGTTGTTCTTTAGCCTCCTTAACCTTCTATTGAAGTTCCAGAATCTGCCTTTCCCAAAGAAGTATGGACTCAGCTCGAGCCTCATAATCAGTTTTCGCATGCTTCATATGCATAGCTTGATCCTCAGCTTCTTGAGAGAGTTTCGAAGCTTGTTCATAAGCAGCATCCATGGCAATGCGTTTCTCTTGAACCTTCTTGGCAGAAGATTCGTCTTGGAGAAGGTAACCAGTTACGTTGTCCAGCAAAGCCTGAAGATCGAACAAGAGAGTACTAACTGGCAAGGAGCAGGTAGAAAGATTGACCTTTGTAAGCAGCTCCTTCATAGTATAGCAAGCAGTACTATCTTGCTTGAGCACTTCGAATATATCCACATTGAGAATTGTTTTCCTAATTTTATTAAGAAGTACAATTCTTTCATCTGTGAGAAGAGGATAGCTGGTCGAACTTGTGCCAGCCCTAGCAAGTGGGACGTCCCTCTGAGCCAACTTTGCCTTCATGTACCCAATAGGGTCATTTCGTCTCAGAAGTGCCAGTTCCTCGTCAGTCATTCGAGACAAAGAGGATTGAGGGAGTTCCACACGTAGGGGAGCCACGTCCATTTCAACCTCCATGGGTTCGTTGGTTGCATTACCATCCCCTTCTTTGGTTTCATGCTCTTGGTCTTCCTCATCCTCATCCAAGTCCACCACTTCGATGCCTTCCCTTTCACTTCTATTTGCGTTGGACTCCGTCCCAGTAGTCGAACCGTCATTGGCATTCTCCTCCTCAGACTCTTCGTCTGCAGATTCTTCGTCTCTTTGCCCAGAATCAGCTTTCTCTCCTTCAGTTTGAGTGTCCTTTGGGTCCTCTTGAAGAGTTTCAAGAGGGGACTTTTAAAGAGAAGCTCTTTGCAAATCCTCTGCAGATGTTTGAAGTGGTGTTTCGTTTGTCTCTTTCAGAGGAATGGAGGTACCTTGATCATCCTGCTGTTCATAAGTTCCAGTCAGAACCGCCATATTAGACGAACCTTTATTCAGAACGAGGTTGCTGGAATCTCCTTGAGGAGAGGAGTTGAGTGGAGCAGCAGCTTTGGATGGTGAGTTCGAAGTAGTGGAAGCTGGATTCAAGATGTTCTGCAAGGAGCAGCAGAATGTTAAAAAAAACATTCACCAAGGTAATAAGAAGTTATTATTGTCAAAAAGATTTAAAGGTTCAATTTACCTGTGGACTCTCGGAGGAGAGGTTACTAGCTATACGTTCCAACATTGTGTTGGAGGTCGAAGGTGGGTTTTTGGATTTGGGTGAGGGAGCAGCATCCCTGGAATCAAGTCCAGAGACACTAGTTGGAATGGTACTTTTCTAAATATCTTTCTTTGGCTTCTTCTTCGAAGCAGTTGTTAAGTTTCCTCCAGCCTTGGGATCTTCCCCAGTGGTGCTTGATTTCCGCTTCTTGGGAGTGGTAGGAGGAAGCTTGTTGGTCTGAAAGGATTTAAACGAAGAGTTAGATGCAAACCATAAAACATGAGTGAATTCGAAACATCAAGGCTAAGTGATTACCGTTGGAGTTGGAACACTGGTTGTTGTTGGTATTGTTGTTGTTGTTGTGGTTGTAGCAATAGTGGTTGTTTCGGGTGGAGTCACTTTGTCAGTAGTTTCGATGGAGGCTTGAGAGGCACTCCCTTCTTTCGACTTCGAGGCAGCTGTCTTTATCCTGATGGCTGAAAATCGAAACAATTAAAGCAAAGGTTAAAGATATGGAAAATAAAAGACGTTTGGGATTTTCCCAAGCATTCACACCTGTGCCTTGATCAGATTTAATTGACATGGCAGAAAGGTCGTATCGAAGGTGTCCTGGGAAATCATGAAGCCAGTGTCGAGCCCATGTCACAGTCTCAGATGGCTTTGGTTTCCTTTGAAGATGTTTGAACATCTCTTTGCAAGTGAACCACCAAGGATATGGGGGAAACCAAGCCAGAGCCAGTTCTGAGGTAGGTAATCTGGGAAATTTAGGTGGATGCATTTCGAATGCCAACCTATACCTATCCTCGGGTGACAACCCTGAATGAAGTTTTAACTTAGAAACTTTTTGTTTAAATTTTTCCTTCAAGGTCTCAGCCGCTTGATGCACAGTGGAGTCCAAGCGCGTGGGGTCATAAGTAGTTTCAAAATAATTTTGGAAAGCTTTAATCTCTTTGGCATGAGTAAACATACCTTTCTTTGCTGGTACCTGCACATCGAAGGCATCAATTAGTTTCTGTTGAATTGTAAGTGTATCGAACATATAAGTTTGATAAAACTTGGTCCACCATTCCAGAAACCCTTTAGCTGTGAGATGGGTAGGTTCGAAGGTTATCAGCTCAAACTGGGCAAAGCCTTGATATTGTTCTTGCTGTATTTTGGCTTCCCGTGCCTTGAAAGTTCGTCCAGAAGTGATGGCACTCTCAGTTTGAAATAAAGGTTCAGGAATCAGTTGGCATAAGCCAAACTGTCTCGAAACAAAATTTGGTTGGTAAGCAAAAAGAAAAATATGGTTCTTGGCTGGAGTTATTCTTGAAGAAATGAGTCTAGGTAGCAAAAAAGCTCTCCATACATCCTGAATCTCCTTGCTCTTGATAGCTTCTGAGAGAGCCATGGTGAACCAAGAAGGTCCATGAGCCCTCGAAGCAAAAGGCGCCATGCTCTCTTCGAACTTGTGCCTTTTGGAGAATATCATGATGTACTTCGAGAATTGGACTTTGAAGTCATCTTTGTCGTCATTTGGAGTTAATCTTTGAAGCCTAGTGCCTTCGACTATCCTATCATTTATCTCAGGATCTTGTTCATCAATGGTGTTGGCGGTTGACAAGGAGGGTTCGAACATGGCATTTAGCCATAGTTGAAGTAACCAAAAAGGGCCAGCCAACAAAATATTCTTGGAGGTATGGGATTTGAGGCTCGAAACAGCTGACCTCAGGCTTTCATAAAGGTCAACTAAGAGCAGTTCACTTAAGCACACTTTTCGATTTTCATGCAAGTCCCTAGCTAGAGGAATGAACCTACTAGCTACCTATAGGGATCTACTGCAGAAAACGTATCTTGATAGCCATAGGGTTAAGAAAGAAATGTGTTCTACGTCAGACACATTGTCCCCCTCAGCATGGTAATGACTGATAAACTTGGAAAAACTTGCTAGCTTGACTTCGAAGTCAATTATGCTTGAATGTTATTCGTTGTCGGGGATATAAGTTTCTCCTACTGGCGATAGCCCAGTGATGGCCGCTATGTCGAAGAAGGTTGGGGTGATCATTCCACCTGGGAGATGGAAAGTGTTATAGGTACTGTCCCCGAAATAGAGGGACGCGAATAGCAGAGGGTGGCTGTAGGTGAAACCAGGCTTCGATAGCTTAATCAGGTTATAGATACCTAATTCTTCCCATTGCTGGGATTTCTTAGCTTCTACTTTCTTGAACCAATTTTGATAAGCAGTATCAGAGGTGGGGCAAGATCGAAATGGCTTAAAATTACTTTTTACATAATCCAATACAAAGGGGTCCTTAGGAGGAACAGTTAGGTTTTCTATGGTATTTGAACTAGAAGATTCTATTGCCTTAGGGGCGTCCATTTTGTTAAACAAGGGTTTAAAACTATAACAAACTGGGAAAGTCGTCATGGTGTCTTTTAATATTTCAAAAATCGTAAGAGGGCCATTTAAAGCTAACCTCTTACCAGCAACGGTGGTAGGAATGAGTACCTGTGACGCATACAACATTTCTTTTTCCTTTGAAATCATCTGAGGGGCAAGAACGGATTGACCTTGGTGAGTGATAATCTTACTTTCCATGGTAGTTCCTGCAGTTTTTCCTTTCTTCTTGGAGACTTTCTTGAGTTGGGATGAAGTAGAAGAAGACATTTTTGAAGGATGTTGAAAGCTTGGGTTTTTTGACGAGAGAAGGAGGGTAAAAGATTCAGAGTG
Organism: Vicia faba; assembly: GCA_948472305.1. Lineage (NCBI taxonomy): Eukaryota > Viridiplantae > Streptophyta > Magnoliopsida > Fabales > Fabaceae > Vicia > Vicia faba. Next base: position 224,703,522 of record OX451740.1, on the reverse strand, counting down.
TGAAAAGAAAAGAAAAAGATTAAGTTGGTGATGTTTTATAATGGGGAAGTTTAAGCATCCACTGAATAAGGGTGTGATACGTGGAAATCATGGGTTGGTGTGATGAAGAGGTGGCGTAAAGTTAACATGGGTAATAGGCGTGATTTAAAGATAATCATTGTTTGTAACTGCACCATACTGTGAATTGGCTCCAGGCGGTTAAGGAATCCAAAAAGCGCTATGATTGACGTGACTGGAGTCAAATGCATTAAATGTTACGATGATTCGAAGGTCACATCAAAATCTTGTGTAGATGTTTAAAATAGGTATTTCTCAGAGAAATCGAAATACATATTTTAAAGGGGCAATTTGTTGGCTGAAGATTTTGATAATATTATTAGAAGCCAAATGAACTAAACGTTTCGATCGAAATGAAGCAAAGCGTCATGTTTCGAAGTAGCAGAAGCAGTGTTTCGAATAAGCATGTCAAAGCTGGAGCTTCGAGTGGCAATTATGGGAACATATCTAAAGAAGTCTCGAAATAACAACAAGGCCGTGTCTGGGAAGTGCGTTCGAAACGGAGAAGTACCAAAGCATTTGAAATTCAAATGGAAGCGGGACATTCGAAGTTTGAAATTTATGTGCTGGAGCATTTGGAGACACGTGGAAAGAAGAAAGACGCATTGTTCTGCATGTTCTGAACGTGGCATAATCCTATAGCAAGACCGTTATGGTCGAATTAGTATAAATAGAAGTCTTAGTATTAGGATTTCATGTGTCATATCTATTGTACTAAATACTCAGTAACATTCAAACTACCACATGGCAAGGGAAACGAATGCAAGAGCAATGTACGTATGATTGCACCATATATTTATGATTTAATGAAAACCTTTTACCATTTCCAGCACTTTCCTTTATCTTTCTGTCAAATAACATTTATAAGTTTTCTCATTTACAGTCTTTTCACTTCGAAATCTCTTCATTAAACTTTTACATTTCAATGCTTTCTTCACTTTTCAAGCACTTTACATTTCAGAAAGCTGTCATACTTTCCATGCCTTTACCTTCAAGCTTTATCCTTCGAACGCCTATTTTTACTTAAAGTCATTTACAGATTTCTTGCATTAAACGCTTTCTTCATATTTCAAACCTTTTACGTTCCAGAAATCCTTTACATTAACTGTTTTTATAATTCGAAACCATTTACTTGCCTTTTATTCAATTTTATATGTCTTTACAATTAACATTTATTCATGCAACTTAGTTTCTTGCACGCACATTTGATTACATCTTTAGACCCTTAAGAGAGAAATCGAAATAAACCAAACACCTATACAACACTCAAATATCAACCATGAATATCTGTTCGATCATGAGAGTTACCCTAATGACCAAGGAATCCTAGGATCAATCTAGTCGATCCTGTGAGTTACCAAATGAATTGAATAACAGTCAGAAAGATTATTCGATAGTTTGGAAGACTAGCGGTTGTTTACCAGAAATCACTGGAAACAGTTAGACATGATTATTATTATTTTTATTATTATAATTTTTAATACTATTATTAAAGATAGTTCTACAATGATAGATATTTTAAAAGAGAAATTTGAAATTAGTTGTTGAATATAATTAATTTGTTAAAATATTTATCTCACACATAAATAAAATAGCAAGCGGTCAAATATTATCTTACATTTATTTTAAACAAAAATATAATTTTTGTATAGTTTTTTGTTATCATTAACTTAAATATTATTATTATAAATGCTATTTCAAATGTGTTTTAATAAGTTTTTTCTTGGAATTTTCAAAAGAAAAAAAACTGGTCTGATATTTTTATTAATTTTGTATAAATAATATTAGTTTAATATTATACATACCATGACCAAGTAAAAAATTCAATTCATAATGCAATTTTTTAAATTTAAAACATAAACTTATAATTATAAAAGTAGTAACATTGTAATATAAATTAAAACTCTAAGGCTCTATTTAGTAAGACACATTTTTGAATTTATAGCTTATAGCTTATAAGTTCATATGATATTTTAGACCTGTTTGATAACGGTCTTTTTATCACAAGCTTATAACTTATTTTGCTAGCTTATTGCTTATTTTCTAGACGCTATTTCAATTAGAGTTTTAGCGTATAGTTTATTATTTTTTTCTTCCTCTTTTATCCTTCTAATTTTAATAAAAATCTAATTTTATCCTATATAATTTATTTTAATTTAAAATAAAATAGTTATATATTAAATATTTTTTATGTGATTTTACATTTATAAGTTAGTTAAACCGCTAATTTTACTAAACACTTCAATTATCTTATCAGCTATTAATCTCAACCATCATCTATAAGGTATAAGCTATCACTCATCAACCATCAACTATAACCTATAAACTATATGTTAGCTTATCAATCAACTGTTATTTTTACCAAACAGACCCTAAATATCAAAAACGAAAAAAGTAGAAAGAAAGAGAAGGAGAGAGAGTGTTTTAAAGAGATTTGTCTTTAATATTAAAAAAGGAAAAAATAATTAAATAGAATAAAATCAAAGTTAAATGAATAAATGTGAACTTTTAGATTATAAAAATGAAGGAATGTGATTTGGTGTTAAAATAATCTTTTGACACTAGGTGTCATAGTTTACTTTGACACAAACCCACATCATTTTATTATTATAATCTAACGGTTCACGTTTATTCATTTATTTTTAAATTTGTTTTCTTTAATAAACATATTTTATTTAATTTTTTATATTAAATACAATCTCTCTTTAAAACTTCCCCCCATTCTCTATCTTTCTTTTTTCTTTTTTTTTCGTTTTTTAAATTCAAAATTTTAATTTATGTTACAATTGTACTAGTTCTGTTATTATAAGTTTATGTTTTTAAAAAATATTCAATTTTTATTATGAAGTGACTATTTCTATTTGATTACAATATGTATAATATATAAAGAGACTTATTTTTACAAGAGAAAATATTTGAACCTTTTTTTTTTCTAAAATTCCAAGAAAAATACTTATCGACTAACGATTGACATAATAATAAAAATAATAAAATATATATGTCAATTATAATAAACTATAATATAAATTAAATATTTCACTTTGAAAAACAAATCTCATTTTATATTGAAAAAGAAAATAAATCATATTTAAATGATTAAATAGAACAAAATCAAAAATAGATGAATAAAAATAAATCTTTAGATTTATAAATATGAATGGATAAAGTTTAGTGTCAAATTGAAGAGATATATTTAAATTAATCATTATATCGAGTATATCAATGGAGTATTATAATTTTTAATTTTTCTATCTACCCACCAAATAAATATTTTTTTGTTGAATAAAAACTTTAATTATAGAAAAAATCACAAATAAACAATATGTAAAATTTCCCATCCATTTGATTTAAAAACACTTTTAAAAATATCTTTTAATATTTTTTTTCAAATATAGACATAAAATAAGGAAAATATTAAAAATATTTAAATTAATATATCTCTTTTATTTAAAAGTATATTCTTTACCTTGTAAAACCATTCCACTAGTATATATAACGAAGACTGAAAGTCCTAAATCTCACAAGAAAAACAAAAAAGGGTGATTTTCTTTATAATAGCCTCCGTGTTATTCAATCGATCTTATTTTTGCTTAATTTTATTCATTTCTATGGTTCTGCTTTCAGGTAATAAATAAAAGTTTGTTTTATCTCTCAAGTTGTATACTTCATATACAATCAACATAGTCAAATATACTTAAAAACATAATATCAATAACTAATTCTTTGTTGTTGTAGGTTTATCAAGTGGTGAGTATAGTCTTATGGATATAAAATATTTAGATGGTAATTGCGCGTCTGATATTCAATGCGGTGCAGATTGTATTAAAAAGGGGTTTCATAAGGGTGGTGTCTGCAGAATAATTTTTCCTAGTTCTAATAAGTGTTGTTGTACAAAATGATGATATATTTTTCTAGTTCTAATAAGTGTTATTGTACAAAAGGATGAGATATTTTGTCTCTTTAACAAATAAATGAATAAAAGGCACACCTACTGTATTGTGTTAGACATGATTATTATTATTATTTTTATTATTATAATTTTTAATACTATTATTAAAGATAGTTCTACAATGATAGATATTTTAAAAGAGAAATTTGAAATTAGTTGTCGAATATAATTAATTTATTAAAATATTTATCTCACACATAAATAAAATAGCTAGCGGTCAAATATTATCTTACATTTATTTTAAACAAAAATATAATTTTTGTATAGTTTTTTGTTATCATTAACTTAAATGTTATTATTATTATAAATGCTATTTCAAATGTGTTTTAATAAGTTTTTTCTTGGAATTTTCAGAAGAAAAAAAACTGGTCTGATATTTTTATTAATTTTGTATAAATAATATTAGTTTAATATTATACATACCATGACCAAGTAAAAAATTCAATTCATAATGCAATTTTTTAAATTTAAAACATAAACTTATAATTATAAAAGTAGTAACATTGTAATATAAATTAAAACTCTAAGGCTCTATTTGGTAAGACACATTTTTGAATTTATAGCTTATAGCTTATAGCTTATAAGCTCATATGATATTTTAGACCTGTTTGATAACGGTCTTTTTATCACAAGCTTATAACTTATTTCGCTAGCTTATTGCTTATTTTCTAGACGCTATTTCAATTAGAGTTTTAGCGTATAGTTTATTATTTTTTTCTTCCTCTTTTATCCTTCTAATTTTAATTAAAATCTAATTTTATCCTATATAATTTATTTTAATTTAAAATATAATAGTTATATATTAAATATTTTTTATGTGATTTTACATTTATAAGTTAGTTGAACCGCTAATTTTACTAAACACTTCAATTATCTTATCAGCTATTAATCTCAACCATCATCTATAAGGTATAAGCTATCACTTATCAACCATTAACTATAACCTATAAATTATATGTTAGCTTATCAGTCAACTGTTATTTTTACCAAACAGACCCTAAATATCAAAAACGAAAAAAGTAGAAAGAAAGAGAAGGAGAGAGAGTGTTTTAAAGAGATTTGTCTTTAATATTAAAAAAGGAAAAAAATAATTAAATAGAATAAAATCAAAGTTAAATGAATAAATGTGAACTTTTAGATTATAAAAATGAAGGAATGTGATTTGGTGTTAAAATAATCTTTTGACACTAGGTGTCATAGTTTACTTTGACACAAACCCACATCATTTTATTATTATAATCTAACGGTTCACGTTTATTCATTTATTTTTGAATTTGTTTTCTTTAATAAACATATTTTATTTAATTTTTTATATTAAATACAATCTCTCTTTAAAATTCCCCCCATTCTCTATCTTTCTTTTTTTTTTCTTCGTTTTTTAAATTCAAAATTTTAATTTATGTTACAATTGTACTAGTTCTGTTATTATAAATTTATGTTTTTAAAAAATATTCAATTTTTATTATGAAGTGACTATTTCTACTTGATTACAATATGTATAATATATAAAGAGACTTATTTTTACAAGAGAAAATATTTGGCCCTTTTTTTTTCAAAAATTCCAAGAAAAATACTTATCGACTAACGATTGACATAATAATAAAAATAATAAAATATATATGTCAATTATAATAAACTATAATATAAATTAATAATTCACTTTGAAAAACAAATCTCATTTTATATTGAAAAAGAAAATAAATCATATTTAAATGATTAAATAGAACAAAATCAAAAATAGATGAATAAAAATAAATCTTTAGATTTATAAATATGAACGGATAAAGTTTAGTGTCAAATTGAAGAGATATATTTAAATTAATCATTATATCGAGTATATCAATGGAGTATTATAATTTTCAATTTTTCTATCTACCCACCAAATAAATATTTTTTTGTTGAATAAAAACTTTAATTATAGAAAAAATCACAAATAAACAATATGTAAAATTTCCCATCCATTTGATTTAAAAACACTTTTAAAAATATCTTTTAATATTTTTTTCAAATATAGACATAAAATAAGGAAAATATTAAAAATATTTAAATTAATATATCTCTTTTATTTAAAAGTATATTCTTTACCTTGTAAAACCATTCCACTAGTATATATAACGAAGACTGAAAGTCCTAAATCTCACAAGAAAAACAAAAAAGGGTGATTTTCTTTATAATGGCCTCCATGTTATTCAATCGATCTTATTTTTGCTTAATTTTATTCATTTCTATGGTTCTGCTTTCAGGTAATAAATAAAAGTTTGCTTTATCTCTCAAGTTGTATACTTCATATACAATCAACATAGTCAAATATACTTAAAAACATAATATCAATAACTAATTCTTTGTTGTTGTAGGTTTATCAAGTGGTGAGTATAGTCTTATGGATATAAAATGTTTAGATGGTAATTGCGCGTCTGATATTCAATGCGGTGCAGATTGTATTAAAAAGGGGTTTCATAAGGGTGGTGTCTGCAGAATAATTTTTCCTAGTTCTAATAAGTGTTGTTGTACAAAAGGATGATATATTTTTCTAGTTCTAATAAGTGTTATTGTACAAAAGGATGAGATATTTTGTCTCTTTAACAAATAAATGAATAAAAGGCACACCTACTGTATTGTGTTAGACATGATTATTATTATTTTTTTTATTATTATATTTTTTAATACTATTATTAAAGATAGTTCTACAATGATAGATATTTTAAAAGAGAAATTTGAAATTACTTGTCGAATATAATTAATTTATTAAAATATTTATCTCACACATAAATAAAATAGCAAGCGGTCAAATATTATCTTACATTTATTTTAAACAAAAATATAATTTTTGTATAGTTTTTTGTTATCATTAACTTAAATGTTATTATTATTATAAATGCTATTTCAAATGTGTTTTAATAAGTTTTTTCTTGGAATTTTCAGAAGAAAAAAAACTGGTCTGATATTTTTATTAATTTTATATAAATAATATTAGTTTAATATTATACATACCATGGCCAAGTAAAAAATTCAATTCATAATGCAATTTTTTAAATTTAAAACATAAACTTATAATTATAAAAGTAGTAACATTGTAATATAAATTAAAACTCTAAGGCTCTATTTGGTAAGACACATTTTTGAATTTATAGCTTATAGCTTATAAGCTCATATGATATTTTAGACCTGTTTGATAACGGTCTTTTTATTACAAGCTTATAACTTATTTCGCTAGCTTATTGCTTATTTTCTAGACGCTATTTCAATTAGAGTTTTAGCGTATAGTTTATTATTTTTTTCTTCCTCTTTTATCCTTCTAATTTTAATAAAAATCTAATTTTATCCTATATAATTTATTTTAATTTAAAATAAAATAGTTATATATTAAATATTTTTTATGTGATTTTACATTTATAAGTTAGTTGAACCGCTAATTTTACTAAACACTTCAATTATCTTATCAGCTATTAATCTCAACCATCATCTATAAGGTATAAGCTATCACTCATCAACCATCAACTATAACCTATAAACTATATGTTAGCTTATCAGTCAACTGTTATTTTTACCAAACAGACCCTAAATATCAAAAACGAAAAAAGTAGAAAGAAAGAGAAGGAGAGAGAGTGTTTTAAAGAGATTTGTCTTTAATATTAAAAAAGAAAAAAAATAATTAAATAGAATAAAATCAAAGTTAAATGAATAAATGTGAACTTTTAGATTATAAAAATGAAGGAATGTGATTTGGTGTTAAAATAATCTTTTGACACTAGGTGTCATAGTTTACTTTGACACAAACCCACATCATTTTATTATTATAATCTAACGGTTCACGTTTATTGATTTATTTTTGAATTTGTTTTCTTTAATAAACATATTTTATTTAATTTTTTATATTAAATACAATCTCTCTTTAAAATTCCCCCCATTCTCTATCTTTCTTTTTTTTTTTTCGTTTTTTAAATTCAAAATTTTAATTTATGTTACAATTGTACTAGTTCTGTTATTATAAACTTATGTTTTTAAAAAATATTCAATTTTTATTATGAAGTGACTATTTCTACTTGATTACAATATGTATAATATATAAAGAGACTTATTTTTACAAGAGAAAATATTTGACCCTTTTTTTTCAAAAATTCCAAGAAAAATACTTATCGACTAACGATTGACATAATAATAAAAATAATAAAATATATATGTCAATTATAATAAACTATAATATAAATTAAATATTTCACTTTGAAAAACAAATCTCATTTTATATTGAAAAAGAAAATAAATCATATTTAAATGATTAAATAGAACAAAATCAAAAATAGATGAATAAAAATAAATCTTTAGATTTATAAATATGAACGGATAAAGTTTAGTGTCAAATTGAAGAGATATATTTAAATTAATCATTATATCGAGTATATCAATGGAGTATTATAATTTTCAATTTTTCTATCTACCCACCAAATAAATATTTTTTTGTTGAATAAAAACTTTAATTATAGAAAAAATCACAAATAAACAATATGTAAAATTTCCCATCCATTTGATTTAAAAACACTTTTAAAAATATCTTTTAATATTTTTTTCAAATATAGACATAAAATAAGGAAAATATTAAAAATATTTAAATTAATATATCTCTTTTATTTAAAAGTATATTCTTTACCTTGTAAAACCATTCCACTAGTATATATAACGAAGACTGAAAGTCCTAAATCTCACAAGAAAAACAAAAAAGGGTGATTTTCTTTATAATGGCCTCCGTGTTATTCAATCGATCTTATTTATGCTTAATTTTATTCATTTCTATGGTTCTGCTTTCAGGTAATAAATAAAAGTTTGCTTTATCTCTCAAGTTGTATACTTCATATACAATAAACATAGTCAAATATACTTAAAAACATAATATCAATAACTAATTCTTTGTTGTTGTAGGTTTATCAAGTGGTGAGTATAGTCTTATGGATATAAAATGTTTAGATGGTAATTGCGCGTCTGATATTCAATGCGGTGCAGATTGTATTAAAAAGGGGTTTCATAAGGGTGGTGTCTGCAGAATAATTTTTCCTAGTTCTAATAAGTGTTGTTGTAGAAAAGGATGATATATTTTTCTAGTTCTAATAAGTGTTATTGTACAAAAGGATGAGATATTTTGTCTCTTTAACAAATAAATGAATAAAAGGCACACCTACTGTATTGTGTTAGACATGATTATTATTATTTTTATTATTATATTTTTTAATACTATTATTAAAGATAGTTCTACAATGAAAGATATTTTAAAAGAGAAATTTGAAATAATTGTCGAATATAATTAATTTATTAAAATATTTATCTCACACATAAATAAAATAGCAAGCGGTCAAATATTATCTTACATTTATTTTAAACAAAAATATAATTTTTGTATAGTTTTTTGTTATCATTAACTTAAATGTTATTATTATTATAAATGCTATTTCAAATGTGTTTTAATAAGTTTTTTCTTGGAATTTTCAGAAGAAAAAAAACTGGTCTGATATTTTTATTAATTTTGTATAAATAATATTAGTTTAATATTATACATACCATGACCAAGTAAAAAATTCAATTCATAATGCAATTTTTTAAATTTAAAACATAAACTTATAATTATAAAAGTAGTAACATTGTAATATAAATTAAAACTCTAAGGCTCTATTTGGTAAGACACGTTTTTGAATTTATAGCTTATAGCTTATAAGCTCATATGATATTTTAGACCTGTTTGATAACGGTCTTTTTATCACAAGCTTATAACTTATTTCGCTAGCTTATTGCTTATTTTCTAGACGCTATTTCAATTAGAGTTTTAGCGTATAGTTTATTATTTTTTTCTTCCTCTTTTATCCTTCTAATTTTAATAAAAATCTAATTTTATCCTATATAATTTATTTTAATTTAAAATAAAATAGTTATATATTAAATATTTTTTATGTGATTTTACATTTATAAGTTAGTTGAACCGCTAATTTTACTAAACACTTCAATTATTTTATCAGCTATTAATCTCAACCATCATCTATAAGGTATAAGCTATCACTCATCAACCATCAACTATAACCTATAAACTATATGTTAGCTTATCAGTCAACTGTTATTTTTACCAAACAGACCCTAAATATCAAAAACGAAAAAAGTAGAAAGAAAGAGAAGGAGAGAGAGTGTTTTAAAGAGATTTGTCTTTAATATTAAAAAAGGAAAAAAATAATTAAATAGAATAAAATCAAAGTTAAATGAATAAATGTGAACTTTTAGATTATAAAAATTAAGGAATGTGATTTGGTGTTAAAATAATCTTTTGACACTAGGTGTCATAGTTTACTTTGACACAAACCCACATCATTTTATTATTATAATCTAACGGTTCACGTTTATTCATTTATTTTTGAATTTGTTTTCTTTAATAAACATATTTTATTTAATTTTTTATATTAAATACAATCTCTCTTTAAAACTTCCCCCCATTCTCTATCTTTCTTTTCTTTCTTTTTTTCGTTTTTTAAATTCAAAATTTTAATTTATGTTACAATTGTACTAGTTCTGTTATTATAAGTTTATGTTTTTAAAAAATATTCAATTTTTATTATGAAGTGACTATTTCTACTTGATTACAATATGTATAATATATAAAGAGACTTTTTTTACAAGAGAAAATATTTGACCCTTTTTTTTTTCAAAAATTCCAAGAAAATTACTTATCGTCTAACGATTGACATAATAATAAAAATAATAAAATATATATGTCAATTATAATAAACTATAATATAAATTAAATATTTCACTTTGAAAAACAAATCTCATTTTATATTGAAAAAGAAAATAAATCATATTTAAATGATTAAATAGAACAAAATCAAAAATAGATGAATAAAAATAAATCTTTAGATTTATAAATATGAACGGATAAAGTTTAGTGTCAAATTGAAGAGATATATTTAAATTAATCATTATATCGAGTATATCAATGGAGTATTATAATTTTCAATTTTTCTATCTACCCACCAAATAAATATTTTTTTGTTGAATAAAAACTTTAATTATAGAAAAAATCACAAATAAACAATATGTAAAATTTCCCATCCATTTGATTTAAATACACTTTTAAAAATATCTTTTAATATTTTTTTCAAATATAGACATAAAATAAGGAAAATATTAAAAATATTTAAATTAATATATCTCTTTTATTTAAAAGTATATTCTTTACCTTGTAAAACCATTCCACTAGTATATATAACGAAGACTGAAAGTCCTAAATCTCACAAGAAAAACAAAAAAGGGTGATTTTCTTTATAATGGCCTCCGTGTTATTCAATCGATCTTATTTATGCTTAATTTTATTCATTTCTATGGTTCTGCTTTCAGGTAATAAATAAAAGTTTGCTTTATCTCTCAAGTTGTATACTTCATATACAATAAACATAGTCAAATATACTTAAAAACATAATATCAATAACTAATTCTTTGTTGTTGTAGGTTTATCAAGTGGTGAGTATAGTCTTATGGATATAAAATGTTTAGATGGTAATTGCGCGTCTGATATTCAATGCGGTGCAGATTGTATTAAAAAGGGGTTTCATAAGGGTGGTGTCTGCAGAATAATTTTTCCTAGTTCTAATAAGTGTTGTTGTACAAAAGGATGATATATTTTTCTAGTTCTAATAAGTGTTATTGTACAAAAGGATGAGATATTTTGTCTCTTTAACAAATAAATGAATAAAAGGCACACCTACTGTATTGTGTTAGACATGATTATTATTATTTTTATTATTATATTTTTTAATACTATTATTAAAGATAGTTCTACAATGATAGATATTTTAAAAGAGAAATTTGAAATTACTTGTCGAATATAATTAATTTATTAAAATATTTATCTCACACATAAATAAAATAGCAAGCGGTCAAATATTATCTTACATTTATTTTAAACAAAAATATAATTTTTGTATAGTTTTTTGTTATCATTAACTTAAATGTTATTATTATTATAAATGCTATTTCAAATGTGTTTTAATAAGTTTTTTCTTGGAATTTTCAGAAGAAAAAAAACTGGTCTGATATTTTTATTAATTTTGTATAAATAATATTAGTTTAATATTATACATACCATGACCAAGTAAAAAATTCAATTCATAATGCAATTTTTTAAATTTAAAACATAAACTTATAATTATAAAAGTAGTAACATTGTAATATAAATTAAAACTCTAAGGCTCTATTTGGTAAGACACGTTTTTGAATTTATAGCTTATAGCTTATAAGCTCATATGATATTTTAGACCTGTTTGATAACGGTCTTTTTATCACAAGCTTATAACTTATTTCGCTAGCTTATTGCTTATTTTCTAGATGCTATTTCAATTAGAGTTTTAGCGTATAGTTTATTATTTTTTTCTTCCTCTTTTATCCTTCTAATTTTAATAAAAATCTAATTTTATCCTATATAATTTATTTTAATTTAAAATAAAATAGTTATATATTAAATATTTTTTATGTGATTTTACATTTATAAGTTAGTTGAACCGCTAATTTTACTAAACACTTCAATTATCTTATCAGCTATTAATCTCAACCATCATCTATAAGGTATAAGCTATCACTCATCAACCATCAACTATAACCTATAAACTATATGTTAGCTTATCAGTCAACTGTTATTTTTACCAAACAGACCCTAAATATCAAAAACGAAAAAAGTAGAAAGAAAGAGAAGGAGAGAGAGTGTTTTAAAGAGATTTGTCTTTAATATTAAAAAAGGAAAAAAATAATTAAATAGAATAAAATCAAAGTTAAATGAATAAATGTGAACTTTTAGATTATAAAAATTAAGGAATGTGATTTGGTGTTAAAATAATCTTTTGACACTAGGTGTCATAGTTTACTTTGACACAAACCCACATCATTTTATTATTATAATCTAACGGTTCACGTTTATTCATTTATTTTTGAATTTGTTTTCTTTAATAAACATATTTTATTTAATTTTTTATATTAAATACAATCTCTCTTTAAAACTTCCCCCCATTCTCTATCTTTCTTTTCTTTCTTTTTTTCGTTTTTTAAATTCAAAATTTTAATTTATGTTACAATTGTACTAGTTCTGTTATTATAAGTTTATGTTTTTAAAAAATATTCAATTTTTATTATGAAGTGACTATTTCTACTTGATTACAATATGTATAATATATAAAGAGACTTTTTTTACAAGAGAAAATATTTGACCCTTTTTTTTTTTCAAAAATTCCAAGAAAATTACTTATCGTCTAACGATTGACATAATAATAAAAATAATAAAATATATATGTCAATTATTATAAACTATAATATAAATTAAATATTTCACTTTGAAAAACAAATCTCATTTTATATTGAAAAAGAAAATAAATCATATTTAAATGATTAAATAGAACAAAATCAAAAATAGATGAATAAAAATAAATCTTTAGATTTATAAATATGAACGGATAAAGTTTAGTGTCAAATTGAAGAGATATATTTAAATTAATCATTATATCGAGTATATCAATGGAGTATTATAATTTTCAATTTTTCTATCTACCCACCAAATAAATATTTTTTTGTTGAATAAAAACTTTAATTATAGAAAAAATCACAAATAAACAATATGTAAAATTTCCCATCCATTTGATTTAAATACACTTTTAAAAATATCTTTTAATATTTTTTTCAAATATAGACATAAAATAAGGAAAATATTAAAAATATTTAAATTAATATATCTCTTTTATTTAAAAGTATATTCTTTACCTTGTAAAACCATTCCACTAGTATATATAACGAAGACTGAAAGTCCTAAATCTCACAAGAAAAACAAAAAAGGGTGATTTTCTTTATAATGGCCTCCGTGTTATTCAATCAATCTTATTTATGCTTAATTTTATTTATTTCTATGGTTCTGCTTTCAGGTAATAAATAAAAGTTTGCTTTATCTCTCAAGTTGTATACTTCATATACAATAAACATAGTCAAATATACTTAAAAACATAATATCAATAACTAATTCTTTGTTGTTGTAGGTTTATCAAGTGGTGAGTATAGTCTTATGGATATAAAATGTTTAGATGGTAATTGCGCGTCTGATATTCAATGCGGTGCAGATTGTATTAAAAAGGGGTTTCATAAGGGTGGTGTCTGCAGAATAATTTTTCCTAGTTCTAATAAGTGTTGTTGTACAAAAGGATGATATATTTTTCTAGTTCTAATAAGTGTTATTGTACAAAAGGATGAGATATTTTGTCTCTTTAACAAATAAATGAATAAAAGGCACACCTACTGTATTGTGTTAGACATGATTATTATTATTTTTATTATTATATTTTTTAATACTATTATTAAAGATAGTTCTACAATGATAGATATTTTAAAAGAGAAATTTGAAATTACTTGTCGAATATAATTAATTTATTAAAATATTTATCTCACACATAAATAAAATAGCAAGCGGTCAAATATTATCTTACATTTATTTTAAACAAAAATATAATTTTTGTATAGTTTTTTGTTATCATTAACTTAAATGTTATTATTATTATAAATGCTATTTCAAATGTGTTTTAATAAGTTTTTTCTTGGAATTTTCAGAAGAAAAAAAACTGGTCTGATATTTTTATTAATTTTGTATAAATAATATTAGTTTAATATTATACATACCATGACCAAGTAAAAAATTCAATTCATAATGCAATTTTTTAAATTTAAAACATAAACTTATAATTATAAAAGTAGTAACATTGTAATATAAATTAAAACTCTAAGGCTCTATTTGGTAAGACACGTTTTTGAATTTATAGCTTATAGCTTATAAGCTCATATGATATTTTAGACCTGTTTGATAACGGTCTTTTTATCACAAGCTTATAACTTATTTCGCTAGCTTATTGCTTATTTTCTAGACGCTATTTCAATTAGAGTTTTAGCGTATAGTTTATTATTTTTTTCTTCCTCTTTTGTCCTTCTAATTTTAATAAAAATCTAATTTTATCCTATATAATTTATTTTAATTTAAAATAAAATAGTTATATATTAAATATTTTTTATGTGATTTTACATTTATAAGTTAGTTGAACCGCTAATTTTACTAAACACTTCAATTATCTTATCAGCTATTAATCTCAACCATCATCTATAAGGTATAAGCTATCACTCATCAACCATCAACTATAACCTATAAACTATATGGTAGCTTATCAGTCAACTGTTATTTTTACCAAACAGACCCTAAATATCAAAAACGAAAAAAGTAGAAAGAAAGAGAAGGAGAGAGAGTGTTTTAAAGAGATTTGTCTTTAATATTAAAAAAGGAAAAAAATAATTAAATAGAATAAAATCAAAGTTAAATGAATAAATGTAAACTTTTAGATTATAAAAATTAAGGAATGTGATTTGGTGTTAAAATAATCTTTTGACACTAGGTGTCATAGTTTACTTTGACACAAACCCACATCATTTTATTATTATAATCTAACGGTTCACGTTTATTCATTTATTTTTGAATTTGTTTTCTTTAATAAACATATTTTATTTAATTTTTTATATTAAATACAATCTCTCTTTAAAACTTCCCCCCATTCTCTATCTTTCTTTTCTTTTTTTTCTTCGTTTTTTAAATTCAAAATTTTAATTTATGTTACAATTGTACTAGTTCTGTTATTATAAGTTTATGTTTTTAAAAAATATTCAATTTTTATTATGAAGTGACTATTTCTACTTGATTACAATATGTATAATATATAAAGAGACTTTTTTTTACAAGAGAAAATATTTGACCCTTTTTTTTTTCAAAAATTCCAAGAAAATTACTTATCGTCTAACGATTGACATAATAATAAAAATAATAAAATATATATGTCAATTATAATAAACTATAATATAAATTAAATATTTCACTTTGAAAAACAAATCTCATTTTATATTGAAAAAGAAAATAAATCATATTTAAATGATTAAATAGAACAAAATCAAAAATAGATGAATAAAAATAAATCTTTAGATTTATAAATATGAACGGATAAAGTTTAGTGTCAAATTGAAGAGATATATTTAAATTAATCATTATATCGAGTATATCAGTGGAGTATTATAATTTTCAATTTTTCTATCTACCCACCAAATAAATATTTTTTTGTTGAATAAAAACTTTAATTATAGAAAAAATCACAAATAAACAATATGTAAAATTTCCCATCCATTTGATTTAAATACACTTTTAAAAATATCTTTTAATATTTTTTTAAAATATAGACATAAAATAAGTAAAATATTAAAAATATTTAAATTAATATATCTCTTTTATTTAAAAGTATATTCTTTACCTTGTAAAACGATTCCACTAGTATATATAACGAAGACTGAAAGTCCTAAATCTCACAAGAAAAACAAAAAAGGGTGATTTTCTTTATAATGGCCTCCGTGTTATTCAATCGTTCTTATTTTTGCTTAATTTTATTCATTTCTATGGTTCTGCTTTCAGGTAATAAATAAAAGTTTGCTTTATCTCTCAAGTTGTATACTTCATATACAATCAACATAGTCAAATATACTTAAAAACATAATATCAATAACTAATTCTTTGTTGTTGTAGGTTTATCAAGTGGTGAGTATAGTCTTATGGATATAAAATGTTTAGATGGTAATTGCGCGTCTGATATTCAATGCGGTGCAGATTGTATTAAAAAGGGGTTTCATAAGGGTGGTGTCTGCAGAATAATTTTTCCTAGTTCTAATAAGTGTTGTTGTACAAAAGGATGATATATTTTTCTAGTTCTAATAAGTGTTATTGTACAAAAGGATGAGATATTTTGTCTCTTTAACAAATAAATGAATAAAAGGCACACCTACTGTATTGTGTTAGACATGATTATTATTATTTTTATTATTATATTTTTTAATACTATTATTAAAGATAGTTCTACAATGATAGATATTTTAAAAGAGAAATTTGAAATTACTTGTCGAATATAATTAATTTATTAAAATATTTATCTCACACATAAATAAAATAGCAAGCGGTCAAATATTATCTTACATTTATTTTAAACAAAAATATAATTTTTGTATAGTTTTTTGTTATCATTAACTTAAATGTTATTATTATTATAAATGCTATTTCAAATGTGTTTTAATAAGTTTTTTCTTGGAATTTTCAGAAGAAAAAAAACTGGTCTGATATTTTTATTAATTTTGTATAAATAATATTAGTTTAATATTATACATACCATGACCAAGTAAAAAATTCAATTCATAATGCAATTTTTTAAATTTAAAACATAAACTTATAATTATAAAAGTAGTAACATTGTAATATAAATTAAAACTCTAAGGCTCTATTTGGTAAGACACGTTTTTGAATTTATAGCTTATAGCTTATAAGCTCATATGATATTTTAGACCTGTTTGATAACGGTCTTTTTATCACAAGCTTATAACTTATTTCGCTAGCTTATTGCTTATTTTCTAGACGCTATTTCAATTAGAGTTTTAGCGTATAGTTTATTATTTTTTTCTTCCTCTTTTATCCTTCTAATTTTAATAAAAATCTAATTTTATCCTATATAATTTATTTTAATTTAAAATAAAATAGTTATATATTAAATATTTTTTATGTGATTTTACATTTATAAGTTAGTTGAACCGCTAATTTTACTAAACACTTCAATTATCTTATCAGCTATTAATCTCAACCATCATCTATAAGGTATAAGCTATCACTCATCAACCATCAACTATAACCTATAAACTATATGTTAGCTTATCAGTCAACTGTTATTTTTACCAAACAGACCCTAAATATCAAAAACGAAAAAAGTAGAAAGAAAGAGAAGGAGAGAGAGTGTTTTAAAGAGATTTGTCTTTAATATTAAAAAAGGAAAAAAATAATTAAATAGAATAAAATCAAAGTTAAATGAATAAATGTGAACTTTTAGATTATAAAAATTAAGGAATGTGATTTGGTGTTAAAATAATCTTTTGACACTAGGTGTCATAGTTTACTTTGACACAAACCCACATCATTTTATTATTATAATCTAACGGTTCACGTTTATTCATTTATTTTTGAATTTGTTTTCTTTAATAAACATATTTTATTTAATTTTTTATATTAAATACAATCTCTCTTTAAAACTTCCCCCCATTCTCTATCTTTCTTTTCTTTCTTTTTTTCGTTTTTTAAATTCAAAATTTTAATTTATGTTACAATTGTACTAGTTCTGTTATTATAAGTTTATGTTTTTAAAAAATATTCAGTTTTTATTATGAAGTGACTATTTCTACTTGATTAAAATATGTATAATATATAAAGAGACTTTTTTTTACAAGAGAAAATATTTGACCCTTTTTTTTTTTCAAAAATTCCAAGAAAATTACTTATCGTCTAACGATTGACATAATAATAAAAATAATAAAATATATATGTCAATTATAATAAACTATAATATAAATTAAATATTTCACTTTGAAAAACAAATCTCATTTTATATTGAAAAAGAAAATAAATCATATTTAAATGATTAAATAGAACAAAATCAAAAATAGATGAATAAAAATAAATCTTTAGATTTATAAATATGAACGGATAAAGTTTAGTGTCAAATTGAAGAGATATATTTAAATTAATCATTATATCGAGTATATCAATGGAGTATTATAATTTTCAATTTTTCTATCTACCCACCAAATAAATATTTTTTTGTTGAATAAAAACTTTAATTATAGAAAAAATCACAAATAAACAATATGTAAAATTTCCCATCCATTTGATTTAAATACACTTTTAAAAATATCTTTTAATATTTTTTTCAAATATAGACATAAAATAAGTAAAATATTAAAAATATTTAAATTAATATATCTCTTTTATTTAAAAGTATATTCTTTACCTTGTAAAACGATTCCACTAGTATATATAACGAAGACTGAAAGTCCTAAATCTCACAAGAAAAACAAAAAAGGGTGATTTTCTTTATAATGGCCTCCGTGTTATTCAATCGTTCTTATTTTTGCTTAATTTTATTCATTTCTATGGTTCTGCTTTCAGGTAATAAATAAAAGTTTGCTTTATCTCTCAAGTTGTATACTTCATATACAATCAACATAGTCAAATATACTTAAAAACATAATATCAATAACTAATTCTTTGTTGTTGTAGGTTTATCAAGTGGTGAGTATAGTCTTATGGATATAAAATGTTTAGATGGTAATTGCGCGTCTGATATTCAATGCGGTGCAGATTGTATTAAAAAGGGGTTTCATAAGGGTGGTGTCTGCAGAATAATTTTTCCTAGTTCTAATAAGTGTTGTTGTACAAAAGGATGATATATTTTTCTAGTTCTAATAAGTGTTATTGTACAAAAGGATGAGATATTTTGTCTCTTTAACAAATAAATGAATAAAAGGCACACCTACTGTATTGTGTTAGACATGATTATTATTATTTTTATTATTATATTTTTTTAATACTATTATTAAAGATAGTTCTACAATGATAGATATTTTAAAAGAGAAATTTGAAATTACTTGTCGAATATAATTAATTTATTAAAATATTTATCTCACACATAAATAAAATAGCAAGCGGTCAAATATTATCTTACATTTATTTTAAACAAAAATATAATTTTTGTATAGTTTTCTGTTATCATTAACTTAAATGTTATTATTATTATAAATGCTATTTCAAATGTGTTTTAATAAGTTTTTTCTTGGAATTTTCAGAAGAAAAAAAACTGGTCTGATATTTTTATTAATTTTGTATAAATAATATTAGTTTAATATTATACATACCATGACCAAGTAAAAAATTCAATTCATAATGCAATTTTTTAAATTTAAAACATAAACTTATAATTATAAAAGTAGTAACATTGTAATATAAATTAAAACTCTAAGGCTCTATTTGGTAAGACACGTTTTTGAATTTATAGCTTATAGCTTATAAGCTCATATGATATTTTAGACCTGTTTGATAACGGTCTTTTTATCACAAGCTTATAACTTATTTCGCTAGCTTATTGCTTATTTTCTAGACGCTATTTCAATTAGAGTTTTAGCGTATAGTTTATTATTTTTTTCTTCCTCTTTTATCCTTCTAATTTTAATAAAAATCTAATTTTATCCTATATAATTTATTTTAATTTAAAATAAAATAGTTATATATTAAATATTTTTTATGTGATTTTACATTTATAAGTTAGTTGAACCGCTAATTTTACTAAACACTTCAATTATCTTATCAGCTATTAATCTCAACCATCATCTATAAGGTATAAGCTATCACTCATCAACCATCAACTATAACCTATAAACTATATGTTAGCTTATCAGTCAACTGTTATTTTTACCAAACAGACCCTAAATATCAAAAACGAAAAAAGTAGAAAGAAAGAGAAGGAGAGAGAGTGTTTTAAAGAGATTTGTCTTTAATATTAAAAAAGGAAAAAAATAATTAAATAGAATAAAATCAAAGTTAAATGAATAAATGTGAACTTTTAGATTATAAAAATTAAGGAATGTGATTTGGTGTTAAAATAATCTTTTGACACTAGGTGTCATAGTTTACTTTGACACAAACCCACATCATTTTATTATTATAATCTAACGGTTCACGTTTATTCATTTATTTTTGAATTTGTTTTCTTTAATAAACATATTTTATTTAATTTTTTATATTAAATACAATCTCTCTTTAAAACTTCCCCCCATTCTCTATCTTTCTTTTCTTTTTTTTTTCGTTTTTTAAATTCAAAATTTTAATTTATGTTACAATTGTACTAGTTCTGTTATTATAAGTTTATGTTTTTAAAAAATATTCAATTTTTATTATGAAGTGACTATTTCTACTTGATTACAATATGTATAATATATAAAGACACTTTTTTTACCAAGAGAAAATATTTGACCCTTTTTTTTTCCAAAAATTCCAAGAAAATTACTTATCGTCTAACGATTGACATAATAATAAAAATAATAAAATATATATTTCAATTATAATAAACTATAATATAAATTAAATATTTCACTTTGAAAAACAAATCTCATTTTATATTTAAAAAGAAAATAAATCATATTTAAATGATTAAATAGAACAAAATCAAAAATAGATGAATAAAAATAAATCTTTAGATTTATAAATATGAACGGATAAAGTTTAGTGTCAAATTGAAGAGATATATTTAAATTAATCATTATATCGAGTATATCAATGGAGTATTATAATTTTCAATTTTTCTATCTACCCACCAAATAAATTTTTTTTTGTTGAATAAAAACTTTAATTATAGAAAAAATCACAAATAAACAATATGTAAAATTTCCCATCCATTTGATTTAAATACACTTTTAAAAATATCTTTTAATATTTTTTTCAAATATAGACATAAAATAAGTAAAATATTAAAAATATTTAAATTAATATATCTCTTTTATTTAAAAGTATATTCTTTACCTTGTAAAACGATTCCACTAGTATATATAACGAAGACTGAAAGTCCTAAATCTCACAAGAAAAACAAAAAAGGGTGATTTTCTTTATAATGGCCTCCGTGTTATTCAATCGTTCTTATTTTTGCTTAATTTTATTCATTTCTATGGTTCTGCTTTCAGGTAATAAATAAAAGTTTGCTTTATCTCTCAAGTTGTATACTTCATATACAATCAACATAGTCAAATATACTTAAAAACATAATATCAATAACTAAATATTCTTTGTTGTTGTAGGTTTATCAAGTGGTGAGTATAGTCTTATGGATATAAAATGTTTAGATGGTAATTGCGCGTCTGATATTCAATGCGGTGCAGATTGTATTAAAAAGGGGTTTCATAAGGGTGGTGTCTGCAGAATAATTTTTCCTAGTTCTAATAAGTGTTGTTGTACAAAAGGATGATATATTTTTCTAGTTCTAATAAGTGTTATTGTACAAAAGGATGAGATATTTTGTCTCTTTAACAAATAAATGAATAAAAGGCACACCTACTGTATTGTGTTAGACATGATTATTATTATTTTTATTATTATATTTTTTAATACTATTATTAAAGATAGTTCTACAATGATAGATATTTTAAAAGAGAAATTTGAAATTACTTTTCGAATATAATTAATTTATTAAAATATTTATCTCACACATAAATAAAATAGCAAGCGGTCAAATATTATCTTACATTTATTTTAAACAAAAATATAATTTTTGTATAGTTTTTTGTTATCATTAACTTAAATGTTATTATTATTATAAATGCTATTTCAAATGTGTTTTAATAAGTTTTTTCTTGGAATTTTCAGAAGAAAAAAAACTGGTCTGATATTTTTATTAATTTTGTATAAATAATATTAGTTTAATATTATACATACCATGACCAAGTAAAAAATTCAATTCATAATGCAATTTTTTAAATTTAAAACATAAACTTATAATTATAAAAGTAGTAACATTGTAATATAAATTAAAACTCTAAGGCTCTATTTGGTAAGATACGTTTTTGAATTTATAGCTTATAGCTTATAAGCTCATATGATATTTTAGACCTGTTTGATAACGGTCTTTTTATCACAAGCTTATAACTTATTTCGCTAGCTTATTGCTTATTTTCTAGACGCTATTTCAATTAGAGTTTTAGCGTATAGTTTATTATTTTTTTCTTCCTCTTTTATCCTTCTAATTTTAATAAAAATCTAATTTTATCCTATATAATTTATTTTAATTTAAAATAAAATAGTTATATATTAAATATTTTTTATGTGATTTTACATTTATAAGTTAGTTGAACCGCTAATTTTACTAAACACTTCAATTATCTTATCAGCTATTAATCTCAACCATCATCTATAAGGTATAAGCTATCACTCATCAACCATCAACTATAACCTATAAACTATATGTTAGCTTATCAGTCAACTGTTATTTTTACCAAACAGACCCTAAATATCAAAAACGAAAAAAGTAGAAAGAAAGAGAAGGAGAGAGAGTGTTTTAAAGAGATTTGTCTTTAATATTAAAAAAGGAAAAAAATAATTAAATAGAATAAAATCAAAGTTAAATGAATAAATGTGAACTTTTAGATTATAAAAATTAAGGAATGTGATTTGGTGTTAAAATAATCTTTTGACACTAGGTGTCATAGTTTACTTTGACACAAACCCACATCATTTTATTATTATAATCTAACGGTTCACGTTTATTCATTTATTTTTGAATTTGTTTTCTTTAATAAACATATTTTATTTAATTTTTTATATTAAATACAATCTCTCTTTAAAACTTCCCCCCATTCTCTATCTTTCTTTTCTTTTTTTTTTCGTTTTTTAAATTCAAAATTTTAATTTATGTTACAATTGTACTAGTTCTGTTATTATAAGTTTATGTTTTTAAAAAATATTCAATTTTTATTATGAAGTGACTATTTCTACTTGATTACAATATGTATAATATATAAAGACACTTTTTTTACCAAGAGAAAATATTTGACCCTTTTTTTTTCCAAAAATTCCAAGAAAATTACTTATCGTCTAACGATTGACATAATAATAAAAATAATAAAATATATATTTCAATTATAATAAACTATAATATAAATTAAATATTTCACTTTGAAAAACAAATCTCATTTTATATTTAAAAAGAAAATAAATCATATTTAAATGATTAAATAGAACAAAATCAAAAATAGATGAATAAAAATAAATCTTTAGATTTATAAATATGAACGGATAAAGTTTAGTGTCAAATTGAAGAGATATATTTAAATTAATCATTATATCGAGTATATCAATGGAGTATTATAATTTTCAATTTTTCTATCTACCCACCAAATAAATATTTTTTTGTTGAATAAAAACTTTAATTATAGAAAAAATCACAAATAAACAATATGTAAAATTTCCCATCCATTTGATTTAAATACACTTTTAAAAATATCTTTTAATATTTTTTTCAAATATAGACATAAAATAAGTAAAATATTAAAAATATTTAAATTAATATATCTCTTTTATTTAAAAGTATATTCTTTACCTTGTAAAACGATTCCACTAGTATATATAACGAAGACTGAAAGTCCTAAATCTCACAAGAAAAACAAAAAAGGGTGATTTTCTTTATAATGGCCTCCGTGTTATTCAATCGTTCTTATTTTTGCTTAATTTTATTCATTTCTATGGTTCTGCTTTCAGGTAATAAATAAAAGTTTGCTTTATCTCTCAAGTTGTATACTTCATATACAATCAACATAGTCAAATATACTTAAAAACATAATATCAATAACTAAATATTCTTTGTTGTTGTAGGTTTATCAAGTGGTGAGTATAGTCTTATGGATATAAAATGTTTAGATGGTAATTGCGCGTCTGATATTCAATGCGGTGCAGATTGTATTAAAAAGGGGTTTCATAAGGGTGGTGTCTGCAGAATAATTTTTCCTAGTTCTAATAAGTGTTGTTGTACAAAAGGATGATATATTTTTCTAGTTCTAATAAGTGTTATTGTACAAAAGGATGAGATATTTTGTCTCTTTAACAAATAAATGAATAAAAGGCACACCTACTGTATTGTGTTAGACATGATTATTATTATTTTTATTATTATATTTTTTAATACTATTATTAAAGATAGTTCTACAATGATAGATATTTTAAAAGAGAAATTTGAAATTACTTGTCGAATATAATTAATTTATTAAAATATTTATCTCACACATAAATAAAATAGCAAGCGGTCAAATATTATCTTACATTTATTTTAAACAAAAATATAATTTTTGTATAGTTTTCTGTTATCATTAACTTAAATGTTATTATTATTATAAATGCTATTTCAAATGTGTTTTAATAAGTTTTTTCTTGGAATTTTCAGAAGAAAAAAAACTGGTCTGATATTTTTATTAATTTTGTATAAATAATATTAGTTTAATATTATACATACCATGACCAAGTAAAAAATTCAATTCATAATGCAATTTTTTAAATTTAAAACATAAACTTATAATTATAAAAGTAGTAACATTGTAATATAAATTAAAACTCTAAGGCTCTATTTGGTAAGACACGTTTTTGAATTTATAGCTTATAGCTTATAAGCTCATATGATATTTTAGACCTGTTTGATAACGGTCTTTTTATCACAAGCTTATAACTTATTTCGCTAGCTTATTGCTTATTTTCTAGACGCTATTTCAATTAGAGTTTTAGCGTATAGTTTATTATTTTTTTCTTCCTCTTTTATCCTTCTAATTTTAATAAAAATCTAATTTTATCCTATATAATTTATTTTAATTTAAAATAAAATAGTTATATATTAAATATTTTTTATGTGATTTTACATTTATAAGTTAGTTGAACCGCTAATTTTACTAAACACTTCAATTATCTTATCAGCTATTAATCTCAACCATCATCTATAAGGTATAAGCTATCACTCATCAACCATCAACTATAACCTATAAACTATATGTTAGCTTATCAGTCAACTGTTATTTTTACCAAACAGACCCTAAATATCAAAAACGAAAAAAGTAGAAAGAAAGAGAAGGAGAGAGAGTGTTTTAAAGAGATTTGTCTTTAATATTAAAAAAGGAAAAAAATAATTAAATAGAATAAAATCAAAGTTAAATGAATAAATGTGAACTTTTAGATTATAAAAATTAAGGAATGTGATTTGGTGTTAAAATAATCTTTTGACACTAGGTGTCATAGTTTACTTTGACACAAACCCACATCATTTTATTATTATAATCTAACGGTTCACGTTTATTCATTTATTTTTGAATTTGTTTTCTTTAATAAACATATTTTATTTAATTTTTTATATTAAATACAATCTCTCTTTAAAACTTCCCCCCATTCTCTATCTTTCTTTTCTTTCTTTTTTTCGTTTTTTAAATTCAAAATTTTAATTTATGTTACAATTGTACTAGTTCTGTTATTATAAGTTTATGTTTTTAAAAAATATTCAGTTTTTATTATGAAGTGACTATTTCTACTTGATTAAAATATGTATAATATATAAAGAGACTTTTTTTTACAAGAGAAAATATTTGACCCTTTTTTTTTTTCAAAAATTCCAAGAAAATTACTTATCGTCTAACGATTGACATAATAATAAAAATAATAAAATATATATGTCAATTATAATAAACTATAATATAAATTAAATATTTCACTTTGAAAAACAAATCTCATTTTATATTGAAAAAGAAAATAAATCATATTTAAATGATTAAATAGAACAAAATCAAAAATAGATGAATAAAAATAAATCTTTAGATTTATAAATATGAACGGATAAAGTTTAGTGTCAAATTGAAGAGATATATTTAAATTAATCATTATATCGAGTATATCAATGGAGTATTATAATTTTCAATTTTTCTATCTACCCACCAAATAAATATTTTTTTGTTGAATAAAAACTTTAATTATAGAAAAAATCACAAATAAACAATATGTAAAATTTCCCATCCATTTGATTTAAATACACTTTTAAAAATATCTTTTAATATTTTTTTCAAATATAGACATAAAATAAGTAAAATATTAAAAATATTTAAATTAATATATCTCTTTTATTTAAAAGTATATTCTTTACCTTGTAAAACGATTCCACTAGTATATATAACGAAGACTGAAAGTCCTAAATCTCACAAGAAAAACAAAAAAGGGTGATTTTCTTTATAATGGCCTCCGTGTTATTCAATCGTTCTTATTTTTGCTTAATTTTATTCATTTCTATGGTTCTGCTTTCAGGTAATAAATAAAAGTTTGCTTTATCTCTCAAGTTGTATACTTCATATACAATCAACATAGTCAAATATACTTAAAAACATAATATCAATAACTAATTCTTTGTTGTTGTAGGTTTATCAAGTGGTGAGTATAGTCTTATGGATATAAAATGTTTAGATGGTAATTGCGCGTCTGATATTCAATGCGGTGCAGATTGTATTAAAAAGGGGTTTCATAAGGGTGGTGTCTGCAGAATAATTTTTCCTAGTTCTAATAAGTGTTGTTGTACAAAAGGATGATATATTTTTCTAGTTCTAATAAGTGTTATTGTACAAAAGGATGAGATATTTTGTCTCTTTAACAAATAAATGAATAAAAGGCACACCTACTGTATTGTGTTAGACATGATTATTATTATTTTTATTATTATATTTTTTTAATACTATTATTAAAGATAGTTCTACAATGATAGATATTTTAAAAGAGAAATTTGAAATTACTTGTCGAATATAATTAATTTATTAAAATATTTATCTCACACATAAATAAAATAGCAAGCGGTCAAATATTATCTTACATTTATTTTAAACAAAAATATAATTTTTGTATAGTTTTCTGTTATCATTAACTTAAATGTTATTATTATTATAAATGCTATTTCAAATGTGTTTTAATAAGTTTTTTCTTGGAATTTTCAGAAGAAAAAAAACTGGTCTGATATTTTTATTAATTTTGTATAAATAATATTAGTTTAATATTATACATACCATGACCAAGTAAAAAATTCAATTCATAATGCAATTTTTTAAATTTAAAACATAAACTTATAATTATAAAAGTAGTAACATTGTAATATAAATTAAAACTCTAAGGCTCTATTTGGTAAGACACGTTTTTGAATTTATAGCTTATAGCTTATAAGCTCATATGATATTTTAGACCTGTTTGATAACGGTCTTTTTATCACAAGCTTATAACTTATTTCGCTAGCTTATTGCTTATTTTCTAGACGCTATTTCAATTAGAGTTTTAGCGTATAGTTTATTATTTTTTTCTTCCTCTTTTATCCTTCTAATTTTAATAAAAATCTAATTTTATCCTATATAATTTATTTTAATTTAAAATAAAATAGTTATATATTAAATATTTTTTATGTGATTTTACATTTATAAGTTAGTTGAACCGCTAATTTTACTAAACACTTCAATTATCTTATCAGCTATTAATCTCAACCATCATCTATAAGGTATAAGCTATCACTCATCAACCATCAACTATAACCTATAAACTATATGTTAGCTTATCAGTCAACTGTTATTTTTACCAAACAGACCCTAAATATCAAAAACGAAAAAAGTAGAAAGAAAGAGAAGGAGAGAGAGTGTTTTAAAGAGATTTGTCTTTAATATTAAAAAAGGAAAAAAATAATTAAATA
This sequence comes from Vicia faba, assembly GCA_948472305.1. Taxonomy (NCBI): domain Eukaryota; kingdom Viridiplantae; phylum Streptophyta; class Magnoliopsida; order Fabales; family Fabaceae; genus Vicia; species Vicia faba. Next base: position 224,675,346 of record OX451740.1, on the reverse strand, counting down.
GAATAAAATCAAAGTTAAATGAATAAATGTGAACTTTTAGATTATAAAAATTAAGGAATGTGATTTGGTGTTAAAATAATCTTTTGACACTAGGTGTCATAGTTTACTTTGACACAAACCCACATCATTTTATTATTATAATCTAACGGTTCACGTTTATTCATTTATTTTTGAATTTGTTTTCTTTAATAAACATATTTTATTTAATTTTTTATATTAAATACAATCTCTCTTTAAAACTTCCCCCCATTCTCTATCTTTCTTTTCTTTTTTTTTTCGTTTTTTAAATTCAAAATTTTAATTTATGTTACAATTGTACTAGTTCTGTTATTATAAGTTTATGTTTTTAAAAAATATTCAATTTTTATTATGAAGTGACTATTTCTACTTGATTACAATATGTATAATATATAAAGACACTTTTTTTACCAAGAGAAAATATTTGACCCTTTTTTTTTCCAAAAATTCCAAGAAAATTACTTATCGTCTAACGATTGACATAATAATAAAAATAATAAAATATATATTTCAATTATAATAAACTATAATATAAATTAAATATTTCACTTTGAAAAACAAATCTCATTTTATATTTAAAAAGAAAATAAATCATATTTAAATGATTAAATAGAACAAAATCAAAAATAGATGAATAAAAATAAATCTTTAGATTTATAAATATGAACGGATAAAGTTTAGTGTCAAATTGAAGAGATATATTTAAATTAATCATTATATCGAGTATATCAATGGAGTATTATAATTTTCAATTTTTCTATCTACCCACCAAATAAATTTTTTTTTGTTGAATAAAAACTTTAATTATAGAAAAAATCACAAATAAACAATATGTAAAATTTCCCATCCATTTGATTTAAATACACTTTTAAAAATATCTTTTAATATTTTTTTCAAATATAGACATAAAATAAGTAAAATATTAAAAATATTTAAATTAATATATCTCTTTTATTTAAAAGTATATTCTTTACCTTGTAAAACGATTCCACTAGTATATATAACGAAGACTGAAAGTCCTAAATCTCACAAGAAAAACAAAAAAGGGTGATTTTCTTTATAATGGCCTCCGTGTTATTCAATCGTTCTTATTTTTGCTTAATTTTATTCATTTCTATGGTTCTGCTTTCAGGTAATAAATAAAAGTTTGCTTTATCTCTCAAGTTGTATACTTCATATACAATCAACATAGTCAAATATACTTAAAAACATAATATCAATAACTAAATATTCTTTGTTGTTGTAGGTTTATCAAGTGGTGAGTATAGTCTTATGGATATAAAATGTTTAGATGGTAATTGCGCGTCTGATATTCAATGCGGTGCAGATTGTATTAAAAAGGGGTTTCATAAGGGTGGTGTCTGCAGAATAATTTTTCCTAGTTCTAATAAGTGTTGTTGTACAAAAGGATGATATATTTTTCTAGTTCTAATAAGTGTTATTGTACAAAAGGATGAGATATTTTGTCTCTTTAACAAATAAATGAATAAAAGGCACACCTACTGTATTGTGTTAGACATGATTATTATTATTTTTATTATTATATTTTTTAATACTATTATTAAAGATAGTTCTACAATGATAGATATTTTAAAAGAGAAATTTGAAATTACTTTTCGAATATAATTAATTTATTAAAATATTTATCTCACACATAAATAAAATAGCAAGCGGTCAAATATTATCTTACATTTATTTTAAACAAAAATATAATTTTTGTATAGTTTTTTGTTATCATTAACTTAAATGTTATTATTATTATAAATGCTATTTCAAATGTGTTTTAATAAGTTTTTTCTTGGAATTTTCAGAAGAAAAAAAACTGGTCTGATATTTTTATTAATTTTGTATAAATAATATTAGTTTAATATTATACATACCATGACCAAGTAAAAAATTCAATTCATAATGCAATTTTTTAAATTTAAAACATAAACTTATAATTATAAAAGTAGTAACATTGTAATATAAATTAAAACTCTAAGGCTCTATTTGGTAAGATACGTTTTTGAATTTATAGCTTATAGCTTATAAGCTCATATGATATTTTAGACCTGTTTGATAACGGTCTTTTTATCACAAGCTTATAACTTATTTCGCTAGCTTATTGCTTATTTTCTAGACGCTATTTCAATTAGAGTTTTAGCGTATAGTTTATTATTTTTTTCTTCCTCTTTTATCCTTCTAATTTTAATAAAAATCTAATTTTATCCTATATAATTTATTTTAATTTAAAATAAAATAGTTATATATTAAATATTTTTTATGTGATTTTACATTTATAAGTTAGTTGAACCGCTAATTTTACTAAACACTTCAATTATCTTATCAGCTATTAATCTCAACCATCATCTATAAGGTATAAGCTATCACTCATCAACCATCAACTATAACCTATAAACTATATGTTAGCTTATCAGTCAACTGTTATTTTTACCAAACAGACCCTAAATATCAAAAACGAAAAAAGTAGAAAGAAAGAGAAGGAGAGAGAGTGTTTTAAAGAGATTTGTCTTTAATATTAAAAAAGGAAAAAAATAATTAAATAGAATAAAATCAAAGTTAAATGAATAAATGTGAACTTTTAGATTATAAAAATTAAGGAATGTGATTTGGTGTTAAAATAATCTTTTGACACTAGGTGTCATAGTTTACTTTGACACAAACCCACATCATTTTATTATTATAATCTAACGGTTCACGTTTATTCATTTATTTTTGAATTTGTTTTCTTTAATAAACATATTTTATTTAATTTTTTATATTAAATACAATCTCTCTTTAAAACTTCCCCCCATTCTCTATCTTTCTTTTCTTTTTTTTTTCGTTTTTTAAATTCAAAATTTTAATTTATGTTACAATTGTACTAGTTCTGTTATTATAAGTTTATGTTTTTAAAAAATATTCAATTTTTATTATGAAGTGACTATTTCTACTTGATTACAATATGTATAATATATAAAGACACTTTTTTTACCAAGAGAAAATATTTGACCCTTTTTTTTTCCAAAAATTCCAAGAAAATTACTTATCGTCTAACGATTGACATAATAATAAAAATAATAAAATATATATTTCAATTATAATAAACTATAATATAAATTAAATATTTCACTTTGAAAAACAAATCTCATTTTATATTTAAAAAGAAAATAAATCATATTTAAATGATTAAATAGAACAAAATCAAAAATAGATGAATAAAAATAAATCTTTAGATTTATAAATATGAACGGATAAAGTTTAGTGTCAAATTGAAGAGATATATTTAAATTAATCATTATATCGAGTATATCAATGGAGTATTATAATTTTCAATTTTTCTATCTACCCACCAAATAAATATTTTTTTGTTGAATAAAAACTTTAATTATAGAAAAAATCACAAATAAACAATATGTAAAATTTCCCATCCATTTGATTTAAATACACTTTTAAAAATATCTTTTAATATTTTTTTCAAATATAGACATAAAATAAGTAAAATATTAAAAATATTTAAATTAATATATCTCTTTTATTTAAAAGTATATTCTTTACCTTGTAAAACGATTCCACTAGTATATATAACGAAGACTGAAAGTCCTAAATCTCACAAGAAAAACAAAAAAGGGTGATTTTCTTTATAATGGCCTCCGTGTTATTCAATCGTTCTTATTTTTGCTTAATTTTATTCATTTCTATGGTTCTGCTTTCAGGTAATAAATAAAAGTTTGCTTTATCTCTCAAGTTGTATACTTCATATACAATCAACATAGTCAAATATACTTAAAAACATAATATCAATAACTAAATATTCTTTGTTGTTGTAGGTTTATCAAGTGGTGAGTATAGTCTTATGGATATAAAATGTTTAGATGGTAATTGCGCGTCTGATATTCAATGCGGTGCAGATTGTATTAAAAAGGGGTTTCATAAGGGTGGTGTCTGCAGAATAATTTTTCCTAGTTCTAATAAGTGTTGTTGTACAAAAGGATGATATATTTTTCTAGTTCTAATAAGTGTTATTGTACAAAAGGATGAGATATTTTGTCTCTTTAACAAATAAATGAATAAAAGGCACACCTACTGTATTGTGTTAGACATGATTATTATTATTTTTATTATTATATTTTTTAATACTATTATTAAAGATAGTTCTACAATGATAGATATTTTAAAAGAGAAATTTGAAATTACTTGTCGAATATAATTAATTTATTAAAATATTTATCTCACACATAAATAAAATAGCAAGCGGTCAAATATTATCTTACATTTATTTTAAACAAAAATATAATTTTTGTATAGTTTTCTGTTATCATTAACTTAAATGTTATTATTATTATAAATGCTATTTCAAATGTGTTTTAATAAGTTTTTTCTTGGAATTTTCAGAAGAAAAAAAACTGGTCTGATATTTTTATTAATTTTGTATAAATAATATTAGTTTAATATTATACATACCATGACCAAGTAAAAAATTCAATTCATAATGCAATTTTTTAAATTTAAAACATAAACTTATAATTATAAAAGTAGTAACATTGTAATATAAATTAAAACTCTAAGGCTCTATTTGGTAAGACACGTTTTTGAATTTATAGCTTATAGCTTATAAGCTCATATGATATTTTAGACCTGTTTGATAACGGTCTTTTTATCACAAGCTTATAACTTATTTCGCTAGCTTATTGCTTATTTTCTAGACGCTATTTCAATTAGAGTTTTAGCGTATAGTTTATTATTTTTTTCTTCCTCTTTTATCCTTCTAATTTTAATAAAAATCTAATTTTATCCTATATAATTTATTTTAATTTAAAATAAAATAGTTATATATTAAATATTTTTTATGTGATTTTACATTTATAAGTTAGTTGAACCGCTAATTTTACTAAACACTTCAATTATCTTATCAGCTATTAATCTCAACCATCATCTATAAGGTATAAGCTATCACTCATCAACCATCAACTATAACCTATAAACTATATGTTAGCTTATCAGTCAACTGTTATTTTTACCAAACAGACCCTAAATATCAAAAACGAAAAAAGTAGAAAGAAAGAGAAGGAGAGAGAGTGTTTTAAAGAGATTTGTCTTTAATATTAAAAAAGGAAAAAAATAATTAAATAGAATAAAATCAAAGTTAAATGAATAAATGTGAACTTTTAGATTATAAAAATTAAGGAATGTGATTTGGTGTTAAAATAATCTTTTGACACTAGGTGTCATAGTTTACTTTGACACAAACCCACATCATTTTATTATTATAATCTAACGGTTCACGTTTATTCATTTATTTTTGAATTTGTTTTCTTTAATAAACATATTTTATTTAATTTTTTATATTAAATACAATCTCTCTTTAAAACTTCCCCCCATTCTCTATCTTTCTTTTCTTTTTTTTTTCGTTTTTTAAATTCAAAATTTTAATTTATGTTACAATTGTACTAGTTCTGTTATTATAAGTTTATGTTTTTAAAAAATATTCAATTTTTATTATGAAGTGACTATTTCTACTTGATTACAATATGTATAATATATAAAGACACTTTTTTTACCAAGAGAAAATATTTGACCCTTTTTTTTTCCAAAAATTCCAAGAAAATTACTTATCGTCTAACGATTGACATAATAATAAAAATAATAAAATATATATTTCAATTATAATAAACTATAATATAAATTAAATATTTCACTTTGAAAAACAAATCTCATTTTATATTTAAAAAGAAAATAAATCATATTTAAATGATTAAATAGAACAAAATCAAAAATAGATGAATAAAAATAAATCTTTAGATTTATAAATATGAACGGATAAAGTTTAGTGTCAAATTGAAGAGATATATTTAAATTAATCATTATATCGAGTATATCAATGGAGTATTATAATTTTCAATTTTTCTATCTACCCACCAAATAAATATTTTTTTGTTGAATAAAAACTTTAATTATAGAAAAAATCACAAATAAACAATATGTAAAATTTCCCATCCATTTGATTTAAATACACTTTTAAAAATATCTTTTAATATTTTTTTCAAATATAGACATAAAATAAGTAAAATATTAAAAATATTTAAATTAATATATCTCTTTTATTTAAAAGTATATTCTTTACCTTGTAAAACGATTCCACTAGTATATATAACGAAGACTGAAAGTCCTAAATCTCACAAGAAAAACAAAAAAGGGTGATTTTCTTTATAATGGCCTCCGTGTTATTCAATCGTTCTTATTTTTGCTTAATTTTATTCATTTCTATGGTTCTGCTTTCAGGTAATAAATAAAAGTTTGCTTTATCTCTCAAGTTGTATACTTCATATACAATCAACATAGTCAAATATACTTAAAAACATAATATCAATAACTAAATATTCTTTGTTGTTGTAGGTTTATCAAGTGGTGAGTATAGTCTTATGGATATAAAATGTTTAGATGGTAATTGCGCGTCTGATATTCAATGCGGTGCAGATTGTATTAAAAAGGGGTTTCATAAGGGTGGTGTCTGCAGAATAATTTTTCCTAGTTCTAATAAGTGTTGTTGTACAAAAGGATGATATATTTTTCTAGTTCTAATAAGTGTTATTGTACAAAAGGATGAGATATTTTGTCTCTTTAACAAATAAATGAATAAAAGGCACACCTACTGTATTGTGTTAGACATGATTATTATTATTTTTATTATTATATTTTTTAATACTATTATTAAAGATAGTTCTACAATGATAGATATTTTAAAAGAGAAATTTGAAATTACTTGTCGAATATAATTAATTTATTAAAATATTTATCTCACACATAAATAAAATAGCAAGCGGTCAAATATTATCTTACATTTATTTTAAACAAAAATATAATTTTTGTATAGTTTTCTGTTATCATTAACTTAAATGTTATTATTATTATAAATGCTATTTCAAATGTGTTTTAATAAGTTTTTTCTTGGAATTTTCAGAAGAAAAAAAACTGGTCTGATATTTTTATTAATTTTGTATAAATAATATTAGTTTAATATTATACATACCATGACCAAGTAAAAAATTCAATTCATAATGCAATTTTTTAAATTTAAAACATAAACTTATAATTATAAAAGTAGTAACATTGTAATATAAATTAAAACTCTAAGGCTCTATTTGGTAAGACACGTTTTTGAATTTATAGCTTATAGCTTATAAGCTCATATGATATTTTAGACCTGTTTGATAACGGTCTTTTTATCACAAGCTTATAACTTATTTCGCTAGCTTATTGCTTATTTTCTAGACGCTATTTCAATTAGAGTTTTAGCGTATAGTTTATTATTTTTTTCTTCCTCTTTTATCCTTCTAATTTTAATAAAAATCTAATTTTATCCTATATAATTTATTTTAATTTAAAATAAAATAGTTATATATTAAATATTTTTTATGTGATTTTACATTTATAAGTTAGTTGAACCGCTAATTTTACTAAACACTTCAATTATCTTATCAGCTATTAATCTCAACCATCATCTATAAGGTATAAGCTATCACTCATCAACCATCAACTATAACCTATAAACTATATGTTAGCTTATCAGTCAACTGTTATTTTTACCAAACAGACCCTAAATATCAAAAACGAAAAAAGTAGAAAGAAAGAGAAGGAGAGAGAGTGTTTTAAAGAGATTTGTCTTTAATATTAAAAAAGGAAAAAAATAATTAAATAGAATAAAATCAAAGTTAAATGAATAAATGTGAACTTTTAGATTATAAAAATTAAGGAATGTGATTTGGTGTTAAAATAATCTTTTGACACTAGGTGTCATAGTTTACTTTGACACAAACCCACATCATTTTATTATTATAATCTAACGGTTCACGTTTATTCATTTATTTTTGAATTTGTTTTCTTTAATAAACATATTTTATTTAATTTTTTATATTAAATACAATCTCTCTTTAAAACTTCCCCCCATTCTCTATCTTTCTTTTCTTTCTTTTTTCGTTTTTTAAATTCAAAATTTTAATTTATGTTACAATTGTACTAGTTCTGTTATTATAAGTTTATGTTTTTAAAAAATATTCAGTTTTTATTATGAAGTGACTATTTCTACTTGATTACAATATGTATAATATATAAAGAGACTTTTTTTTACAAGAGAAAATATTTGACCCTTTTTTTTTTTCAAAAATTCCAAGAAAATTACTTATCGTCTAACGATTGACATAATAATAAAAATAATAAAATATATATGTCAATTATAATAAACTATAATATAAATTAAATATTTCACTTTGAAAAACAAATCTCATTTTATATTGAAAAAGAAAATAAATCATATTTAAATGATTAAATAGAACAAAATCAAAAATAGATGAATAAAAATAAATCTTTAGATTTATAAATATGAACGGATAAAGTTTAGTGTCAAATTGAAGAGATATATTTAAATTAATCATTATATCGAGTATATCAATGGAGTATTATAATTTTCAATTTTTCTATCTACCCACCAAATAAATATTTTTTTGTTGAATAAAAACTTTAATTATAGAAAAAATCACAAATAAACAATATGTAAAATTTCCCATCCATTTGATTTAAATACACTTTTAAAAATATCTTTTAATATTTTTTTCAAATATAGACATAAAATAAGTAAAATATTAAAAATATTTAAATTAATATATCTCTTTTATTTAAAAGTATATTCTTTACCTTGTAAAACGATTCCACTAGTATATATAACGAAGACTGAAAGTCCTAAATCTCACAAGAAAAACAAAAAAGGGTGATTTTCTTTATAATGGCCTCCGTGTTATTCAATCGTTCTTATTTTTGCTTAATTTTATTCATTTCTATGGTTCTGCTTTCAGGTAATAAATAAAAGTTTGCTTTATCTCTCAAGTTGTATACTTCATATACAATCAACATAGTCAAATATACTTAAAAACATAATATCAATAACTAAATATTCTTTGTTGTTGTAGGTTTATCAAGTGGTGAGTATAGTCTTATGGATATAAAATGTTTAGATGGTAATTGCGCGTCTGATATTCAATGCGGTGCAGATTGTATTAAAAAGGGGTTTCATAAGGGTGGTGTCTGCAGAATAATTTTTCCTAGTTCTAATAAGTGTTGTTGTACAAAAGGATGATATATTTTTCTAGTTCTAATAAGTGTTATTGTACAAAAGGATGAGATATTTTGTCTCTTTAACAAATAAATGAATAAAAGGCACACCTACTGTATTGTGTTAGACATGATTATTATTATTTTTATTATTATATTTTTTAATACTATTATTAAAGATAGTTCTACAATGATAGATATTTTAAAAGAGAAATTTGAAATTACTTTTCGAATATAATTAATTTATTAAAATATTTATCTCACACATAAATAAAATAGCAAGCGGTCAAATATTATCTTACATTTATTTTAAACAAAAATATAATTTTTGTATAGTTTTCTGTTATCATTAACTTAAATGTTATTATTATTATAAATGCTATTTCAAATGTGTTTTAATAAGTTTTTTCTTGGAATTTTCAGAAGAAAAAAAACTGGTCTGATATTTTTATTAATTTTGTATAAATAATATTAGTTTAATATTATACATACCATGACCAAGTAAAAAATTCAATTCATAATGCAATTTTTTAAATTTAAAACATAAACTTATAATTATAAAAGTAGTAACATTGTAATATAAATTAAAACTCTAAGGCTCTATTTGGTAAGACACGTTTTTGAATTTATAGCTTATAGCTTATAAGCTCATATGATATTTTAGACCTGTTTGATAACGGTCTTTTTATCACAAGCTTATAACTTATTTCGCTAGCTTATTGCTTATTTTCTAGACGCTATTTCAATTAGAGTTTTAGCGTATAGTTTATTATTTTTTTCTTCCTCTTTTATCCTTCTAATTTTAATAAAAATCTAATTTTATCCTATATAATTTATTTTAATTTAAAATAAAATAGTTATATATTAAATATTTTTTATGTGATTTTACATTTATAAGTTAGTTGAACCGCTAATTTTACTAAACACTTCAATTATCTTATCAGCTATTAATCTCAACCATCATCTATAAGGTATAAGCTATCACTCATCAACCATCAACTATAACCTATAAACTATATGTTAGCTTATCAGTCAACTGTTATTTTTACCAAACAGACCCTAAATATCAAAAACGAAAAAAGTAGAAAGAAAGAGAAGGAGAGAGAGTGTTTTAAAGAGATTTGTCTTTAATATTAAAAAAGGAAAAAAATAATTAAATAGAATAAAATCAAAGTTAAATGAATAAATGTGAACTTTTAGATTATAAAAATTAAGGAATGTGATTTGGTGTTAAAATAATCTTTTGACACTAGGTGTCATAGTTTACTTTGACACAAACCCACATCATTTTATTATTATAATCTAACGGTTCACGTTTATTCATTTATTTTTGAATTTGTTTTCTTTAATAAACATATTTTATTTAATTTTTTATATTAAATACAATCTCTCTTTAAAACTTCCCCCCATTCTCTATCTTTCTTTTCTTTCTTTTTTCGTTTTTTAAATTCAAAATTTTAATTTATGTTACAATTGTACTAGTTCTGTTATTATAAGTTTATGTTTTTAAAAAATATTCAGTTTTTATTATGAAGTGACTATTTCTACTTGATTACAATATGTATAATATATAAAGAGACTTTTTTTTACAAGAGAAAATATTTGACCCTTTTTTTTTTTCAAAAATTCCAAGAAAATTACTTATCGTCTAACGATTGACATAATAATAAAAATAATAAAATATATATGTCAATTATAATAAACTATAATATAAATTAAATATTTCACTTTGAAAAACAAATCTCATTTTATATTGAAAAAGAAAATAAATCATATTTAAATGATTAAATAGAACAAAATCAAAAATAGATGAATAAAAATAAATCTTTAGATTTATAAATATGAACGGATAAAGTTTAGTGTCAAATTGAAGAGATATATTTAAATTAATCATTATATCGAGTATATCAATGGAGTATTATAATTTTCAATTTTTCTATCTACCCACCAAATAAATATTTTTTTGTTGAATAAAAACTTTAATTATAGAAAAAATCACAAATAAACAATATGTAAAATTTCCCATCCATTTGATTTAAATACACTTTTAAAAATATCTTTTAATATTTTTTTCAAATATAGACATAAAATAAGTAAAATATTAAAAATATTTAAATTAATATATCTCTTTTATTTAAAAGTATATTCTTTACCTTGTAAAACGATTCCACTAGTATATATAACGAAGACTGAAAGTCCTAAATCTCACAAGAAAAACAAAAAAGGGTGATTTTCTTTATAATGGCCTCCGTGTTATTCAATCGTTCTTATTTTTGCTTAATTTTATTCATTTCTATGGTTCTGCTTTCAGGTAATAAATAAAAGTTTGCTTTATCTCTCAAGTTGTATACTTCATATACAATCAACATAGTCAAATATACTTAAAAACATAATATCAATAACTAAATATTCTTTGTTGTTGTAGGTTTATCAAGTGGTGAGTATAGTCTTATGGATATAAAATGTTTAGATGGTAATTGCGCGTCTGATATTCAATGCGGTGCAGATTGTATTAAAAAGGGGTTTCATAAGGGTGGTGTCTGCAGAATAATTTTTCCTAGTTCTAATAAGTGTTGTTGTACAAAAGGATGATATATTTTTCTAGTTCTAATAAGTGTTATTGTACAAAAGGATGAGATATTTTGTCTCTTTAACAAATAAATGAATAAAAGGCACACCTACTGTATTGTGTTAGACATGATTATTATTATTTTTATTATTATATTTTTTAATACTATTATTAAAGATAGTTCTACAATGATAGATATTTTAAAAGAGAAATTTGAAATTACTTGTCGAATATAATTAATTTATTAAAATATTTATCTCACACATAAATAAAATAGCAAGCGGTCAAATATTATCTTACATTTATTTTAAACAAAAATATAATTTTTGTATAGTTTTCTGTTATCATTAACTTAAATGTTATTATTATTATAAATGCTATTTCAAATGTGTTTTAATAAGTTTTTTCTTGGAATTTTCAGAAGAAAAAAAACTGGTCTGATATTTTTATTAATTTTGTATAAATAATATTAGTTTAATATTATACATACCATGACCAAGTAAAAAATTCAATTCATAATGCAATTTTTTAAATTTAAAACATAAACTTATAATTATAAAAGTAGTAACATTGTAATATAAATTAAAACTCTAAGGCTCTATTTGGTAAGACACGTTTTTGAATTTATAGCTTATAGCTTATAAGCTCATATGATATTTTAGACCTGTTTGATAACGGTCTTTTTATCACAAGCTTATAACTTATTTCGCTAGCTTATTGCTTATTTTCTAGACGCTATTTCAATTAGAGTTTTAGCGTATAGTTTATTATTTTTTTCTTCCTCTTTTATCCTTCTAATTTTAATAAAAATCTAATTTTATCCTATATAATTTATTTTAATTTAAAATAAAATAGTTATATATTAAATATTTTTTATGTGATTTTACATTTATAAGTTAGTTGAACCGCTAATTTTACTAAACACTTCAATTATCTTATCAGCTATTAATCTCAACCATCATCTATAAGGTATAAGCTATCACTCATCAACCATCAACTATAACCTATAAACTATATGTTAGCTTATCAGTCAACTGTTATTTTTACCAAACAGACCCTAAATATCAAAAACGAAAAAAGTAGAAAGAAAGAGAAGGAGAGAGAGTGTTTTAAAGAGATTTGTCTTTAATATTAAAAAAGGAAAAAAATAATTAAATAGAATAAAATCAAAGTTAAATGAATAAATGTGAACTTTTAGATTATAAAAATTAAGGAATGTGATTTGGTGTTAAAATAATCTTTTGACACTAGGTGTCATAGTTTACTTTGACACAAACCCACATCATTTTATTATTATAATCTAACGGTTCACGTTTATTCATTTATTTTTGAATTTGTTTTCTTTAATAAACATATTTTATTTAATTTTTTATATTAAATACAATCTCTCTTTAAAACTTCCCCCCATTCTCTATCTTTCTTTTCTTTTTTTTTTCGTTTTTTAAATTCAAAATTTTAATTTATGTTACAATTGTACTAGTTCTGTTATTATAAGTTTATGTTTTTAAAAAATATTCAATTTTTATTATGAAGTGACTATTTCTACTTGATTACAATATGTATAATATATAAAGACACTTTTTTTACCAAGAGAAAATATTTGACCCTTTTTTTTTCCAAAAATTCCAAGAAAATTACTTATCGTCTAACGATTGACATAATAATAAAAATAATAAAATATATATTTCAATTATAATAAACTATAATATAAATTAAATATTTCACTTTGAAAAACAAATCTCATTTTATATTTAAAAAGAAAATAAATCATATTTAAATGATTAAATAGAACAAAATCAAAAATAGATGAATAAAAATAAATCTTTAGATTTATAAATATGAACGGATAAAGTTTAGTGTCAAATTGAAGAGATATATTTAAATTAATCATTATATCGAGTATATCAATGGAGTATTATAATTTTCAATTTTTCTATCTACCCACCAAATAAATTTTTTTTTGTTGAATAAAAACTTTAATTATAGAAAAAATCACAAATAAACAATATGTAAAATTTCCCATCCATTTGATTTAAATACACTTTTAAAAATATCTTTTAATATTTTTTTCAAATATAGACATAAAATAAGTAAAATATTAAAAATATTTAAATTAATATATCTCTTTTATTTAAAAGTATATTCTTTACCTTGTAAAACGATTCCACTAGTATATATAACGAAGACTGAAAGTCCTAAATCTCACAAGAAAAACAAAAAAGGGTGATTTTCTTTATAATGGCCTCCGTGTTATTCAATCGTTCTTATTTTTGCTTAATTTTATTCATTTCTATGGTTCTGCTTTCAGGTAATAAATAAAAGTTTGCTTTATCTCTCAAGTTGTATACTTCATATACAATCAACATAGTCAAATATACTTAAAAACATAATATCAATAACTAAATATTCTTTGTTGTTGTAGGTTTATCAAGTGGTGAGTATAGTCTTATGGATATAAAATGTTTAGATGGTAATTGCGCGTCTGATATTCAATGCGGTGCAGATTGTATTAAAAAGGGGTTTCATAAGGGTGGTGTCTGCAGAATAATTTTTCCTAGTTCTAATAAGTGTTGTTGTACAAAAGGATGATATATTTTTCTAGTTCTAATAAGTGTTATTGTACAAAAGGATGAGATATTTTGTCTCTTTAACAAATAAATGAATAAAAGGCACACCTACTGTATTGTGTTAGACATGATTATTATTATTTTTATTATTATATTTTTTAATACTATTATTAAAGATAGTTCTACAATGATAGATATTTTAAAAGAGAAATTTGAAATTACTTGTCGAATATAATTAATTTATTAAAATATTTATCTCACACATAAATAAAATAGCAAGCGGTCAAATATTATCTTACATTTATTTTAAACAAAAATATAATTTTTGTATAGTTTTCTGTTATCATTAACTTAAATGTTATTATTATTATAAATGCTATTTCAAATGTGTTTTAATAAGTTTTTTCTTGGAATTTTCAGAAGAAAAAAAACTGGTCTGATATTTTTATTAATTTTGTATAAATAATATTAGTTTAATATTATACATACCATGACCAAGTAAAAAATTCAATTCATAATGCAATTTTTTAAATTTAAAACATAAACTTATAATTATAAAAGTAGTAACATTGTAATATAAATTAAAACTCTAAGGCTCTATTTGGTAAGACACGTTTTTGAATTTATAGCTTATAGCTTATAAGCTCATATGATATTTTAGACCTGTTTGATAACGGTCTTTTTATCACAAGCTTATAACTTATTTCGCTAGCTTATTGCTTATTTTCTAGACGCTATTTCAATTAGAGTTTTAGCGTATAGTTTATTATTTTTTTCTTCCTCTTTTATCCTTCTAATTTTAATAAAAATCTAATTTTATCCTATATAATTTATTTTAATTTAAAATAAAATAGTTATATATTAAATATTTTTTATGTGATTTTACATTTATAAGTTAGTTGAACCGCTAATTTTACTAAACACTTCAATTATCTTATCAGCTATTAATCTCAACCATCATCTATAAGGTATAAGCTATCACTCATCAACCATCAACTATAACCTATAAACTATATGTTAGCTTATCAGTCAACTGTTATTTTTACCAAACAGACCCTAAATATCAAAAACGAAAAAAGTAGAAAGAAAGAGAAGGAGAGAGAGTGTTTTAAAGAGATTTGTCTTTAATATTAAAAAAGGAAAAAAATAATTAAATAGAATAAAATCAAAGTTAAATGAATAAATGTGAACTTTTAGATTATAAAAATTAAGGAATGTGATTTGGTGTTAAAATAATCTTTTGACACTAGGTGTCATAGTTTACTTTGACACAAACCCACATCATTTTATTATTATAATCTAACGGTTCACGTTTATTCATTTATTTTTGAATTTGTTTTCTTTAATAAACATATTTTATTTAATTTTTTATATTAAATACAATCTCTCTTTAAAACTTCCCCCCATTCTCTATCTTTCTTTTCTTTCTTTTTTCGTTTTTTAAATTCAAAATTTTAATTTATGTTACAATTGTACTAGTTCTGTTATTATAAGTTTATGTTTTTAAAAAATATTCAGTTTTTATTATGAAGTGACTATTTCTACTTGATTACAATATGTATAATATATAAAGAGACTTTTTTTTACAAGAGAAAATATTTGACCCTTTTTTTTTTTCAAAAATTCCAAGAAAATTACTTATCGTCTAACGATTGACATAATAATAAAAATAATAAAATATATATGTCAATTATAATAAACTATAATATAAATTAAATATTTCACTTTGAAAAACAAATCTCATTTTATATTGAAAAAGAAAATAAATCATATTTAAATGATTAAATAGAACAAAATCAAAAATAGATGAATAAAAATAAATCTTTAGATTTATAAATATGAACGGATAAAGTTTAGTGTCAAATTGAAGAGATATATTTAAATTAATCATTATATCGAGTATATCAATGGAGTATTATAATTTTCAATTTTTCTATCTACCCACCAAATAAATATTTTTTTGTTGAATAAAAACTTTAATTATAGAAAAAATCACAAATAAACAATATGTAAAATTTCCCATCCATTTGATTTAAATACACTTTTAAAAATATCTTTTAATATTTTTTTCAAATATAGACATAAAATAAGTAAAATATTAAAAATATTTAAATTAATATATCTCTTTTATTTAAAAGTATATTCTTTACCTTGTAAAACGATTCCACTAGTATATATAACGAAGACTGAAAGTCCTAAATCTCACAAGAAAAACAAAAAAGGGTGATTTTCTTTATAATGGCCTCCGTGTTATTCAATCGTTCTTATTTTTGCTTAATTTTATTCATTTCTATGGTTCTGCTTTCAGGTAATAAATAAAAGTTTGCTTTATCTCTCAAGTTGTATACTTCATATACAATCAACATAGTCAAATATACTTAAAAACATAATATCAATAACTAATTCTTTGTTGTTGTAGGTTTATCAAGTGGTGAGTATAGTCTTATGGATATAAAATGTTTAGATGGTAATTGCGCGTCTGATATTCAATGCGGTGCAGATTGTATTAAAAAGGGGTTTCATAAGGGTGGTGTCTGCAGAATAATTTTTCCTAGTTCTAATAAGTGTTGTTGTACAAAAGGATGATATATTTTTCTAGTTCTAATAAGTGTTATTGTACAAAAGGATGAGATATTTTGTCTCTTTAACAAATAAATGAATAAAAGGCACACCTACTGTATTGTGTTAGACATGATTATTATTATTTTTATTATTATATTTTTTTAATACTATTATTAAAGATAGTTCTACAATGATAGATATTTTAAAAGAGAAATTTGAAATTACTTGTCGAATATAATTAATTTATTAAAATATTTATCTCACACATAAATAAAATAGCAAGCGGTCAAATATTATCTTACATTTATTTTAAACAAAAATATAATTTTTGTATAGTTTTCTGTTATCATTAACTTAAATGTTATTATTATTATAAATGCTATTTCAAATGTGTTTTAATAAGTTTTTTCTTGGAATTTTCAGAAGAAAAAAAACTGGTCTGATATTTTTATTAATTTTGTATAAATAATATTAGTTTAATATTATACATACCATGACCAAGTAAAAAATTCAATTCATAATGCAATTTTTTAAATTTAAAACATAAACTTATAATTATAAAAGTAGTAACATTGTAATATAAATTAAAACTCTAAGGCTCTATTTGGTAAGACACGTTTTTGAATTTATAGCTTATAGCTTATAAGCTCATATGATATTTTAGACCTGTTTGATAACGGTCTTTTTATCACAAGCTTATAACTTATTTCGCTAGCTTATTGCTTATTTTCTAGACGCTATTTCAATTAGAGTTTTAGCGTATAGTTTATTATTTTTTTCTTCCTCTTTTATCCTTCTAATTTTAATAAAAATCTAATTTTATCCTATATAATTTATTTTAATTTAAAATAAAATAGTTATATATTAAATATTTTTTATGTGATTTTACATTTATAAGTTAGTTGAACCGCTAATTTTACTAAACACTTCAATTATCTTATCAGCTATTAATCTCAACCATCATCTATAAGGTATAAGCTATCACTCATCAACCATCAACTATAACCTATAAACTATATGTTAGCTTATCAGTCAACTGTTATTTTTACCAAACAGACCCTAAATATCAAAAACGAAAAAAGTAGAAAGAAAGAGAAGGAGAGAGAGTGTTTTAAAGAGATTTGTCTTTAATATTAAAAAAGGAAAAAAATAATTAAATAGAATAAAATCAAAGTTAAATGAATAAATGTGAACTTTTAGATTATAAAAATTAAGGAATGTGATTTGGTGTTAAAATAATCTTTTGACACTAGGTGTCATAGTTTACTTTGACACAAACCCGCATCATTTTATTATTATAATCTAACGGTTCACGTTTATTCATTTATTTTTGAATTTGTTTTCTTTAATAAACATATTTTATTTAATTTTTTATATTAAATACAATCTCTCTTTAAAACTTCCCCCCATTCTCTATCTTTCTTTTCTTTTTTTTTTCGTTTTTTAAATTCAAAATTTTAATTTATGTTACAATTGTACTAGTTCTGTTATTATAAGTTTATGTTTTTAAAAAATATTCAATTTTTATTATGAAGTGACTATTTCTACTTGATTACAATATGTATAATATATAAAGAGACTTTTTTTTACAAGAGAAAATATTTGACCCTTTTTTTTTTTCAAAAATTCCAAGAAAATTACTTATCGTCTAACGATTGACATAATAATAAAAATAATAAAATATATATGTCAATTATAATAAACTATAATATAAATTAAATATTTCACTTTGAAAAACAAATCTCATTTTATATTGAAAAAGAAAATAAATCATATTTAAATGATTAAATAGAACAAAATCAAAAATAGATGAATAAAAATAAATCTTTAGATTTATAAATATGAACGGATAAAGTTTAGTGTCAAATTGAAGAGATATATTTAAATTAATCATTATATCGAGTATATCAATGGAGTATTATAATTTTCAATTTTTCTATCTACCCACCAAATAAATATTTTTTTGTTGAATAAAAACTTTAATTATAGAAAAAATCACAAATAAACAATATGTAAAATTTCCCATCCATTTGATTTAAATACACTTTTAAAAATATCTTTTAATATTTTTTTCAAATATAGACATAAAATAAGTAAAATATTAAAAATATTTAAATTAATATATCTCTTTTATTTAAAAGTATATTCTTTACCTTGTAAAACGATTCCACTAGTATATATAACGAAGACTGAAAGTCCTAAATCTCACAAGAAAAACAAAAAAGGGTGATTTTCTTTATAATGGCCTCCGTGTTATTCAATCGTTCTTATTTTTGCTTAATTTTATTCATTTCTATGGTTCTGCTTTCAGGTAATAAATAAAAGTTTGCTTTATCTCTCAAGTTGTATACTTCATATACAATCAACATAGTCAAATATACTTAAAAACATAATATCAATAACTAAATATTCTTTGTTGTTGTAGGTTTATCAAGTGGTGAGTATAGTCTTATGGATATAAAATGTTTAGATGGTAATTGCGCGTCTGATATTCAATGCGGTGCAGATTGTATTAAAAAGGGGTTTCATAAGGGTGGTGTCTGCAGAATAATTTTTCCTAGTTCTAATAAGTGTTGTTGTACAAAAGGATGATATATTTTTCTAGTTCTAATAAGTGTTATTGTACAAAAGGATGAGATATTTTGTCTCTTTAACAAATAAATGAATAAAAGGCACACCTACTGTATTGTGTTAGACATGATTATTATTATTTTTATTATTATATTTTTTAATACTATTATTAAAGATAGTTCTACAATGATAGATATTTTAAAAGAGAAATTTGAAATTACTTGTCGAATATAATTAATTTATTAAAATATTTATCTCACACATAAATAAAATAGCAAGCGGTCAAATATTATCTTACATTTATTTTAAACAAAAATATAATTTTTGTATAGTTTTTTGTTATCATTAACTTAAATGTTATTATTATTATAAATGCTATTTCAAATGTGTTTTAATAAGTTTTTTCTTGGAATTTTCAGAAGAAAAAAAACTGGTCTGATATTTTTATTAATTTTGTATAAATAATATTAGTTTAATATTATACATACCATGACCAAATAAAAAATTCAATTCATAATGCAATTTTTTAAATTTAAAACATAAACTTATAATTATAAAAGTAGTAACATTGTAATATAAATTAAAACTCTAAGGCTCTATTTGGTAAGACACGTTTTTGAATTTATAGCTTATAGCTTATAAGCTCATATGATATTTTAGACCTGTTTGATAACGGTCTTTTTATCACAAGCTTATAACTTATTTCGCTAGCTTATTGCTTATTTTCTAGACGCTATTTCAATTAGAGTTTTAGCGTATAGTTTATTATTTTTTTCTTCCTCTTTTATCCTTCTAATTTTAATAAAAATCTAATTTTATCCTATATAATTTATTTTAATTTAAAATAAAATAGTTATATATTAAATATTTTTTATGTGATTTTACATTTATAAGTTAGTTGAACCGCTAATTTTACTAAACACTTCAATTATCTTATCAGCTATTAATCTCAACCATCATCTATAAGGTATAAGCTATCACTCATCAACCATCAACTATAACCTATAAACTATATGTTAGCTTATCAGTCAACTGTTATTTTTACCAAACAGACCCTAAATATCAAAAACGAAAAAAGTAGAAAGAAAGAGAAGGAGAGAGAGTGTTTTAAAGAGATTTGTCTTTAATATTAAAAAAGGAAAAAAATAATTAAATAGAATAAAATCAAAGTTAAATGAATAAATGTGAACTTTTAGATTATAAAAATTAAGGAATGTGATTTGGTGTTAAAATAATCTTTTGACACTAGGTGTCATAGTTTACTTTGACACAAACCCACATCATTTTATTATTATAATCTAACGGTTCACGTTTATTCATTTATTTTTGAATTTGTTTTCTTTAATAAACATATTTTATTTAATTTTTTATATTAAATACAATCTCTCTTTAAAACTTCCCCCCATTCTCTATCTTTCTTTTTTTTTTTTTTTTTCGTTTTTTAAATTCAAAATTTTAATTTATGTTACAATTGTACTAGTTCTGTTATTATAAGTTTATGTTTTTAAAAAATATTCAGTTTTTATTATGAAGTGACTATTTCTACTTGATTACAATATGTATAATATATAAAGAGACTTTTTTTTACAAGAGAAAATATTTGACCCTTTTTTTTTCAAAAATTCCAAGAAAAATACTTATCGACTAAGGATTGACATAATAATAAAAAAAATAAAATATATATGTCAATTATAATAAACTATAATATAAATTAAATATTTCACTTTGAAAATCAAATCTCATTTTATATTGAAAAAGAAAATAAATCATATTTAACTGATTAAATAGAACAAAATCAAAAATAGATGAATAAAAATAAATCTTTAGATTTATAAATATGAACAGATAAAGTTTAGTGTCAAATTGAAGAGATATATTTAAATTAATCATTATATCGAGTATATCAATGGAGTATTATAATTTTCAATTTTTCTATCTACCCACCAAATAAATATTTTTTTGTTGAATAAAAACTTTAATTATAGAAAAAATCACAAATAAACAATATGTAAAATTTCCCATCCATTTGATTTAAATACACTTTTAAAAATATCTTTTAATATTTTTTTCAAATATAGACATAAAATAAGGAAAATATTAAAAATATTTAAATTAATATATCTCTTTTATTTAAAAGTATATTCTTTACCTTGTAAAACCATTCCACTAGTATATATAACGAAGATTGAAAGTCCTAAATCTCACAAGAAAAACAAAAAAGGGTGATTTTCTTTATAATGGCCTCCGTGTTATTCAATCGATCTTATTTTTGCTTAATTTTATTCATTTCTATGGTTCTGCTTTCAGGTAATAAATAAAAGTTTGCTTTATCTCTCAAGTTGTATACTTCATATACAATCAACATAGTCATATATACTTAAAAACATAATATCAATAACTAATTCTTTGTTGTTTTAGGTTTATCAAGTGGTGAGTATAGTCTTATGGATATAAAATGTTTAGATGGTAATTGCGCGTCTGATATTCAATGCGGTGCAGATTGTATTAAAAAGGGGTTTCATAAGGGTGGTGTCTGCAGAATAATTTTTCCTAGTTCTAATAAGTGTTGTTGTACAAAAGGATGATATATTTTTCTAGTTCTAATAAGTGTTATTGTACAAAAGGATGAGATATTTTGTCTCTTTAACAAATAAATGAATAAAAGGCACACCTACTGTATTGTGTTAGACATGATTATTATTATTTTTATTATTATATTTTTTAATACTATTATCAAAGATAGTTCTACAATGATAGATATTTTAAAAGAGAAATTTGAAATTACTTGTCGAATATAATTAATTTATTAAAATATTTATCTCACACATAAATAAAATAGCAAGCGGTCAAATATTATCTTACATTTATTTTAAACAAAAATATAATTTTTGTATAGTTTTCTGTTATCATTAACTTAAATGTTATTATTATTATAAATGCTATTTCAAATGTGTTTTAATAAGTTTTTTCTTGGAATTTTCAGAAGAAAAAAAACAGGTCTGATATTTTTATTAATTTTGTATAAATAATATTAGTTTAATATTATACATACCATGACCAAGTAAAAATTCAATTCATAATGCAATTTTTTAAATTTAAAACATAAACTTATAATTATAAAAGTAGTAACATTGTAATATAAATTAAAACTCTAAGGCTCTATTTGGTAAGACACGTTTTTGAATTTATAGCTTATAGCTTATAAGCTCATATGATATTTTAGACCTGTTTGATAACGGTCTTTTTATCACAAGCTTATAACTTATTTCGCTAGCTTATTGCTTATTTTCTAGACGCTATTTCAATTAGAGTTTTAGCGTATAGTTTATTATTTTTTTTCTTCCTCTTTTATCCTTCTAATTTTAATAAAAATCTAATTTTATCCTATATAATTTATTTTAATTTAAAATAAAATAGTTATATATTAAATATTTTTTATGTGATTTTATATTTATAAGTTAGTTGAACCGCTAATTTTATTAAACACTTCAATTATCTTATCGGCTATTAATCTCAACCATCATCTATAAGGTATAAGCTATCACTCATCAATCATCAACTATAACCTATAAACTATATGTTAGCTTATCAGTCAACTGGTATTTTTACCAAACAGACCCTAAATATCAAAAACGAAAAAAATAGAAAGAAAGAGAAGGAGAGAGAGTGTTTTAAAGAGATTTGTCTTTAATATTAAAAAAGGAAAAAAATAATTAAATAGAATAAAATCAAAGTTAAATGAATAAATGTGAACTTTTAGATTATAAAAATGAAGGAATGTGATTTGGTGTTAAAATAATCTTTTGACACTAGGTGTCATAGTTTACTTTGACACAAACCCACATCATTTTATTATTATAAGCTAACGGTTCACGTTTATTCATTTATTTTTGAATTTGTTTTCTTTAATAAACATATTTTATTTAATTTTTTATATTAAATACAATCTCTCTTTAAAACTTCCCCCCATTCTCTATCTTTCTTTTCTTTTTCTTTTCGTTTTTTTAAATTCAAAATTTTAATTTATGTTACAATTGTACTAGTTTGTTATTATAAGTTTATGTTTTTAAAAAATATTCAATTTTTATTAGGAAGTGACTATTTCTACTTGATTACAATATGTATAATATATAAAGAGACTTATTTTTACAAGAGAAAATATTTGACCCTTTTTTTTTCAAAAATTCCAAGAAAAATACTTATCGACTAAGGATTGACATAATAATAAAAATAATAAAATATATATGTCAATTATAATAAACTATAATATAAATTAAATATTTCACTTTGAAAATCAAATCTCATTTTATATTGAAAAAGAAAATAAATCATATTTAACTGATTAAATAGAACAAAATCAAAAATAGATGAATAAAAATAAATCTTTAGATTTATAAATATGAACAGATAAAGTTTAGTGTCAAATTGAAGAGATATATTTAAATTAATCATTATATCGAGTATATCAATGGAGTATTATAATTTTCAATTTTTCTATCTACCCACCAAATAAATATTTTTTTGTTGAATAAAAACTTTAATTATAGAAAAAATCACAAATAAACAATATGTAAAATTTCCCATCCATTTGATTTAAATACACTTTTAAAAATATCTTTTAATATTTTTTTCAAATATAGACATAAAATAAGGAAAATATTAAAAATATTTAAATTAATATATCTCTTTTATTTAAAAGTATATTCTTTACCTTGTAAAACCATTCCACTAGTATATATAACGAAGATTGAAAGTCCTAAATCTCACAAGAAAAACAAAAAAGGGTGATTTTCTTTATAATGGCCTCCGTGTTATTCAATCGATCTTATTTTTGCTTAATTTTATTCATTTCTATGGTTCTGCTTTCAGGTAATAAATAAAAGTTTGCTTTATCTCTCAAGTTGTATACTTCATATACAATCAACATAGTCAAATATACTTAAAAACATAATATCAATAACTAATTTTTTGTTGTTGTAGGTTTATCAAGTGGTGAGTATAGTCTTATGGATATAAAATGTTTAGATGGTAATTGCGCGTCTGATATTCAATGCGGTGCAGATTGTATTAAAAAGGGGTTTCATAAGGGTGGTGTCTGCAGAATAATTTTTCCTAGTTCTAATAAGTGTTGTTGTACAAAAGGATGATATATTTTTCTAGTTCTAATAAGTGTTATTGTACAAAAGGATGAGATATTTTGTCTCTTTAACAAATAAATGAATAAAAGGCACACCTACTGTATTGTGTTAGACATGATTATTATTATTTTTATTATTATATTTTTTAATACTATTATTAAAGATAGTTCTACAATGATAGATATTTTAAAAGAGAAATTTGAAATTACTTGTCGAATATAATTAATTTATTAAAATATTTATCTCACACATAAATAAAATAGCAAGCGGTCAAATATTATCTTACATTTATTTTAAACAAAAATATAATTTTTGTATAGTTTTCTGTTATCATTAACTTAAATGTTATTATTATTATAAATGCTATTTCAAATGTGTTTTAATAAGTTTTTTCTTGGAATTTTCAGAAGAAAAAAAACAGGTCTGATATTTTTATTAATTTTGTATAAATAATATTAGTTTAATATTATACATACCATGACCAAGTAAAAAATTCAATTCATAATGCAATTTTTTAAATTTAAAACATAAACTTATAATTATAAAAGTAGTAACATTGTAATATAAATTAAAACTCTAAGGCTCTATTTGGTAAGAAACATTTTTGAATTTATAGCTTATAGCTTATAAGCTCATATGATATTTTAGACCTGTTTGATAACGGTCTTTTTATCACAAGCTTATAACTTATTTCGCTAGCTAATTGCTTATTTTTTAGACGCTATTTCAATTAGAGTTTTAGCGTATAGTTTATTATTTTTTTCTTCCTCTTTTATCCTTCTAATTTTAATAAAAATCTAATTTTATCCTATATAATTTATTTTAATTTAAAATAAAATAGTTATATATTAAATATTTTTTATGTGATTTTATATTTATAAGTTAGTTGAACCGCTAATTTTATTAAACACTTCAATTATCTTATCGGCTATTAATCTCAACCATCATCTATAAGGTATAAGCTATCACTAATCAATCATCAACTATAACCTATAAACTATATGTTAGCTTATCAGTCAACTGTTATTTTTACCAAACAGACCCTAAATATCAAAAACGAAAAAAATAGAAAGAAAGAGAAGGAGAGAGAGTGTTTTAAAGAGATTTGTCTTTAATATTAAAAAAGGAAAAAAATAATTAAATAGAATAAAATCAAAGTTAAATGAATAAATGTGAACTTTTAGATTATAAAAATGAAGGAATGTGATTTGGTGTTAAAATAATCTTTTGACACTAGGTGTCATAGTTTACTTTGACACAAACCCACATCATTTTATTATTATAAGCTAACGGTTCACGTTTATTCATTTATTTTTGAATTTGTTTTCTTTAATAAACATATTTTATTTAATTTTTTATATTAAATACAATCTCTCTTTAAAACTTCCCCCCATTCTCTATCTTTCTTTTCTTTTTCTTTTCGTTTTTTAAATTCAAAATTTTAATTTATGTTACAATTGTACTAGTTTGTTATTATAAGTTTCTATTTTTAAAAAATATTCAATTTTTATTATGAAGTGACTATTTCTACTTGATTACAATATGTATAATATATAAAGAGACTTATTTTTACAAGAGAAAATATTTAACCCTTTTTTTTTCAAAAATTCCAAGAAAAATACTTATCGACTAAGGATTGACATAATAATAAAAATAATAAAATATATATGTCAATTATAATAAACTATAATATAAATTAAATATTTCACTTTGAAAATCAAATCTCATTTTATATTGAAAAAGAAAATAAATCATATTTAACTGATTAAATAGAACAAAATCAAAAATAGATGAATAAAAATAAATCTTTAGATTTATAAATATGAACAGATAAAGTTTAGTGTCAAATTGAAGAGATATATTTAAATTAATCATTATATCGAGTATATCAATGGAGTATTATAATTTTCAATTTTTCTATCTACCCACCAAATAAATATTTTTTTGTTGAATAAAAACTTTAATTATAGAAAAAATCACAAATAAACAATATGTAAAATTTCCCATCCATTTGATTTAAATACACTTTTAAAAATATCTTTTAATATTTTTTTCAAATATAGACATAAAATAAGGAAAATATTAAAAATATTTAAATTAATATATCTCTTTTATTTAAAAGTATATTCTTTACCTTGTAAAACCATTCCACTAGTATATATAACGAAGATTGAAAGTCCTAAATCTCACAAGAAAAACAAAAAAGGGTGATTTTCTTTATAATGGCCTCCGTGTTATTCAATCGATCTTATTTTTGCTTAATTTTATTCATTTCTATGGTTCTGCTTTCAGGTAATAAATAAAAGTTTGCTTTATCTCTCAAGTTGTATACTTCATATACAATCAACATAGTCATATATACTTAAAAACATAATATCAATAACTAATTCTTTGTTGTTTTAGGTTTATCAAGTGGTGAGTATAGTCTTATGGATATAAAATGTTTAGATGGTAATTGCGCGTCTGATATTCAATGCGGTGCACATTGTATTAAAAAGGGGTTTCATAAGGGTGGTGTCTGCAGAATAATTTTTCCTAGTTCTAATAAGTGTTGTTGTACAAAAGGATGATATATTTTTCTAGTTCTAATAAGTGTTATTGTACAAAAGGATGAGATATTTTGTCTCTTTAACAAATAAATGAATAAAAGGCACACCTACTGTATTGTGTTAGACATGATTATTATTATTTTTATTATTATATTTTTTAATACTATTATCAAAGATAGTTCTATAATGATAGATATTTTAAAAGAGAAATTTGAAATTACTTGTCGAATATAATTAATTTATTAAAATATTTATCTCACACATAAATAAAATAGCAAGCGGTCAAATATTATCTTACATTTATTTTAAACAAAAATATAATTTTTGTATAGTTTTCTGTTATCATTAACTTAAATGTTATTATTATTATAAATGCTATTTCAAATGTGTTTTAATAAGTTTTTTCTTGGAATTTTCAGAAGAAAAAAAACAGGTCTGATATTTTTATTAATTTTGTATAAATAATATTAGTTTAATATTATACATACCATGACCAAGTAAAAAATTCAATTCATAATGCAATTTTTTAAATTTAAAACATAAACTTATAATTATAAAAGTAGTAACATTGTAATATAAATTAAAACTCTAAGGCTCTATTTGGTAAGACACGTTTTTGAATTTATAGCTTATAGCTTATAAGCTCATATGATATTTTAGACCTGTTTGATAACGGTCTTTTTATCACAAGCTTATAACTTATTTCGCTAGCTTATTGCTTATTTTCTAGACGCTATTTCAATTAGAGTTTTAGCGTATAGTTTATTTTTTTTTTTCTTCCTCTTTTATCCTTCTAATTTTAATAAAAATCTAATTTTATCCTATATAATTTATTTTAATTTAAAATAAAATAGTTATATATTAAATATTTTTTATGTGATTTTATATTTATAATTTAGTTGAACCGCTAATTTTATTAAACACTTCAATTATCTTATCGGCTATTAATCTCAACCATCATCTATAAGGTATAAGCTATCACTCATCAATCATCAACTATAACCTATAAACTATATGTTAGCTTATCAGTCAACTGGTATTTTTACCAAACAGACCCTAAATATCAAAAACGAAAAAAATAGAAAGAAAGAGAAGGAGAGAGAGTGTTTTAAAGAGATTTGTCTTTAATATTAAAAAATGAAAAAAAATAATTAAATAGAATAAAATCAAAGTTAAATGAATAAATGTGAACTTTTAGATTATAAAAATGAAGGAATGTGATTTGGTGTTAAAATAATCTTTTGACACTAGGTGTCATAGTTTACTTTGACACAAACCCACATCATTTTATTATTATAAGCTAACGGTTCACGTTTATTCATTTATTTTTGAATTTGTTTTCTTTAATAAACATATTTTATTTAATTTTTTATATTAAATACAATCTCTCTTTAAAACTTCCCCCCATTCTCTATCTTTCTTTTCTTTTTCTTTTCGTTTTTTAAATTCAAAATTTTAATTTATGTTACAATTGTACTAGTTTGTTATTATAAGTTTATGTTTTTAAAAAATATTCAATTTTTATTAGGAAGTGACTATTTCTACTTGATTACAATATGTATAATATATAAAGAGACTTATTTTTACAAGAGAAAATATTTGACCCTTTTTTTTTCAAAAATTCCAAGAAAAATACTTATCGACTAAGGATTGACATAATAATAAAAATAATAAAATATATATGTCAATTATAATAAACTATAATATAAATTAAATATTTCACTTTGAAAATCAAATCTCATTTTATATTGAAAAAGAAAATAAATCATATTTAACTGATTAAATAGAACAAAATCAAAAATAGATGAATAAAAATAAATCTTTAGATTTATAAATATGAACAGATAAAGTTTAGTGTCAAATTGAAGAGATATATTTAAATTAATCATTATATCGAGTATATCAATGGAGTATTATAATTTTCAATTTTTCTATCTACCCACCAAATAAATATTTTTTTGTTGAATAAAAACTTTAATTATAGAAAAAATCACAAATAAACAATATGTAAAATTTCCCATCCATTTGATTTAAATACACTTTTAAAAATATCTTTTAATATTTTTTTCAAATATAGACATAAAATAAGGAAAATATTAAAAATATTTAAATTAATATATCTCTTTTATTTAAAAGTATATTCTTTACCTTGTAAAACCATTCCACTAGTATATATAACGAAGATTGAAAGTCCTAAATCTCACAAGAAAAACAAAAAAGGGTGATTTTCTTTATAATGGCCTCCGTGTTATTCAATCGATCTTATTTTTGCTTAATTTTATTCATTTCTATGGTTCTGCTTTCAGGTAATAAATAAAAGTTTGCTTTATCTCTCAAGTTGTATACTTCATATACAATCAACATAGTCAAATATACTTAAAAACATAATATCAATAACTAATTCTTTGTTGTTGTAGGTTTATCAAGTGGTGAGTATAGTCTTATGGATATAAAATGTTTAGATGGTAATTGCGCGTCTGATATTCAATGCGGTGCAGATTGTATTAAAAAGGGGTTTCATAAGGGTGGTGTCTGCAGAATAATTTTTCCTAGTTCTAATAAGTGTTGTTGTACAAAAGGATGATATATTTTTCTAGTTCTAATAAGTGTTATTGTACAAAAGGATGAGATATTTTGTCTCTTTAACAAATAAATGAATAAAAGGCACACCTACTGTATTGTGTTAGACATGATTATTATTATTTTTATTATTATATTTTTTAATACTATTATTAAAGATAGTTCTACAATGATAGATAT
This sequence comes from Vicia faba, assembly GCA_948472305.1. NCBI lineage: Eukaryota > Viridiplantae > Streptophyta > Magnoliopsida > Fabales > Fabaceae > Vicia > Vicia faba. Next base: position 224,645,525 of record OX451740.1, on the reverse strand, counting down.
TTTAAAAGAGAAATTTGAAATTACTTGTCGAATATAATTAATTTATTAAAATATTTATCTCACACATAAATAAAATAGCAAGCGGTCAAATATTATCTTACATTTATTTTAAACAAAAATATAATTTTTGTATAGTTTTCTGTTATCATTAACTTAAATGTTATTATTATTATAAATGCTATTTCAAATGTGTTTTAATAAGTTTTTTCTTGGAATTTTCAGAAGAAAAAAAACAGGTCTGATATTTTTATTAATTTTGTATAAATAATATTAGTTTAATATTATACATACCATGACCAAGTAAAAAATTCAATTCATAATGCAATTTTTTAAATTTAAAACATAAACTTATAATTATAAAAGTAGTAACATTGTAATATAAATTAAAACTCTAAGGCTCTATTTGGTAAGAAACATTTTTGAATTTATAGCTTATAGCTTATAAGCTCATATGATATTTTAGACCTGTTTGATAACGGTCTTTTTATCACAAGCTTATAACTTATTTCGCTAGCTAATTGCTTATTTTCTAGACGCTATTTCAATTAGAGTTTTAGCGTATAGTTTATTATTTTTTTCTTCCTCTTTTATCCTTCTAATTTTAATAAAAATCTAATTTTATCCTATATAATTTATTTTAATTTAAAATAAAATAGTTATATATTAAATATTTTTTATGTGATTTTATATTTATAAGTTAGTTGAATCGCTAATTTTATTAAACACTTCAATTATCTTATCGGCTATTAATCTCAACCATCATCTATAAGGTATAAGCTATCACTCATCAATCATCAACTATAACCTATAAACTATATGTTAGCTTATCAGTCAACTGTTATTTTTACCAAACAGACCCTAAATATCAAAAACGAAAAAAATAGAAAGAAAGAGAAGGAGAGAGAGTGTTTTAAAGAGATTTGTCTTTAATATTAAAAAAGGAAAAAAATAATTAAATAGAATAAAATCAAAGTTAAATGAATAAATGTGAACTTTTAGATTATAAAAATGAAGGAATGTGATTTGGTGTTAAAATAATCTTTTGACACTAGGTGTCATAGTTTACTTTGACACAAACCCACATCATTTTATTATTATAAGCTAACGGTTCACGTTTATTCATTTATTTTTGAATTTGTTTTCTTTAATAAACATATTTTATTTAATTTTTTATATTAAATACAATCTCTCTTTAAAACTTCCCCCCATTCTCTATCTTTCTTTTCTTTTTCTTTTCGTTTTTTAAATTCAAAATTTTAATTTATGTTACAATTGTACTAGTTTGTTATTATAAGTTTCTGTTTTTAAAAAATATTCAATTTTTATTATGAAGTGACTATTTCTACTTGATTACAATATGTATAATATATAAAGAGACTTATTTTTACAAGAGAAAATATTTGACCCTTTTTTTTTCAAAAATTCCAAGAAAAATACTTATCGACTAAGGATTGACATAATAATAAAAATAATAAAATATATATGTCAATTATAATAAACTATAATATAAATTAAATATTTCACTTTGAAAATCAAATCTCATTTTATATTGAAAAAGAAAATAAATCATATTTAACTGATTAAATAGAACAAAATCAAAAATAGATGAATAAAAATAAATCTTTAGATTTATAAATATGAACAGATAAAGTTTAGTGTCAAATTGAAGAGATATATTTAAATTAATCATTATATCGAGTATATCAATGGAGTATTATAATTTTCAATTTTTCTATCTACCCACCAAATAAATATTTTTTTGTTGAATAAAAACTTTAATTATAGAAAAAATCACAAATAAACAATATGTAAAATTTCCCATCCATTTGATTTAAATACACTTTTAAAAATATCTTTTAATATTTTTTTCAAATATAGACATAAAATAAGGAAAATATTAAAAATATTTAAATTAATATATCTCTTTTATTTAAAAGTATATTCTTTACCTTGTAAAACCATTCCACTAGTATATATAACGAAGATTGAAAGTCCTAAATCTCACAAGAAAAACAAAAAAGGGTGATTTTCTTTATAATGGCCTCCGTGTTATTCAATCGATCTTATTTTTGCTTAATTTTATTCATTTCTATGGTTCTGCTTTCAGGTAATAAATAAAAGTTTGCTTTATTTCTCAAGTTGTATACTTCATATACAATCAACATAGTCAAATATACTTAAAAACATAATATCAATAACTAATTCTTTGTTGTTGTAGGTTTATCAAGTGGTGAGTATAGTCTTATGGATATAAAATGTTTAGATGGTAATTGCGCGTCTGATATTCAATGCGGTGCAGATTGTATTAAAAAGGGGTTTCATAAGGGTGGTGTCTGCAGAATAATTTTTCCTAGTTCTAATAAGTGTTGTTGTACAAAAGGATGATATATTTTTCTAGTTCTAATAAGTGTTATTGTACAAAAGGATGAGATATTTTGTCTCTTTAACAAATAAATGAATAAAAGGCACACCTACTGTATTGTGTTAGACATGATTATTATTATTTTTATTATTATATTTTTTAATACTATTATTAAAGATAGTTCTACAATGATAGATATTTTAAAAGAGAAATTTGAAATTACTTGTCGAATATAATTAATTTATTAAAATATTTATCTCACACATAAATAAAATAGCAAGCGGTCAAATATTATCTTACATTTATTTTAAACAAAAATATAATTTTTGTATAGTTTTCTGTTATCATTAACTTAAATGTTATTATTATTATAAATGCTATTTCAAATGTGTTTTAATAAGTTTTTTCTTGGAATTTTCAGAAGAAAAAAAACAGGTCTGATATTTTTATTAATTTTGTATAAATAATATTAGTTTAATATTATACATACCATGACCAAGTAAAAAATTCAATTCATAATGCAATTTTTTAAATTTAAAACATAAACTTATAATTATAAAAGTAGTAACATTGTAATATAAATTAAAACTCTAAGGCTCTATTTGGTAAGAAACATTTTTGAATTTATAGCTTATAGCTTATAAGCTCATATGATATTTTAGACCTGTTTGATAACGGTCTTTTTATCACAAGCTTATAACTTATTTCGCTAGCTTATTGCTTATTTTCTAGACGCTATTTCAATTAGAGTTTTAGCGTATAGTTTATTATTTTTTTCTTCCTCTTTTGTCCTTCTAATTTTAATAAAAATCTAATTTTATCCTATATAATTTATTTTAATTTAAAATAAAATAGTTATATATTAAATATTTTTTATGTGATTTTATATTTATAAGTTAGTTGAATCGCTAATTTTATTAAACACTTCAATTATCTTATCGGCTATTAATCTCAACCATCATCTATAAGGTATAAGCTATCACTCATCAATCATCAACTATAACCTATAAACTATATGTTAGCTTATCAGTCAACTGTTATTTTTACCAAACAGACCCTAAATATCAAAAACGAAAAAAATAGAAAGAAAGAGAAGGAGAGAGAGTGTTTTAAAGAGATTTGTCTTTAATATTAAAAAAGGAAAAAAATAATTAAATAGAATAAAATCAAAGTTAAATGAATAAATGTGAACTTTTAGATTATAAAAATGAAGGAATGTGATTTGGTGTTAAAATAATCTTTTGACACTAGGTGTCATAGTTTACTTTGACACAAACCCACATCATTTTATTATTATAAGCTAACGGTTCACGTTTATTCATTTATTTTTGAATTTGTTTTCTTTAATAAACATATTTTATTTAATTTTTTATATTAAATACAATCTCTCTTTAAAACTTCCCCCCATTCTCTATCTTTCTTTTCTTTTTCTTTTCGTTTTTTAAATTCAAAATTTTAATTTATGTTACAATTGTACTAGTTTGTTATTATAAGTTTCTGTTTTTAAAAAATATTCAATTTTTATTATGAAGTGACTATTTCTACTTGATTACAATATGTATAATATATAAAGAGACTTATTTTTACAAGAGAAAATATTTGACCCTTTTTTTTTCAAAAATTCCAAGAAAAATACTTATCGACTAAGGATTGACATAATAATAAAAATAATAAAATATATATGTCAATTATAATAAACTATAATATAAATTAAATATTTCACTTTGAAAATCAAATCTCATTTTATATTGAAAAAGAAAATAAATCATATTTAACTGATTAAATAGAACAAAATCAAAAATAGATGAATAAAAATAAATCTTTAGATTTATAAATATGAACAGATAAAGTTTAGTGTCAAATTGAAGAGATATATTTAAATTAATCATTATATCGAGTATATCAATGGAGTATTATAATTTTCAATTTTTCTATCTACCCACCAAATAAATATTTTTTTGTTGAATAAAAACTTTAATTATAGAAAAAATCACAAATAAACAATATGTAAAATTTCCCATCCATTTGATTTAAATACACTTTTAAAAATATCTTTTAATATTTTTTTCAAATATAGACATAAAATAAGGAAAATATTAAAAATATTTAAATTAATATATCTCTTTTATTTAAAAGTATATTCTTTACCTTGTAAAACCATTCCACTAGTATATATAACGAAGATTGAAAGTCCTAAATCTCACAAGAAAAACAAAAAAGGGTGATTTTCTTTATAATGGCCTCCGTGTTATTCAATCGATCTTATTTTTGCTTAATTTTATTCATTTCTATGGTTCTGCTTTCAGGTAATAAATAAAAGTTTGCTTTATCTCTCAAGTTGTATACTTCATATACAATCAACATAGTCAAATATACTTAAAAACATAATATCAATAACTAATTCTTTGTTGTTGTAGGTTTATCAAGTGGTGAGTATAGTCTTATGGATATAAAATGTTTAGATGGTAATTGCGCGTCTGATATTCAATGCGGTGCAGATTGTATTAAAAAGGGGTTTCATAAGGGTGGTGTCTGCAGAATAATTTTTCCTAGTTCTAATAAGTGTTGTTGTACAAAAGGATGATATATTTTTCTAGTTCTAATAAGTGTTATTGTACAAAAGGATGAGATATTTTGTCTCTTTAACAAATAAATGAATAAAAGGCACACCTACTGTATTGTGTTAGACATGATTATTATTATTTTTATTATTATATTTTTTAATACTATTATTAAAGATAGTTCTACAATGATAGATATTTTAAAAGAGAAATTTGAAATTACTTGTCGAATATAATTAATTTATTAAAATATTTATCTCACACATAAATAAAATAGCAAGCGGTCAAATATTATCTTACATTTATTTTAAACAAAAATATAATTTTTGTATAGTTTTCTGTTATCATTAACTTAAATGTTATTATTATTATAAATGCTATTTCAAATGTGTTTTAATAAGTTTTTTCTTGGAATTTTCAGAAGAAAAAAAACAGGTCTGATATTTTTATTAATTTTGTATAAATAATATTAGTTTAATATTATACATACCATGACCAAGTAAAAAATTCAATTCATAATGCAATTTTTTAAATTTAAAACATAAACTTATAATTATAAAAGTAGTAACATTGTAATATAAATTAAAACTCTAAGGCTCTATTTGGTAAGAAACATTTTTGAATTTATAGCTTATAGCTTATAAGCTCATATGATATTTTAGACCTGTTTGATAACGGTCTTTTTATCACAAGCTTATAACTTATTTCGCTAGCTTATTGCTTATTTTCTAGACGCTATTTCAATTAGAGTTTTAGCGTATAGTTTATTATTTTTTTCTTCCTCTTTTGTCCTTCTAATTTTAATAAAAATCTAATTTTATCCTATATAATTTATTTTAATTTAAAATAAAATAGTTATATATTAAATATTTTTTATGTGATTTTATATTTATAAGTTAGTTGAATCGCTAATTTTATTAAACACTTCAATTATCTTATCGGCTATTAATCTCAACCATCATCTATAAGGTATAAGCTATCACTCATCAATCATCAACTATAACCTATAAACTATATGTTAGCTTATCAGTCAACTGTTATTTTTACCAAACAGACCCTAAATATCAAAAACGAAAAAAATAGAAAGAAAGAGAAGGAGAGAGAGTGTTTTAAAGAGATTTGTCTTTAATATTAAAAAAGGAAAAAAATAATTAAATAGAATAAAATCAAAGTTAAATGAATAAATGTGAACTTTTAGATTATAAAAATGAAGGAATGTGATTTGGTGTTAAAATAATCTTTTGACACTAGGTGTCATAGTTTACTTTGACACAAACCCACATCATTTTATTATTATAAGCTAACGGTTCACGTTTATTCATTTATTTTTGAATTTGTTTTCTTTAATAAACATATTTTATTTAATTTTTTATATTAAATACAATCTCTCTTTAAAACTTCCCCCCATTCTCTATCTTTCTTTTCTTTTTCTTTTCGTTTTTTAAATTCAAAATTTTAATTTATGTTACAATTGTACTAGTTTGTTATTATAAGTTTCTGTTTTTAAAAAATATTCAATTTTTATTATGAAGTGACTATTTCTACTTGATTACAATATGTATAATATATAAAGAGACTTATTTTTACAAGAGAAAATATTTGACCCTTTTTTTTTCAAAAATTCCAAGAAAAATACTTATCGACTAAGGATTGACATAATAATAAAAATAATAAAATATATATGTCAATTATAATAAACTATAATATAAATTAAATATTTCACTTTGAAAATCAAATCTCATTTTATATTGAAAAAGAAAATAAATCATATTTAACTGATTAAATAGAACAAAATCAAAAATAGATGAATAAAAATAAATCTTTAGATTTATAAATATGAACAGATAAAGTTTACTGTCAAATTGAAGAGATATATTTAAATTAATCATTATATCGAGTATATCAATGGAGTATTATAATTTTCAATTTTTCTATCTACCCACCAAATAAATATTTTTTTGTTGAATAAAAACTTTAATTATAGAAAAAATCACAAATAAACAATATGTAAAATTTCCCATCCATTTGATTTAAATACACTTTTAAAAATATCTTTTAATATTTTTTTCAAATATAGACATAAAATAAGGAAAATATTAAAAATATTTAAATTAATATATCTCTTTTATTTAAAAGTATATTCTTTACCTTGTAAAACCATTCCACTAGTATATATAACGAAGATTGAAAGTCCTAAATCTCACAAGAAAAACAAAAAAGGGTGATTTTCTTTATAATGGCCTCCGTGTTATTCAATCGATCTTATTTTTGCTTAATTTTATTCATTTCTATGGTTCTGCTTTCAGGTAATAAATAAAAGTTTGCTTTATCTCTCAAGTTGTATACTTCATATACAATCAACATAGTCAAATATACTTAAAAACATAATATCAATAACTAATTCTTTGTTGTTGTAGGTTTATCAAGTGGTGAGTATAGTCTTATGGATATAAAATGTTTAGATGGTAATTGCGCGTCTGATATTCAATGCGGTGCAGATTGTATTAAAAAGGGGTTTCATAAGGGTGGTGTCTGCAGAATAATTTTTCCTAGTTCTAATAAGTGTTGTTGTACAAAAGGATGATATATTTTTCTAGTTCTAATAAGTGTTATTGTACAAAAGGATGAGATATTTTGTCTCTTTAACAAATAAATGAATAAAAGGCACACCTACTGTATTGTGTTAGACATGATTATTATTATTTTTATTATTATATTTTTTAATACTATTATTAAAGATAGTTCTACAATGATAGATATTTTAAAAGAGAAATTTGAAATTACTTGTCGAATATAATTAATTTATTAAAATATTTATCTCACACATAAATAAAATAGCAAGCGGTCAAATATTATCTTACATTTATTTTAAACAAAAATATAATTTTTGTATAGTTTTCTGTTATCATTAACTTAAATGTTATTATTATTATAAATGCTATTTCAAATGTGTTTTAATAAGTTTTTTCTTGGAATTTTCAGAAGAAAAAAAACAGGTCTGATATTTTTATTAATTTTGTATAAATAATATTAGTTTAATATTATACATACCATGACCAAGTAAAAAATTCAATTCATAATGCAATTTTTTAAATTTAAAACATAAACTTATAATTATAAAAGTAGTAACATTGTAATATAAATTAAAACTCTAAGGCTCTATTTGGTAAGAAACATTTTTGAATTTATAGCTTATAGCTTATAAGCTCATATGATATTTTAGACCTGTTTGATAACGGTCTTTTTATCACAAGCTTATAACTTATTTCGCTAGCTAATTGCTTATTTTCTAGACGCTATTTCAATTAGAGTTTTAGCGTATAGTTTATTATTTTTTTCTTCCTCTTTTATCCTTCTAATTTTAATAAAAATCTAATTTTATCCTATATAATTTATTTTAATTTAAAATAAAATAGTTATATATTAAATATTTTTTATGTGATTTTATATTTATAAGTTAGTTGAACCGCTAATTTTATTAAACACTTCAATTATCTTATCGGCTATTAATCTCAACCATCATCTATAAGGTATAAGCTATCACTCATCAATCATCAACTATAACCTATAAACTATATGTTAGCTTATCAGTCAACTGTTATTTTTACCAAACAGACCCTAAATATCAAAAACGAAAAAAATAGAAAGAAAGAGAAGGAGAGAGAGTGTTTTAAAGAGATTTGTCTTTCATATTAAAAAAGGAAAAAAATAATTAAATAGAATAAAATCAAAGTTAAATGAATAAATGTGAACTTTTAGATTATAAAAATGAAGGAATGTGATTTGGTGTTAAAATAATCTTTTGACACTAGGTGTCATAGTTTACTTTGACACAAACCCACATCATTTTATTATTATAAGCTAACGGTTCACGTTTATTCATTTATTTTTGAATTTGTTTTCTTTAATAAACATATTTTATTTAATTTTTTATATTAAATACAATCTCTCTTTAAAACTTCCCCCCATTCTCTATCTTTCTTTTCTTTTTCTTTTCGTTTTTTAAATTCAAAATTTTAATTTATGTTACAATTGTACTAGTTTGTTATTATAAGTTTATGTTTTTAAAAAATATTCAATTTTTATTATGAAGTGACTATTTCTACTTGATTACAATATGTATAATATATAAAGAGACTTATTTTTACAAGAGAAAATATTTGACCCTTTTTTTTTTTCAAAAATTCCAAGAAAAATACTTATCGACTAACGATTGACATAATAATAAAAATAATAAAATATATATGTCAATTATAATAAACTATAATATAAATTAAATATTTCACTTTGAAAATCAAATCTCATTTTATATTGAAAAAGAAAATAAATCATATTTAACTGATTAAATAGAACAAAATCAAAAATAGATGAATAAAAATAAATCTTTAGATTTATAAATATGAACCGATAAAGTTTAGTGTCAAATTGAAGAGATATATTTAAATTAATCATTATATCGAGTATATCAATGGAGTATTATAATTTTCAATTTTTCTATCTACCCACCAAATAAATATTTTTTTGTTGAATAAAAACTTTAATTATAGAAAAAATCACAAATAAACAATATGTAAAATTTCCCATCCATTTGATTTAAATACACTTTTAAAAATATCTTTTAATATTTTTTTCAAATATAGACATAAAATAAGGAAAATATTAAAAATATTTAAATTAATATATCTCTTTTATTTAAAAGTATATTCTTTACCTTGTAAAACCATTCCACTAGTATATATAACGAAGATTGAAAGTCCTAAATCTCACAAGAAAAACAAAAAAGGGTGATTTTATTTATAATGGCCTCCGTGTTATTCAATCGATCTTATTTTTGCTTAATTTTATTCATTTCTATGGTTCTGCTTTCAGGTAATAAATAAAAGTTTGCTTTATCTCTCAAGTTGTATACTTCATATACAATCAACATAGTCAAATATACTTAAAAACATAATATCAATAACTAATTCTTTGTTGTTGTAGGTTTATCAAGTGGTGAGTATAGTCTTATGGATATAAAATGTTTAGATGGTAATTGCGCGTCTGATATTCAATGCGGTGCAGATTGTATTAAAAAGGGGTTTCATAAGGGTGGTGTCTGCAGAATAATTTTTCCTAGTTCTAATAAGTGTTGTTGTACAAAAGGATGATATATTTTTCTAGTTCTAATAAGTGTTATTGTACAAAAGGATGAGATATTTTGTCTCTTTAACAAATAAATGAATAAAAGGCACACCTACTGTATTGTGTTAGACATGATTATTATTATTTTTATTATTATATTTTTTAATACTATTATTAAAGATAGTTCTACAATGATAGATATTTTAAAAGAGAAATTTGAAATTACTTGTCGAATATAATTAATTTATTAAAATATTTATCTCACACATAAATAAAATAGCAAGCGGTCAAATATTATCTTACATTTATTTTAAACAAAAATATAATTTTTGTATAGTTTTCTGTTATCATTAACTTAAATGTTATTATTATTATAAATGCTATTTCAAATGTGTTTTAATAAGTTTTTTCTTGGAATTTTCAGAAGAAAAAAAACAGGTCTGATATTTTTATTAATTTTGTATAAATAATATTAGTTTAATATTATACATACCATGACCAAGTAAAAAATTCAATTCATAATGCAATTTTTTAAATTTAAAACATAAACTTATAATTATAAAAGTAGTAACATTGTAATATAAATTAAAACTCTAAGGCTCTATTTGGTAAGAAACATTTTTGAATTTATAGCTTATAGCTTATAAGCTCATATGATATTTTAGACCTGTTTGATAACGGTCTTTTTATCACAAGCTTATAACTTATTTCGCTAGCTAATTGCTTATTTTCTAGACGCTATTTCAATTAGAGTTTTAGCGTATAGTTTATTATTTATTTCTTCCTCTTTTATCCTTCTAATTTTAATAAAAATCTAATTTTATCCTATATAATTTATTTTAATTTAAAATAAAATAGTTATATATTAAATATTTTTTATGTGATTTTATATTTATAAGTTAGTTGAACCGCTAATTTTATTAAACACTTCAATTATCTTATCGGCTATTAATCTCAACCATCATCTATAAGGTATAAGCTATCAGTCATCAATCATCAACTATAACCTATAAACTATATGTTAGCTTATCAGTCAACTGTTATTTTTACCAAACAGACCCTAAATATCAAAAACGAAAAAAATAGAAAGAAAGAGAAGGAGAGAGAGTGTTTTAAAGAGATTTGTCTTTAATATTAAAAAAGGAAAAAAATAATTAAATAGAATAAAATCAAAGTTAAATGAATAAATGTGAACTTTTAGATTATAAAAATGAAGGAATGTGATTTGGTGTTAAAATAATCTTTTGACACTAGGTGTCATAGTTTACTTTGACACAAACCCACATCATTTTATTATTATAAGCTAACGGTTCACGTTTATTCATTTATTTTTGAATTTGTTTTCTTTAATAAACATATTTTATTTAATTTTTTATATTAAATACAATCTCTCTTTAAAACTTCCCCCCATTCTCTATCTTTCTTTTCTTTTTCTTTTCGTTTTTTAAATTCAAAATTTTAATTTATGTTACAATTGTACTAGTTTGTTATTATAAGTTTATGTTTTTAAAAAATATTCAATTTTTATTAGGAAGTGACTATTTCTACTTGATTACAATATGTATAATATATAAAGAGACTTATTTTTACAAGAGAAAATATTTGACCCTTTTTTTTTCAAAAATTCCAAGAAAAATACTTATCGACTAAGGATTGACATAATAATAAAAATAATAAAATATATATGTCAATTATAATAAACTATAATATAAATTAAATATTTCACTTTGAAAATCAAATCTCATTTTATATTGAAAAAGAAAATAAATCATATTTAACTGATTAAATAGAACAAAATCAAAAATAGATGAATAAAAATAAATCTTTAGATTTATAAATATGAACAGATAAAGTTTAGTGTCAAATTGAAGAGATATATTTAAATTAATCATTATATCGAGTATATCAATGGAGTATTATAATTTTCAATTTTTCTATCTACCCACCAAATAAATATTTTTTTGTTGAATAAAAACTTTAATTATAGAAAAAATCACAAATAAACAATATGTAAAATTTCCCATCCATTTGATTTAAATACACTTTTAAAAATATCTTTTAATATTTTTTTCAAATATAGACATAAAATAAGGAAAATATTAAAAATATTTAAATTAATATATCTCTTTTATTTAAAAGTATATTCTTTACCTTGTAAAACCATTCCACTAGTATATATAACGAAGATTGAAAGTCCTAAATCTCACAAGAAAAAAAAAAAGGGTGATTTTCTTTATAATGGCCTCCGTGTTATTCAATCGATCTTATTTTTGCTTAATTTTATTCATTTCTATGGTTCTGCTTTCAGGTAATAAATAAAAGTTTTCTTTATCTCTCAAGTTGTATACTTCATATACAATCAACATAGTCAAATATACTTAAAAACATAATATCAATAACTAATTCTTTGTTGTTGTAGGTTTATCAAGTGGTGAGTATAGTCTTATGGATATAAAATGTTTAGATGGTAATTGCGCGTCTGATATTCAATGCGGTGCAGATTGTATTAAAAAGGGGTTTCATAAGGGTGGTGTCTGCAGAATAATTTTTCCTAGTTCTAATAAGTGTTGTTGTACAAAAGGATGATATATTTTTCTAGTTCTAATAAGTGTTATTGTACAAAAGGATGAGATATTTTGTCTCTTTAACAAATAAATGAATAAAAGGCACACCTACTGTATTGTGTTAGACATGATTATTATTATTTTTATTATTATATTTTTTAATACTATTATTAAAGATAGTTCTACAATGATAGATATTTTAAAAGAGAAATTTGAAATTACTTGTCGAATATAATTAATTTATTAAAATATTTATCTCACACATAAATAAAATAGCAAGCGGTCAAATATTATCTTACATTTATTTTAAACAAAAATATAATTTTTGTATAGTTTTCTGTTATCATTAACTTAAATGTTATTATTATTATAAATGCTATTTCAAATGTGTTTTAATAAGTTTTTTCTTGGAATTTTCAGAAGAAAAAAAACAGGTCTGATATTTTTATTAATTTTGTATAAATAATATTAGTTTAATATTATACATACCATGACCAAGTAAAAAATTCAATTCATAATGCAATTTTTTAAATTTAAAACATAAACTTATAATTATAAAAGTAGTAACATTGTAATATAAATTAAAACTCTAAGGCTCTATTTGGTAAGAAACATTTTTGAATTTATAGCTTATAGCTTATAAGCTCATATGATATTTTAGACCTGTTTGATAACGGTCTTTTTATCACAAGCTTATAACTTATTTCGCTAGCTAATTGCTTATTTTCTAGACGCTATTTCAATTAGAGTTTTAGCGTATAGTTTATTATTTTTTTCTTCCTCTTTTATCCTTCTAATTTTAATAAAAATCTAATTTTATCCTATATAATTTATTTTAATTTAAAATAAAATAGTTATATATTAAATATTTTTTATGTAATTTTATATTTATAAGTTAGTTGAATCGCTAATTTTATTAAACACTTCAATTATCTTATCGGCTATTAATCTCAACCATCATCTATAAGGTATAAGCTATCACTCATCAATCATCAACTATAACCTATAAACTATATGTTAGCTTATCAGTCAACTGTTATTTTTACCAAACAGACCCTAAATATCAAAAACGAAAAAAATAGAAAGAAAGAGAAGGAGAGAGAGTGTTTTAAAGAGATTTGTCTTTAATATTAAAAAAGGAAAAAAATAATTAAATAGAATAAAATCAAAGTTAAATGAATAAATGTGAACTTTTAGATTATAAAAATGAAGGAATGTGATTTGGTGCTAAAATAATCTTTTGACACTAGGTGTCATAGTTTACTTTGACACAAACCCACATCATTTTATTATTATAAGCTAACGGTTCACGTTTATTCATTTATTTTTGAATTTGTTTTCTTTAATAAACATATTTTATTTAATTTTTTATATTAAATACAATCTCTCTTTAAAACTTCCCCCCATTCTCTATCTTTCTTTTCTTTTTCTTTTCGTTTTTTAAATTCAAAATTTTAATTTATGTTACAATTGTACTAGTTTGTTATTATAAGTTTCTGTTTTTAAAAAATATTCAATTTTTATTATGAAGTGACTATTTCTACTTGATTACAATATGTATAATATATAAAGAGACTTATTTTTACAAGAGAAAATATTTGACCCTTTTTTTTTCAAAAATTCCAAGAAAAATACTTATCGACTAAGGATTGACATAATAATAAAAATAATAAAATATATATGTCAATTATAATAAACTATAATATAAATTAAATATTTCACTTTGAAAATCAAATCTCATTTTATATTGAAAAAGAAAATAAATCATATTTAACTGATTAAATAGAACAAAATCAAAAATAGATGAATAAAAATAAATCTTTAGATTTATAAATATGAACAGATAAAGTTTAGTGTCAAATTGAAGAGATATATTTAAATTAATCATTATATCGAGTATATCAATGGAGTATTATAATTTTCAATTTTTCTATCTACCCACCAAATAAATATTTTTTTGTTGAATAAAAACTTTAATTATAGAAAAAATCACAAATAAACAATATGTAAAATTTCCCATCCATTTGATTTAAATACACTTTTAAAAATATCTTTTAATATTTTTTTCAAATATAGACATAAAATAAGGAAAATATTAAAAATATTTAAATTAATATATCTCTTTTATTTAAAAGTATATTCTTTACCTTGTAAAACCATTCCACTAGTATATATAACGAAGATTGAAAGTCCTAAATCTCACAAGAAAAACAAAAAAGGGTGATTTTCTTTATAATGGCCTCCGTGTTATTCAATCGATCTTATTTTTGCTTAATTTTATTCATTTCTATGGTTCTGCTTTCAGGTAATAAATAAAAGTTTGCTTTATCTCTCAAGTTGTATACTTCATATACAATCAACATAGTCAAATATACTTAAAAACATAATATCAATAACTAATTCTTTGTTGTTGTAGGTTTATCAAGTGGTGAGTATAGTCTTATGGATATAAAATGTTTAGATGGTAATTGCGCGTCTGATATTCAATGCGGTGCAGATTGTATTAAAAAGGGGTTTCATAAGGGTGGTGTCTGCAGAATAATTTTTCCTAGTTCTAATAAGTGTTGTTGTACAAAAGGATGATATATTTTTCTAGTTCTAATAAGTGTTATTGTACAAAAGGATGAGATATTTTGTCTCTTTAACAAATAAATGAATAAAAGGCACACCTACTGTATTGTGTTAGACATGATTATTATTATTTTTATTATTATATTTTTTAATACTATTATTAAAGATAGTTCTACAATGATAGATATTTTAAAAGAGAAATTTGAAATTACTTGTCGAATATAATTAATTTATTAAAATATTTATCTCACACATAAATAAAATAGCAAGCGGTCAAATATTATCTTACATTTATTTTAAACAAAAATATAATTTTTGTATAGTTTTCTGTTATCATTAACTTAAATGTTATTATTATTATAAATGCTATTTCAAATGTGTTTTAATAAGTTTTTTCTTGGAATTTTCAGAAGAAAAAAAACAGGTCTGATATTTTTATTAATTTTGTATAAATAATATTAGTTTAATATTATACATACCATGACCAAGTAAAAAATTCAATTCATAATGCAATTTTTTAAATTTAAAACATAAACTTATAATTATAAAAGTAGTAACATTGTAATATAAATTAAAACTCTAAGGCTCTATTTGGTAAGAAACATTTTTGAATTTATAGCTTATAGCTTATAAGCTCATATGATATTTTAGACCTGTTTGATAACGGTCTTTTTATCACAAGCTTATAACTTATTTCGCTAGCTAATTGCTTATTTTCTAGACGCTATTTCAATTAGAGTTTTAGCGTATAGTTTATTATTTTTTTCTTCCTCTTTTATCCTTCTAATTTTAATAAAAATCTAATTTTATCCTATATAATTTATTTTAATTTAAAATAAAATAGTTATATATTAAATATTTTTTATGTGATTTTATATTTATAAGTTAGTTGAACCGCTAATTTTATTAAACACTTCAATTATCTTATCGGCTATTAATCTCAACCATCATCTATAAGGTATAAGCTATCACTCATCAATCATCAACTATAACCTATAAACTATATGTTAGCTTATCAGTCAACTGTTATTTTTACCAAACAGACCCTAAATATCAAAAACGAAAAAAATAGAAAGAAAGAGAAGGAGAGAGAGTGTTTTAAAGAGATTTGTCTTTCATATTAAAAAAGGAAAAAAATAATTAAATAGAATAAAATCAAAGTTAAATGAATAAATGTGAACTTTTAGATTATAAAAATGAAGGAATGTGATTTGGTGTTAAAATAATCTTTTGACACTAGGTGTCATAGTTTACTTTGACACAAACCCACATCATTTTATTATTATAAGCTAACGGTTCACGTTTATTCATTTATTTTTGAATTTGTTTTCTTTAATAAACATATTTTATTTAATTTTTTATATTAAATACAATCTCTCTTTAAAACTTCCCCCCATTCTCTATCTTTCTTTTCTTTTTCTTTTCGTTTTTTAAATTCAAAATTTTAATTTATGTTACAATTGTACTAGTTTGTTATTATAAGTTTATGTTTTTAAAAAATATTCAATTTTTATTATGAAGTGACTATTTCTACTTGATTACAATATGTATAATATATAAAGAGACTTATTTTTACAAGAGAAAATATTTGACCCTTTTTTTTTTTCAAAAATTCCAAGAAAAATACTTATCGACTAACGATTGACATAATAATAAAAATAATAAAATATATATGTCAATTATAATAAACTATAATATAAATTAAATATTTCACTTTGAAAATCAAATCTCATTTTATATTGAAAAAGAAAATAAATCATATTTAACTGATTAAATAGAACAAAATCAAAAATAGATGAATAAAAATAAATCTTTAGATTTATAAATATGAACCGATAAAGTTTAGTGTCAAATTGAAGAGATATATTTAAATTAATCATTATATCGAGTATATCAATGGAGTATTATAATTTTCAATTTTTCTATCTACCCACCAAATAAATATTTTTTTGTTGAATAAAAACTTTAATTATAGAAAAAATCACAAATAAACAATATGTAAAATTTCCCATCCATTTGATTTAAATACACTTTTAAAAATATCTTTTAATATTTTTTTCAAATATAGACATAAAATAAGGAAAATATTAAAAATATTTAAATTAATATATCTCTTTTATTTAAAAGTATATTCTTTACCTTGTAAAACCATTCCACTAGTATATATAACGAAGATTGAAAGTCCTAAATCTCACAAGAAAAACAAAAAAGGGTGATTTTATTTATAATGGCCTCCGTGTTATTCAATCGATCTTATTTTTGCTTAATTTTATTCATTTCTATGGTTCTGCTTTCAGGTAATAAATAAAAGTTTGCTTTATCTCTCAAGTTGTATACTTCATATACAATCAACATAGTCAAATATACTTAAAAACATAATATCAATAACTAATTCTTTGTTGTTGTAGGTTTATCAAGTGGTGAGTATAGTCTTATGGATATAAAATGTTTAGATGGTAATTGCGCGTCTGATATTCAATGCGGTGCAGATTGTATTAAAAAGGGGTTTCATAAGGGTGGTGTCTGCAGAATAATTTTTCCTAGTTCTAATAAGTGTTGTTGTACAAAAGGATGATATATTTTTCTAGTTCTAATAAGTGTTATTGTACAAAAGGATGAGATATTTTGTCTCTTTAACAAATAAATGAATAAAAGGCACACCTACTGTATTGTGTTAGACATGATTATTATTATTTTTATTATTATATTTTTTAATACTATTATTAAAGATAGTTCTACAATGATAGATATTTTAAAAGAGAAATTTGAAATTACTTGTCGAATATAATTAATTTATTAAAATATTTATCTCACACATAAATAAAATAGCAAGCGGTCAAATATTATCTTACATTTATTTTAAACAAAAATATAATTTTTGTATAGTTTTCTGTTATCATTAACTTAAATGTTATTATTATTATAAATGCTATTTCAAATGTGTTTTAATAAGTTTTTTCTTGGAATTTTCAGAAGAAAAAAAACAGGTCTGATATTTTTATTAATTTTGTATAAATAATATTAGTTTAATATTATACATACCATGACCAAGTAAAAAATTCAATTCATAATGCAATTTTTTAAATTTAAAACATAAACTTATAATTATAAAAGTAGTAACATTGTAATATAAATTAAAACTCTAAGGCTCTATTTGGTAAGAAACATTTTTGAATTTATAGCTTATAGCTTATAAGCTCATATGATATTTTAGACCTGTTTGATAACGGTCTTTTTATCACAAGCTTATAACTTATTTCGCTAGCTAATTGCTTATTTTCTAGACGCTATTTCAATTAGAGTTTTAGCGTATAGTTTATTATTTATTTCTTCCTCTTTTATCCTTCTAATTTTAATAAAAATCTAATTTTATCCTATATAATTTATTTTAATTTAAAATAAAATAGTTATATATTAAATATTTTTTATGTGATTTTATATTTATAAGTTAGTTGAACCGCTAATTTTATTAAACACTTCAATTATCTTATCGGCTATTAATCTCAACCATCATCTATAAGGTATAAGCTATCAGTCATCAATCATCAACTATAACCTATAAACTATATGTTAGCTTATCAGTCAACTGTTATTTTTACCAAACAGACCCTAAATATCAAAAACGAAAAAAATAGAAAGAAAGAGAAGGAGAGAGAGTGTTTTAAAGAGATTTGTCTTTAATATTAAAAAAGGAAAAAAATAATTAAATAGAATAAAATCAAAGTTAAATGAATAAATGTGAACTTTTAGATTATAAAAATGAAGGAATGTGATTTGGTGTTAAAATAATCTTTTGACACTAGGTGTCATAGTTTACTTTGACACAAACCCACATCATTTTATTATTATAAGCTAACGGTTCACGTTTATTCATTTATTTTTGAATTTGTTTTCTTTAATAAACATATTTTATTTAATTTTTTATATTAAATACAATCTCTCTTTAAAACTTCCCCCCATTCTCTATCTTTCTTTTCTTTTTCTTTTCGTTTTTTAAATTCAAAATTTTAATTTATGTTACAATTGTACTAGTTTGTTATTATAAGTTTATGTTTTTAAAAAATATTCAATTTTTATTAGGAAGTGACTATTTCTACTTGATTACAATATGTATAATATATAAAGAGACTTATTTTTACAAGAGAAAATATTTGACCCTTTTTTTTTCAAAAATTCCAAGAAAAATACTTATCGACTAAGGATTGACATAATAATAAAAATAATAAAATATATATGTCAATTATAATAAACTATAATATAAATTAAATATTTCACTTTGAAAATCAAATCTCATTTTATATTGAAAAAGAAAATAAATCATATTTAACTGATTAAATAGAACAAAATCAAAAATAGATGAATAAAAATAAATCTTTAGATTTATAAATATGAACAGATAAAGTTTAGTGTCAAATTGAAGAGATATATTTAAATTAATCATTATATCGAGTATATCAATGGAGTATTATAATTTTCAATTTTTCTATCTACCCACCAAATAAATATTTTTTTGTTGAATAAAAACTTTAATTATAGAAAAAATCACAAATAAACAATATGTAAAATTTCCCATCCATTTGATTTAAATACACTTTTAAAAATATCTTTTAATATTTTTTTCAAATATAGACATAAAATAAGGAAAATATTAAAAATATTTAAATTAATATATCTCTTTTATTTAAAAGTATATTCTTTACCTTGTAAAACCATTCCACTAGTATATATAACGAAGATTGAAAGTCCTAAATCTCACAAGAAAAAAAAAAAGGGTGATTTTCTTTATAATGGCCTCCGTGTTATTCAATCGATCTTATTTTTGCTTAATTTTATTCATTTCTATGGTTCTGCTTTCAGGTAATAAATAAAAGTTTTCTTTATCTCTCAAGTTGTATACTTCATATACAATCAACATAGTCAAATATACTTAAAAACATAATATCAATAACTAATTCTTTGTTGTTGTAGGTTTATCAAGTGGTGAGTATAGTCTTATGGATATAAAATGTTTAGATGGTAATTGCGCGTCTGATATTCAATGCGGTGCAGATTGTATTAAAAAGGGGTTTCATAAGGGTGGTGTCTGCAGAATAATTTTTCCTAGTTCTAATAAGTGTTGTTGTACAAAAGGATGATATATTTTTCTAGTTCTAATAAGTGTTATTGTACAAAAGGATGAGATATTTTGTCTCTTTAACAAATAAATGAATAAAAGGCACACCTACTGTATTGTGTTAGACATGATTATTATTATTTTTATTATTATATTTTTTAATACTATTATTAAAGATAGTTCTACAATGATAGATATTTTAAAAGAGAAATTTGAAATTACTTGTCGAATATAATTAATTTATTAAAATATTTATCTCACACATAAATAAAATAGCAAGCGGTCAAATATTATCTTACATTTATTTTAAACAAAAATATAATTTTTGTATAGTTTTCTGTTATCATTAACTTAAATGTTATTATTATTATAAATGCTATTTCAAATGTGTTTTAATAAGTTTTTTCTTGGAATTTTCAGAAGAAAAAAAACAGGTCTGATATTTTTATTAATTTTGTATAAATAATATTAGTTTAATATTATACATACCATGACCAAGTAAAAAATTCAATTCATAATGCAATTTTTTAAATTTAAAACATAAACTTATAATTATAAAAGTAGTAACATTGTAATATAAATTAAAACTCTAAGGCTCTATTTGGTAAGAAACATTTTTGAATTTATAGCTTATAGCTTATAAGCTCATATGATATTTTAGACCTGTTTGATAACGGTCTTTTTATCACAAGCTTATAACTTATTTCGCTAGCTAATTGCTTATTTTCTAGACGCTATTTCAATTAGAGTTTTAGCGTATAGTTTATTATTTTTTTCTTCCTCTTTTATCCTTCTAATTTTAATAAAAATCTAATTTTATCCTATATAATTTATTTTAATTTAAAATAAAATAGTTATATATTAAATATTTTTTATGTAATTTTATATTTATAAGTTAGTTGAATCGCTAATTTTATTAAACACTTCAATTATCTTATCGGCTATTAATCTCAACCATCATCTATAAGGTATAAGCTATCACTCATCAATCATCAACTATAACCTATAAACTATATGTTAGCTTATCAGTCAACTGTTATTTTTACCAAACAGACCCTAAATATCAAAAACGAAAAAAATAGAAAGAAAGAGAAGGAGAGAGAGTGTTTTAAAGAGATTTGTCTTTAATATTAAAAAAGGAAAAAAATAATTAAATAGAATAAAATCAAAGTTAAATGAATAAATGTGAACTTTTAGATTATAAAAATGAAGGAATGTGATTTGGTGTTAAAATAATCTTTTGACACTAGGTGTCATAGTTTACTTTGACACAAACCCACATCATTTTATTATTATAAGCTAACGGTTCACGTTTATTCATTTATTTTTGAATTTGTTTTCTTTAATAAACATATTTTATTTAATTTTTTATATTAAATACAATCTCTCTTTAAAACTTCCCCCCATTCTCTATCTTTCTTTTCTTTTTCTTTTCGTTTTTTAAATTCAAAATTTTAATTTATGTTACAATTGTACTAGTTTGTTATTATAAGTTTCTGTTTTTAAAAAATATTCAATTTTTATTATGAAGTGACTATTTCTACTTGATTACAATATGTATAATATATAAAGAGACTTATTTTTACAAGAGAAAATATTTGACCCTTTTTTTTTCAAAAATTCCAAGAAAAATACTTATCGACTAAGGATTGACATAATAATAAAAATAATAAAATATATATGTCAATTATAATAAACTATAATATAAATTAAATATTTCACTTTGAAAATCAAATCTCATTTTATATTGAAAAAGAAAATAAATCATATTTAACTGATTAAATAGAACAAAATCAAAAATAGATGAATAAAAATAAATCTTTAGATTTATAAATATGAACAGATAAAGTTTAGTGTCAAATTGAAGAGATATATTTAAATTAATCATTATATCGAGTATATCAATGGAGTATTATAATTTTCAATTTTTCTATCTACCCACCAAATAAATATTTTTTTGTTGAATAAAAACTTTAATTATAGAAAAAATCACAAATAAACAATATGTAAAATTTCCCATCCATTTGATTTAAATACACTTTTAAAAATATCTTTTAATATTTTTTTCAAATATAGACATAAAATAAGGAAAATATTAAAAATATTTAAATTAATATATCTCTTTTATTTAAAAGTATATTCTTTACCTTGTAAAACCATTCCACTAGTATATATAACGAAGATTGAAAGTCCTAAATCTCACAAGAAAAACAAAAAAGGGTGATTTTCTTTATAATGGCCTCCGTGTTATTCAATCGATCTTATTTTTGCTTAATTTTATTCATTTCTATGGTTCTGCTTTCAGGTAATAAATAAAAGTTTGTTTTATCTCTCAAGTTGTATACTTCATATACAATCAACATAGTCAAATATACTTAAAAACATAATATCAATAACTAATTCTTTGTTGTTGTAGGTTTATCAAGTGGTGAGTATAGTCTTATGGATATAAAATGTTTAGATGGTAATTGCGCGTCTGATATTCAATGCGGTGCAGATTGTATTAAAAAGGGGTTTCATAAGGGTGGTGTCTGCAGAATAATTTTTCCTAGTTCTAATAAGTGTTGTTGTACAAAAGGATGATATATTTTTCTAGTTCTAATAAGTGTTATTGTACAAAAGGATGAGATATTTTGTCTCTTTAACAAATAAATGAATAAAAGGCACACCTACTGTATTGTGTTAGACATGATTATTATTATTTTTATTATTATATTTTTTAATACTATTATTAAAGATAGTTCTACAATGATAGATATTTTAAAAGAGAAATTTGAAATTACTTGTCGAATATAATTAATTTATTAAAATATTTATCTCACACATAAATAAAATAGCAAGCGGTCAAATATTATCTTACATTTATTTTAAACAAAAATATAATTTTTGTATAGTTTTCTGTTATCATTAACTTAAATGTTATTATTATTATAAATGCTATTTCAAATGTGTTTTAATAAGTTTTTTCTTGGAATTTTCAGAAGAAAAAAAACAGGTCTGATATTTTTATTAATTTTGTATAAATAATATTAGTTTAATATTATACATACCATGACCAAGTAAAAAATTCAATTCATAATGCAATTTTTTAAATTTAAAACATAAACTTATAATTATAAAAGTAGTAACATTGTAATATAAATTAAAACTCTAAGGCTCTATTTGGTAAGAAACATTTTTGAATTTATAGCTTATAGCTTATAAGCTCATATGATATTTTAGACCTGTTTGATAACGGTCTTTTTATCACAAGCTTATAACTTATTTCGCTAGCTAATTGCTTATTTTCTAGACGCTATTTCAATTAGAGTTTTAGCGTATAGTTTATTATTTTTTTCTTCCTCTTTTATCCTTCTAATTTTAATAAAAATCTAATTTTATCCTATATAATTTATTTTAATTTAAAATAAAATAGTTATATATTAAATATTTTTTATGTGATTTTATATTTATAAGTTAGTTGAACCGCTAATTTTATTAAACACTTCAATTATCTTATCGGCTATTAATCTCAACCATCATCTATAAGGTATAAGCTATCACTCATCAATCATCAACTATAACCTATAAACTATATGTTAGCTTATCAGTCAACTGTTATTTTTACCAAACAGACCCTAAATATCAAAAACGAAAAAAATAGAAAGAAAGAGAAGGAGAGAGAGTGTTTTAAAGAGATTTGTCTTTCATATTAAAAAAGGAAAAAAATAATTAAATAGAATAAAATCAAAGTTAAATGAATAAATGTGAACTTTTAGATTATAAAAATGAAGGAATGTGATTTGGTGTTAAAATAATCTTTTGACACTAGGTGTCATAGTTTACTTTGACACAAACCCACATCATTTTATTATTATAAGCTAACGGTTCACGTTTATTCATTTATTTTTGAATTTGTTTTCTTTAATAAACATATTTTATTTAATTTTTTATATTAAATACAATCTCTCTTTAAAACTTCCCCCCATTCTCTATCTTTCTTTTCTTTTTCTTTTCGTTTTTTAAATTCAAAATTTTAATTTATGTTACAATTGTACTAGTTTGTTATTATAAGTTTATGTTTTTAAAAAATATTCAATTTTTATTATGAAGTGACTATTTCTACTTGATTACAATATGTATAATATATAAAGAGACTTATTTTTACAAGAGAAAATATTTGACCCTTTTTTTTTTTCAAAAATTCCAAGAAAAATACTTATCGACTAACGATTGACATAATAATAAAAATAATAAAATATATATGTCAATTATAATAAACTATAATATAAATTAAATATTTCACTTTGAAAATCAAATCTCATTTTATATTGAAAAAGAAAATAAATCATATTTAACTGATTAAATAGAACAAAATCAAAAATAGATGAATAAAAATAAATCTTTAGATTTATAAATATGAACCGATAAAGTTTAGTGTCAAATTGAAGAGATATATTTAAATTAATCATTATATCGAGTATATCAATGGAGTATTATAATTTTCAATTTTTCTATCTACCCACCAAATAAATATTTTTTTTTTGAATAAAAACTTTAATTATAGAAAAAATCACAAATAAACAATATGTAAAATTTCCCATCCATTTGATTTAAATACACTTTTAAAAATATCTTTTAATATTTTTTTCAAATATAGACATAAAATAAGGAAAATATTAAAAATATTTAAATTAATATATCTCTTTTATTTAAAAGTATATTCTTTACCTTGTAAAACCATTCCACTAGTATATATAACGAAGATTGAAAGTCCTAAATCTCACAAGAAAAACAAAAAAGGGTGATTTTCTTTATAATGGCCTCCGTGTTATTCAATCGATCTTATTTTTGCTTAATTTTATTCATTTCTATGGTTCTGCTTTCAGGTAATAAATAAAAGTTTGCTTTATCTCTCAAGTTGTATACTTCATATACAATCAACATAGTCAAATATACTTAAAAACATAATATCAATAACTAATTCTTTGTTGTTGTAGGTTTATCAAGTGGTGAGTATAGTCTTATGGATATAAAATGTTTAGATGGTAATTGCGCGTCTGATATTCAATGCGGTGCAGATTGTATTAAAAAGGGGTTTCATAAGGGTGGTGTCTGCAGAATAATTTTTCCTAGTTCTAATAAGTGTTGTTGTACAAAAGGATGATATATTTTTCTAGTTCTAATAAGTGTTATTGTACAAAAGGATGAGATATTTTGTCTCTTTAACAAATAAATGAATAAAAGGCACACCTACTGTATTGTGTTAGACATGATTATTATTATTTTTATTATTATATTTTTTAATACTATTATTAAAGATAGTTCTACAATGATAGATATTTTAAAAGAGAAATTTGAAATTACTTGTCGAATATAATTAATTTATTAAAATATTTATCTCACACATAAATAAAATAGCAAGCGGTCAAATATTATCTTACATTTATTTTAAACAAAAATATAATTTTTGTATAGTTTTCTGTTATCATTAACTTAAATGTTATTATTATTATAAATGCTATTTCAAATGTGTTTTAATAAGTTTTTTCTTGGAATTTTCAGAAGAAAAAAAACAGGTCTGATATTTTTATTAATTTTGTATAAATAATATTAGTTTAATATTATGCATACCATGACCAAGTAAAAAATTCAATTCATAATGCAATTTTTTAAATTTAAAACATAAACTTATAATTATAAAAGTAGTAACATTGTAATATAAATTAAAACTCTAAGGCTCTATTTGGTAAGAAACATTTTTGAATTTATAGCTTATAGCTTATAAGCTCATATGATATTTTAGACCTGTTTGATAACGGTCTTTTTATCACAAGCTTATAACTTATTTCGCTAGCTAATTGCTTATTTTCTAGACGCTATTTCAATTAGAGTTTTAGCGTATAGTTTATTATTTTTTTCTTCCTCTTTTATCCTTCTAATTTTAATAAAAATCTAATTTTATCCTATATAATTTATTTTAATTTAAAATAAAATAGTTATATATTAAATATTTTTTATGTGATTTTATATTTATAAGTTAGTTGAACCGCTAATTTTATTAAACACTTCAATTATCTTATCGGCTATTAATCTCAACCATCATCTATAAGGTATAAGCTATCAGTCATCAATCATCAACTATAACCTATAAACTATATGTTAGCTTATCAGTCAACTGTTATTTTTACCAAACAGACCATAAATATCAAAAACGAAAAAAATAGAAAGAAAGAGAAGGAGAGAGAGTGTTTTAAAGAGATTTGTCTTTAATATTAAAAAAGGAAAAAAATAATTAAATAGAATAAAATCAAAGTTAAATGAATAAATGTGAACTTTTAGATTATAAAAATGAAGGAATGTGATTTGGTGTTAAAATAATCTTTTGACACTAGGTGTCATAGTTTACTTTGACACAAACCCACATCATTTTATTATTATAAGCTAACGGTTCACGTTTATTCATTTATTTTTGAATTTGTTTTCTTTAATAAACATATTTTATTTAATTTTTTATATTAAATACAATCTCTCTTTAAAACTTCCCCCCATTCTCTATCTTTCTTTTCTTTTTCTTTTCGTTTTTTAAATTCAAAATTTTAATTTATGTTACAATTGTACTAGTTTGTTATTATAAGTTTATGTTTTTAAAAAATATTCAATTTTTATTATGAAGTGACTATTTCTACTTGATTATAATATGTATAATATATAAAGAGACTTATTTTTACAAGAGAAAATATTTGACCCTTTTTTTTTCAAAAATTCCAAGAAAAATACTTATCGACTAACGATTGACATAATAATAAAAATAATAAAATATATATGTCAATTATAATAAATTATAATATAAATTAAATATTTCACTTTGAAAATCAAATCTCACTTTATATTGAAAAAGAAAATAAATCATATTTAACTGATTAAATAGAACAAAATCAAAAATAGATGAATAAAAATAAATCTTTAGATTTATAAATATGAACGGATAAAGTTTAGTGTCAAATTGAAGAGATATATTTAAATTAATCATTATATCGAGTATATGAATGGAGTATTATAATTTTCAATTTTTCTATCTACCCACCAAATAAATATTTTTTTGTTGAATAAAAACTTTAATTATAGAAAAAATCACAAATAAACAATATGTAAAATTTCCCATCCATTTGTTTTAAATACACTTTTAAAAATATCTTTTAATATTTTTTTCAAATATAGACATAAAATAAGGAAAATATTAAAAATCTTTAAATTAATATATCTCTTTTATTTAAAAGTATATTCTTTACCTTGTAAAACCATTCCACTAGTATATATAACGAAGACTGAAAGTCCTAAATCTCACAAGAAAAACAAAAAAGGGTGATTTTCTTTATAATGGCCTCCGTGTTATTCAATCGATCTTATTTTTGCTTAATTTTATTCATTTCTATGGTTCTGCTTTCAGGTAATAAATAAAAGTTTGCTTTATCTCTCAAGTTGTATACTTCATATACAATCAACATAGTCAAATATACTTAAAAACATAATATCAATAACTAATTCTTTGTTGTTGTAGGTTTATCAAGTGGTGAGTATAGTCTTATGGATATAAAATGTTTAGATGGTAATTGCGCGTCTGATATTCAATGCGGTGCAGATTGTATTAAAAAGGGGTTTCATAAGGGTGGTGTCTGCAGAATAATTTTTCCTAGTTCTAATAAGTGTTGTTGTACAAAAGGATGATATATTTTTCTAGTTCTAATAAGTGTTATTGTACAAAAGGATGAGATATTTTGTCTCTTTAACAAATAAATGAATAAAAGGCACACCTACTATATTGTGTTAGACATGATTATTATTATTTTTATTATTATATTTTTTAATACTATTATTAAAGATAGTTCTACAATGATAGATATTTTAAAAGAGAAATTTGAAATTACTTGTCGAATATAATTAATTTATTAAAATATTTATCTCACACATAAATAAAATAGCAAGCGGTCAAATATTATCTTACATTTATTTTAAACAAAAATATAATTTTTGTATAGTTTTCTGTTATCATTAACTTAAATGTTATTATATTATAAATGCTATTTCAAATGTGTTTTAATAAGTTTTTTCTTGGAATTTTCAGAAGAAAAAAAACAGGTCTGATATTTTTATTAATTTTGTATAAATAATATTAGTTTAATATTATACATACCATGACCAAGTAAAAAATTCAATTCATAATGCAATTTTTTAAATTTAAAACATAAACTTATAATTATAAAAGTAGTAACATTGTAATATAAATTAAAAGTCTAAGGCTCTATTTGGTAAGAAACATTTTTGAATTTATAGCTTATAGCTTATAAGCTCATATGATATTTTAGACCTATTTGATAACGGTCTTTTTATCACAAGCTTATAACTTATTTCGCTAGCTAATTGCTTATTTTCTAGACGCTATTTCAATTAGAGTTTTAGCGTATAGTTTATTATTTTTTTCTTCCTCTTTTATCCTTCTAATTTTAATAAAAATCTAATTTTATCCTATATAATTTATTTTAATTTAAAACAAAATAGTTATATATTAAATATTTTTTATGTGATTTTATAATTATAACTTAGCTGAACCGCTAATTTTATTAAACACTTCAATTATCTTATCGGCTATTAATCTCAACCATCATCTATAAGGTATAAGCTATCACTCATCAGCCATCAACTATAACCTATAAACTATATGTTATCTTATCAGTCAACTGTTATTTTTACCAAACAGACCCTAAATATCAAAAACGAAAAAAGTAGAAAGAAAGAGAAGGAGAGAGAGTGTTTTAATGAGATTTGCTTTAATATTAAAAAAGGAAAAAAATAATTAAATAGAATAAAATCAAAGTTAAAAGAATAAATGTAAACTTTTAGATTATAAAAATGAAGGAATTTGATTTGGTGTTAAAATAATCTTTTGACACTAGGTGTCATAGTTTACTTTGACACAAACCCACATCATTTTATTATTATAATCTAACGGTTCACGTTTATTCATTTATTATTGAATTTGTTTTCTTTAATAAACATATTTTATTTAATTTTTTATATTAAATACAATCTCTCTTTAAAACTTCCCCCCATTCACTATCTTTCTTTTTTTTTTCTTTTCGTTTTTTAAATTCAAAATTTTAATTTATGTTACAATTGTACTAGTTCTGTTATTATAAGTTTATGTTTTTAAAAAATATTCAATTTTTATTATGAAGTGACTATTTCTACTTGATTATAATATGTATAATATATAAAGAGACTTATTTTTACAAGAGAAAATATTTGACCCTTTTTTTTTCAAAAATTCCAAGAAAAATACTTATCGACTAACGATTGACATAATAATAAAAATAATAAAATATATATGTCAATTATAATAAACTATAATATAAATTAAATATTTCACTTTGAAAAACAAATCTCATTTTATATTGAAAAAGAAAATAAATCATATTTAAATGATTAAATAGAACAAAATCAAAAATAGATGAATAAAAATAAATCTTTAGATTTATAAATATGAACGGATAAAGTTTAGTGTCAAATTGAAGAGATATATTTAAATTAATCATTATATCGAGTATATGAATGGAGTATTATAATTTTCAATTTTTCTATCTACCCACCAAATAAATATTTTTTTGTTGAATAAAAACTTTAATTATAGAAAAAATCACAAATAAACAATATGTAAAATTTCCCATCCATTTGTTTTAAATACACTTTTAAAAATATCTTTTAATATTTTTTTCAAATATAGACATAAAATAAGGAAAATATTAAAAATCTTTAAATTAATATATCTCTTTTATTTAAAAGTATATTCTTTACCTTGTAAAACCATTCCACTAGTATATATAACGAAGACTGAAAGTCCTAAATCTCACAAGAAAAACAAAAAAGGGTGATTTTCTTTATAATGGCCTCCGTGTTATTCAATCGATCTTATTTTTGCTTAATTTTATTCATTTCTATGGTTCTGCTTTCAGGTAATAAATAAAAGTTTGCTTTATCTCTCAAGTTGTATACTTCATATACAATCAACATAGTCAAATATACTTAAAAACATAATATCAATAACTAATTCTTTGTTGTTGTAGGTTTATCAAGTGGTGAGTATAGTCTTATGGATATAAAATGTTTAGATGGTAATTGCGCGTCTGATATTCAATGCGGTGCAGATTGTATTAAAAAGGGGTTTCATAAGGGTGGTGTCTGCAGAATAATTTTTCCTAGTTCTAATAAGTGTTGTTGTACAAAAGGATGATATATTTTTCTAGTTCTAATAAGTGTTATTGTACAAAAGGATGAGATATTTTGTCTCTTTAACAAATAAATGAATAAAAGGCACACCTACTATATTGTGTTAGACATGATTATTATTATTTTTATTATTATATTTTTTAATACTATTATTAAAGATAGTTCTACAATGATAGATATTTTAAAAGAGAAATTTGAAATTACTTGTCGAATATAATTAATTTATTAAAATATTTATCTCACACATAAATAAAATAGCAAGCGGTCAAATATTATCTTACATTTATTTTAAACAAAAATATAATTTTTGTATAGTTTTCTGTTATCATTAACTTAAATGTTATTATATTATAAATGCTATTTCAAATGTGTTTTAATAAGTTTTTTCTTGGAATTTTCAGAAGAAAAAAAACAGGTCTGATATTTTTATTAATTTTGTATAAATAATATTAGTTTAATATTATACATACCATGACCAAGTAAAAAATTCAATTCATAATGCAATTTTTTAAATTTAAAACATAAACTTATAATTATAAAAGTAGTAACATTGTAATATAAATTAAAAGTCTAAGGCTCTATTTGGTAAGAAACATTTTTGAATTTATAGCTTATAGCTTATAAGCTCATATGATATTTTAGACCTATTTGATAACGGTCTTTTTATCACAAGCTTATAACTTATTTCGCTAGCTAATTGCTTATTTTCTAGACGCTATTTCAATTAGAGTTTTAGCGTATAGTTTATTATTTTTTTCTTCCTCTTTTATCCTTCTAATTTTAATAAAAATCTAATTTTATCCTATATAATTTATTTTAATTTAAAACAAAATAGTTATATATTAAATATTTTTTATGTGATTTTATAATTATAAGTTAGCTGAACCGCTAATTTTATTAAACACTTCAATTATCTTATCGGCTATTAATCTCAACCATCATCTATAAGGTATAAGCTATCACTCATCAGCCATCAACTATAACCTATAAACTATATGTTATCTTATCAGTCAACTGTTATTTTTACCAAACAGACCCTAAATATCAAAAACGAAAAAAGTAGAAAGAAAGAGAAGGAGAGAGAGTGTTTTAATGAGATTTGTCTTTAATATTAAAAAAGGAAAAAAATAATTAAATAGAATAAAATCAAAGTTAAAAGAATAAATGTAAACTTTTAGATTATAAAAATGAAGGAATTTGATTTGGTGTTAAAATAATCTTTTGACACTAGGTGTCATAGTTTACTTTGACACAAACCCACATCATTTTATTATTATAATCTAACGGTTCACGTTTATTCATTTATTTTTGAATTTGTTTTCTTTAATAAACATATTTTATTTAATTTTTTATATTAAATACAATCTCTCTTTAAAACTTCCCCCCATTCTCTATCTTTCTTTTTTTTTTCTTTTCGTTTTTTAAATTCAAAATTTTAATTTATGTTACAATTGTACTAGTTCTGTTATTATAAGTTTATGTTTTTAAAAAATATTCAATTTTTATTATGAAGTGACTATTTCTACTTGATTATAATATGTATAATATATAAAGAGACTTATTTTTACAAGAGAAAATATTTGACCCTTTTTTTTTCAAAAATTCCAAGAAAAATACTTATCGACTAACGATTGACATAATAATAAAAATAATAAAATATATATGTCAATTATAATAAACTATAATATAAATTAAATATTTCACTTTGAAAAACAAATCTCATTTTATATTGAAAAAGAAAATAAATCATATTTAAATGATTAAATAGAACAAAATCAAAAATAGATGAATAAAAATCTATCTTTAGATTTATAAATATGAACGGATAAAGTTTAGTGTCAAATTGAAGAGATATATTTAAATTAATCATTATATCGAGTATATGAATGGAGTATTATAATTTTCAATTTTTCTATCTACCCACCAAATAAATATTTTTTTGTTGAATAAAAACTTTAATTATAGAAAAAATCACAAATAAACAATATGTAAAATTTCCCATCCATTTGTTTTAAATACACTTTTAAAAATATCTTTTAATATTTTTTTCAAATATAGACATAAAATAAGGAAAATATTAAAAATCTTTAAATTAATATATCTCTTTTATTTAAAAGTATATTCTTTACCTTGTAAAACCATTCCACTAGTATATATAACGAAGACTGAAAGTCCTAAATCTCACAAGAAAAACAAAAAAGGGTGATTTTCTTTATAATGGCCTCCGTGTTATTCAATCGATCTTATTTTTGCTTAATTTTATTCATTTCTATGGTTCTGCTTTCAGGTAATAAATAAAAGTTTGCTTTATCTCTCAAGTTGTATACTTCATATACAATCAACATAGTCAAATATACTTAAAAACATAATATCAATAACTAATTCTTTGTTGTTGTAGGTTTATCAAGTGGTGAGTATAGTCTTATGGATATAAAATGTTTAGATGGTAATTGCGCGTCTGACATTCAATGCGGTGCAGATTGTATTAAAAAGGGGTTTCATAAGGGTGGTGTCTGCAGAATAATTTTTCCTAGTTCTAATAAGTGTTGTTGTACAAAAGGATGATATATTTTTCTAGTTCTAATAAGTGTTATTGTACAAAAGGATGAGATATTTTGTCTCTTTAACAAATAAATGAATAAAAGGCACACCTACTGTATTGTGTTAGACATGATTATTATTATTTTTATTATTATATTTTTTAATACTATTATTAAAGATAGTTCTACAATGATAGATATTTTAAGAGAGAAATTTGAAATTACTTGTCGAATATAATTAATTTATTAAAATATTTATCTCACACATAAATAAAATAGCAAGCGGTCAAATATTATCTTACATTTATTTTAAACAAAAATATAATTTTTGTATAGTTTTCTGTTATCATTAACTTAAATGTTATTATATTATAAATGCTATTTCAAATGTGTTTTAATAAGTTTTTTCTTGGAATTTTCAGAAGAAAAAAAACAGGTCTGATATTTTTATTAATTTTGTATAAATAATATTAGTTTAATATTATACATACCATGACCAAGTAAAAAATTCAATTCATAATGCAATTTTTAAAATTTAAAACATAAACTTATAATTATAAAAGTAGTAACATTGTAATATAAATTAAAAGTCTAAGGCTCTATTTGGTAAGAAACATTTTTGAATTTATAGCTTATAGCTTATAAGCTCATATGATATTTTAGACCTATTTGATAACGGTCTTTTTATCACAAGCTTATAACTTATTTCGCTAGCTAATTGCTTATTTTCTAGACGCTATTTCAATTAGAGTTTTAGCGTATAGTTTATTATTTTTTTCTTCCTCTTTTATCCTTCTAATTTTAATAAAAATCTAATTTTATCCTATATAATTTATTTTAATTTAAAATAAAATAGTTATATATTAAATATTTTTTATGTGATTTTATATTTATAAGTTAGCTGAACCGCTAATTTTATTAA
Organism: Vicia faba; assembly: GCA_948472305.1. NCBI lineage: Eukaryota > Viridiplantae > Streptophyta > Magnoliopsida > Fabales > Fabaceae > Vicia > Vicia faba. Next base: position 224,611,508 of record OX451740.1, on the reverse strand, counting down.
ACACTTCAATTATCTTATCGGCTATTAATCTCAACCATCATCTATAAGGTATAAGCTATCACTCATCTGCCATCAACTATAACCTATAAACTATATGTTATCTTATCAGTCAACTGTTATTTTTACCAAACAGACCCTAAATATCAAAAACGAAAAAAGTAGAAAGAAAGAGAAGGAGAGAGACTGTTTTAATGAGATTTGTCTTTAATATTAAAAAAGGAAAAAAATAATTAAATAGAATAAAATCAAAGTTAAAAGAATAAATGTGAACTTTTAGATTATAAAAATGAAGGAATTTGATTTGGTGTTAAAATAATCTTTTGACACTAGGTGTCATAGTTTACTTTGACACAAACCCACATCATTTTATTATTATAATCTAACGGTTCACGTTTATTCATTTATTTTTGAATTTGTTTTCTTTAATAAACATATTTTATTTAATTTTTTATATTAAATACAATCTCTCTTTAAAACTTCCCCCCATTCTCTATCTTTCTTTTTTTTTTCTTTTCATTTTTTAAATTCAAAATTTTAATTTATGTTACAATTGTACTAGTTCTGTTATTATAAGTTTATGTTTTTAAAAAATATTCAATTTTTATTATGAAGTGACTATTTCTACTTGATTATAATATGTATAATATATAAAGAGACTTATTTTTACAAGAGAAAATATTTGACCCTTTTTTTTTCAAAAATTCCAAGAAAAATACTTATCGACTAACGATTGACATAATAATAAAAATAATAAAATATATATGTCAATTATAATAAACTATAATATAAATTAAATATTTCACTTTGAAAAACAAATCTCATTTTATATTGAAAAAGAAAATAAATCATATTTAAATGATTAAATAGAACAAAATCAAAAATAGATGAATAAAAATCTATCTTTAGATTTATAAATATGAACGGATAAAGTTTAGTGTCAAATTGAAGAGATATATTTAAATTAATCATTATATCGAGTATATGAATGGAGTATTATAATTTTCAATTTTTCTATCTACCCACCAAATAAATATTTTTTTGTTGAATAAAAACTTTAATTATAGAAAAAATCACAAATAAACAATATGTAAAATTTCCCATCCATTTGTTTTAAATACACTTTTAAAAATATCTTTTTATATTTTTTTCAAATATAGACATAAAATAAGGAAAATATTAAAAATCTTTAAATTAATATATCTCTTTTATTTAAAAGTATATTCTTTACCTTGTAAAACCATTCCACTAGTATATATAACGAAGACTGAAAGTCCTAAATCTCACAAGAAAAACAAAAAAAGGTGATTTTCTTTATAATGGCCTCCGTGTTATTCAATCGATCTTATTTTTGCTTAATTTTATTCATTTCTATGGTTCTGCTTTCAGGTAATAAATAAAAGTTTGCTTTATCTCTCAAGTTGTATACTTCATATACAATCAACATAGTCAAATATACTTAAAAACATAATATCAATAACTAATTCTTTGTTGTTGTAGGTTTATCAAGTGGTGAGTATAGTCTTATGGATATAAAATGTTTAGATGGTAATTGCGCGTCTGACATTCAATGCGGTGCAGATTGTATTAAAAAGGGGTTTCATAAGGGTGGTGTCTGCAGAATAATTTTTCCTAGTTCTAATAAGTGTTGTTGTACAAAAGGATGATATATTTTTCTAGTTCTAATAAGTGTTATTGTACAAAAGGATGAGATATTTTGTCTCTTTAACAAATAAATGAATAAAAGGCACACCTACTGTATTGTGTTAGACATGATTATTATTATTTTTATTATTATATTTTTTAATACTATTATTAAAGATAGTTCTACAATGATAGATATTTTAAGAGAGAAATTTGAAATTACTTGTCGAATATAATTAATTTATTAAAATATTTATCTCACACATAAATAAAATAGCAAGCGGTCAAATATTATCTTACATTTATTTTAAACAAAAATATAATTTTTGTATAGTTTTCTGTTATCATTAACTTAAATGTTATTATATTATAAATGCTATTTCAAATGTGTTTTAATAAGTTTTTTCTTGGAATTTTCAGAAGAAAAAAAACAGGTCTGATATTTTTATTAATTTTGTATAAATAATATTAGTTTAATATTATACATACCATGACCAAGTAAAAAATTCAATTCATAATGCAATTTTTTAAATTTAAAACATAAACTTATAATTATAAAAGTAGTAACATTGTAATATAAATTAAAAGTCTAAGGCTCTATTTGGTAAGAAACATTTTTGAATTTATAGCTTATAGCTTATAAGCTCATATGATATTTTAGACCTATTTGATAACGGTCTTTTTATCACAAGCTTATAACTTATTTCGCTAGCTAATTGCTTATTTTCTAGACGCTATTTCAATTAGAGTTTTAGCGTATAGTTTATTATTTTTTTCTTCCTCTTTTATCCTTCTAATTTTAATAAAAATCTAATTTTATCCTATATAATTTATTTTAATTTAAAATAAAATAGTTATATATTAAATATTTTTTATGTGATTTTATATTTATAAGTTAGCTGAACCGCTAATTTTATTAAACACTTCAATTATCTTATCGGCTATTAATCTCAACCATCATCTATAAGGTATAAGCTATCACTCATCAGCCATCAACTATAACCTATAAACTATATGTTATCTTATCAGTCAACTGTTATTTTTACCAAACAGACCCTAAATATCAAAAACGAAAAAAGTAGAAAGAAAGAGAAGGAGAGAGACTGTTTTAATGAGATTTGTCTTTAATATTAAAAAAGGAAAAAAATAATTAAATAGAATAAAATCAAAGTTAAAAGAATAAATGTGAACTTTTAGATTATAAAAATGAAGGAATTTGATTTGGTGTTAAAATAATCTTTTGACACTAGGTGTCATAGTTTACTTTGACACAAACCCACATCATTTTATTATTATAATCTAACGGTTCACGTTTATTCATTTATTTTTGAATTTGTTTTCTTTAATAAATATATTTTATTTAATTTTTTATATTAAATACAATCTCTCTTTAAAACTTCCCCCCATTCTCTATCTTTTTTTTTTTAAATTCAAAATTTTAATTTATGTTACAATTGTACTAGTTCTGTTATTATAAGTTTATGTTTTTAAAAAATATTCAATTTTTATTATGAAGTGACTATTTCTACTTGATTATAATATGTATAATATATAAAGAGACTTATTTTTACAAGAGAAAATATTTGACCCTTTTTTTTTCAAAAATTCCAAGAAAAATACTTATCGACTAACGATTGACATAATAATAAAAATAATAAAATATATATGTCAATTATAATAAACTATAATATAAATTAAATATTTCACTTTGAAAAACAAATCTCATTTTATATTGAAAAAGAAAATAAATCATATTTAAATGATTAAATAGAACAAAATCAAAAATAGATGAATAAAAATAAATCTTTAGATTTATAAATATGAACGGATAAAGTTTAATGTCAAATTGAAGAGATATATTTAAATTAATCATTATATCGAGTATATGAATGGAGTATTATAATTTTCAATTTTTCTATCTACCCACCAAATAAATATTTTTTTGTTGAATAAAAACTTTAATTATAGAAAAAATCACAAATAAACAATATGTAAAATTTCCCATCCATTTGTTTTAAATACACTTTTAAAAATATCTTTTAATATTTTTTTCAAATATAGACATAAAATAAGGAAAATATTAAAAATCTTTAAATTAATATATCTCTTTTATTTAAAAGTATATTCTTTACCTTGTAAAACCATTCCACTAGTATATATAACGAAGACTGAAAGTCCTAAATCTCACAAGAAAAACAAAAAAGGGTGATTTTCTTTATAATGGCCTCCGTGTTATTCAATCGATCTTATTTTTGCTTAATTTTATTCATTTCTATGGTTCTGCTTTCAGGTAATAAATAAAAGTTTGCTTTATCTCTCAAGTTGTATACTTCATATACAATCAACATAGTCAAATATACTTAAAAACATAATATCAATAACTAATTCTTTGTTGTTGTAGGTTTATCAAGTGGTGAGTATAGTCTTATGGATATAAAATGTTTAGATGGTAATTGCGCGTCTGATATTCAATGCGGTGCAGATTGTATTAAAAAGGGGTTTCATAAGGGTGGTGTCTGCAGAATAATTTTTCCTAGTTCTAATAAGTGTTGTTGTACAAAAGGATGATATATTTTTCTAGTTCTAATAAGTGTTATTGTACAAAAGGATGAGATATTTTGTCTCTTTAACAAATAAATGAATAAAAGGCACACCTACTGTATTGTGTTAGACATGATTATTATTATTTTTATTATTATATTTTTTAATACTATTATTAAAGATAGTTCTACAATGATAGATATTTTAAAAGAGAAATTTGAAATTACTTGTCGAATATAATTAATTTATTAAAATATTTATCTCACACATAAATAAAATAGCAAGCGGTCAAATATTATCTTACATTTATTTTAAACAAAAATATAATTTTTGTATAGTTTTCTGTTATCATTAACTTAAATGTTATTATATTATAAATGCTATTTCAAATGTGTTTTAATAAGTTTTTTCTAGGAATTTTCAGAAGAAAAAAAACAGGTCTGATATTTTTATTAATTTTGTATAAATAATATTAGTTTAATATTATACATACCATGACCAAGTAAAAAATTCAATTCATAATGCAATTTTTTAAATTTAAAACATAAACTTATAATTATAAAAGTAGTAACATTGTAATATAAATTAAAAGTCTAAGGCTCTATTTGGTAAGAAACATTTTTGAATTTATAGCTTATAGCTTATAAGCTCATATGATATTTTAGACCTATTTGATAACGGTCTTTTTATCACAAGCTTATAACTTATTTCGCTAGCTAATAGCTTATTTTCTAGACGCTATTTCAATTAGAGTTTTAGCGTATAGTTTATTATTTTTTTCTTCCTCTTTTATCCTTCTAATTTTAATAAAAATCTAATTTTATCCTATATAATTTATTTTAATTTAAAATAAAATAGTTATATATTAAATATTTTTTATGTGATTTTATATTTATAAGTTAGTTGAACCGCTAATTTTATTAAACACTTCAATTATCTTATCGGCTATTAATCTCAACCATCATCTATAAGGTATAAGCTATCACTCATCAGCCATCAACTATAACCTATAAACTATATGTTAGCTTATCAGTCAACTGTTATTTTTACCAAACAGACCCTAAATATCAAAAACGAAAAAAGTAGAAAGAAAGAGAAGGAGAGAGAGTGTTTTAATGAGATTTGTCTTTAATATTAAAAAAGGAAAAAAATAATTAAATAGAATAAAATCAAAGTTAAAAGAATAAATGTGAACTTTTAGATTATAAAAATGAAGGAATTTGATTTGGTGTTAAAATAATCTTTTGACACTAGGTGTCATAGTTTACTTTGACACAAACCCACATCATTTTATTATTATAATCTAACGGTTCACGTTTATTCATTTATTTTTGAATTTGTTTTCTTTAATAAACATATTTTATTTAATTTTTTATATTAAATACAATCTCTCTTTAAAACTTCCCCCCATTCTCTATCTTTTTTTTTTTTAAATTCAAAATTTTAATTTATGTTACAATTGTACTAGTTCTGTTATTATAAGTTTATGTTTTTAAAAAATATTCAATTTTTATTATGAAGTGACTATTTCTACTTGATTATAATATGTATAATATATAAAGAGACTTATTTTTACAAGAGAAAATATTTGACCCTTTTTTTTTCAAAAATTCCAAGAAAAATACTTATCGACTAACGATTGACATAATAATAAAAATAATAAAATATATATGTCAATTATAATAAACTATAATATAAATTAAATATTTCACTTTGAAAAACAAATCTCATTTTATATTGAAAAAGAAAATAAATCATATTTAAATGATTAAATAGAACAAAATCAAAAATAGATGAATAAAAATAAATCTTTAGATTTATAAATATGAACGGATAAAGTTTAATGTCAAATTGAAGAGATATATTTAAATTAATCATTATATCGAGTATATGAATGGAGTATTATAATTTTCAATTTTTCTATCTACCCACCAAATAAATATTTTTTTGTTGAATAAAAACTTTAATTATAGAAAAAATCACAAATAAACAATATGTAAAATTTCCCATCCATTTGTTTTAAATACACTTTTAAAAATATCTTTTAATATTTTTTTCAAATATAGACATAAAATAAGGAAAATATTAAAAATCTTTAAATTAATATATCTCTTTTATTTAAAAGTATATTCTTTACCTTGTAAAACCATTCCACTAGTATATATAACGAAGACTGAAAGTCCTAAATCTCACAAGAAAAACAAAAAAGGGTGATTTTCTTTATAATGGCCTCCGTGTTATTCAATCGATCTTATTTTTGCTTAATTTTATTCATTTCTATGGTTCTGCTTTCAGGTAATAAATAAAAGTTTGCTTTATCTCTCAAGTTGTATACTTCATATACAATCAACATAGTCAAATATACTTAAAAACATAATATCAATAACTAATTCTTTGTTGTTGTAGGTTTATCAAGTGGTGAGTATAGTCTTATGGATATAAAATGTTTAGATGGTAATTGCGCGTCTGATATTCAATGCGGTGCAGATTGTATTAAAAAGGGGTTTCATAAGGGTGGTGTCTGCAGAATAATTTTTCCTAGTTCTAATAAGTGTTGTTGTACAAAAGGATGATATATTTTTCTAGTTCTAATAAGTGTTATTGTACAAAAGGATGAGATATTTTGTCTCTTTAACAAATAAATGAATAAAAGGCACACCTACTGTATTGTGTTAGACATGATTATTATTATTTTTATTATTATATTTTTTAATACTATTATTAAAGATAGTTCTACAATGATAGATATTTTAAAAGAGAAATTTGAAATTACTTGTCGAATATAATTAATTTATTAAAATATTTATCTCACACATAAATAAAATAGCAAGCGGTCAAATATTATCTTACATTTATTTTAAACAAAAATATAATTTTTGTATAGTTTTCTGTTATCATTAACTTAAATGTTATTATATTATAAATGCTATTTCAAATGTGTTTTAATAAGTTTTTTCTAGGAATTTTCAGAAGAAAAAAAACAGGTCTGATATTTTTATTAATTTTGTATAAATAATATTAGTTTAATATTATACATACCATGACCAAGTAAAAAATTCAATTCATAATGCAATTTTTTAAATTTAAAACATAAACTTATAATTATAAAAGTAGTAACATTGTAATATAAATTAAAAGTCTAAGGCTCTATTTGGTAAGAAACATTTTTGAATTTATAGCTTATAGCTTATAAGCTCATATGATATTTTAGACCTATTTGATAACGGTCTTTTTATCACAAGCTTATAACTTATTTCGCTAGCTAATAGCTTATTTTCTAGACGCTATTTCAATTAGAGTTTTAGTGTATAGTTTATTATTTTTTTCTTCCTCTTTTATCCTTCTAATTTTAATAAAAATCTAATTTTATCCTATATAATTTATTTTAATTTAAAATAAAATAGTTATATATTAAATATTTTTTATGTGATTTTATAATTATAAGTTAGTTGAACCGCTAATTTTATTAAACACTTCAATTATCTTATCGGCTATTAATCTCAACCATCATCTATAAGGTATAAGCTATCACTCATCAGCCATCAACTATAACCTATAAACTATATGTTAGCTTATCAGTCAACTGTTATTTTTACCAAACAGACCCTAAATATCAAAAACGAAAAAAGTAGAAAGAAAGAGAAGGAGAGAGAGTGTTTTAATGAGATTTGTCTTTAATATTAAAAAAGGAAAAAAATAATTAAACAGAATAAAATCAAAGTTAAAAGAATAAATGTGAACTTTTAGATTATAAAAATGAAGGAATTTGATTTGGTGTTAAAATAATCTTTTGACACTAGGTGTCATAGTTTACTTTGACACAAACCCACATCATTTTATTATTATAATCTAACGATTCACGTTTATTCATTTATTTTTGAATTTGTTTTCTTTAATAAACATATTTTATTTAATTTTTTATACTAAATACAATCTCTCTTTAAAACTTCCCCCCATTCTCTATCTTTCTTTTTTTTTTTCTTTTCGTTTTTTAAATTCAAAATTTTAATTTATGTTACAATTGTACTAGTTCTGTTATTATAAGTTTATGTTTTTAAAAAATATTCAATTTTTATTATGAAGTGACTATTTCTACTTGATTATAATATGTATAATATATAAAGAGACTTATTTTTACAAGAGAAAATATTTGACCCTTTTTTTTTCAAAAATTCGAAGAAAAATACTTATCGACTAACGATTGACATAATAATAAAAATAATAAAATATATATGTCAATTATAATAAACTATAATATAAATTAAATATTTCACTTTGAAAAACAAATCTCATTTTATATTGAAAAAGAAAATAAATCATATTTAAATGATTAAATAGAACAAAATCAAAAATAGATGAATAAAAATAAATCTTTAGATTTATAAATATGAACGGATAAAGTTTAGTGTCAAATTGAAGAGATATATTTAAATTAATCATTATATCGAGTATATGAATGGAGTATTATAATTTTCAATTTTTCTATCTACCCATCAAATAAATATTTTTTTGTTGAATAAAAACTTTAATTATAGAAAAAATCACAAATAAACAATATGTAAAATTTCCCATCCATTTGTTTTAAATACACTTTTAAAAATATCTTTTAATATTTTTTTCAAATATAGACATAAAATAAGGAAAATATTAAAAATCTTTAAATTAATATATCTCTTTTATTTAAAAGTATATTCTTTACCTTGTAAAACCATTCCACTAGTATATATAACGAAGACTGAAAGTTCTAAATCTCACAAGAAAAACAAAAAAGGGTGATTTTATTTATAATGGCCTCCGTGTTATTCAATCGATCTTATTTTTGCTTAATTTTATTCATTTCTATGGTTATGCTTTCAGCTAATAAATAAAAGTTTGTTTTATCTCTCAAGTTGTATACTTCATATACAATCAACATAGTCAAATATACTTAAAAACATAATATCAATAACTAATTCTTTGTTGTTGTAGGTTTATCAAGTGGTGAGTATAGTCTTATGGATATAAAATTTTTAGATGGTAATTGCGCGTCTGATATTCAATGCGGTGCAGATTGTATTAAAAAGGGGTTTCATAAGGGTGGTGTCTGCAGAATAATTTTTCCTAGTTCTAATAAGTGTTGTTGTACAAAAGGATGATATATTTTTCTAGTTCTAATAAGTGTTATTGTACAAAAGGATGAGATATTTTGTCTCTTTAACAAATAAATGAATAAAAGGCACACCTACTGTATTGTGTTAGACATGATTATTATTATTTTTATTATTATATTTTTTTATACTATTATTAAAGATAGTTCTACAATGATAGATATTTTAAAAGAGAAATTTGAAATTACTTGTCGAATATAATTAATTTATTAAAATATTTATCTCACACATAAATAAAATAGCAAGCGGTCAAATATTATCTTACATTTATTTTAAACAAAAATATAATTTTTGTATAGTTTTCTGTTATCATTAACTTAAATGTTATTATATTATAAATGCTATTTCAAATGTGTTTTAATAAGTTTTTTCTTGGAATTTTCAGAAGAAAAAAAACAGGTCTGATATTTTTATTAATTTTGTATAAATAATATTAGTTTAATATTATACATACCATGACCAAGTAAAAAATTCAATTCATAATGCAATTTTTTAAATTTAAAACATAAACTTATAATTATAAAAGTAGTAACATTGTAATATAAATTAAAAGTCTAAGGCTCTATTTGGTAAGAAACATTTTTGAATTTATAGCTTATAGCTTATAAGCTCATATGATATTTTAGACCTATTTGATAACGGTCTTTTTATCACAAGCTTATAACTTATTTCGCTAGCTAATTGCTTATTTTCTAGACGCTATTTCAATTAGAGTTTTAGTGTATAGTTTATTATTTTTTTCTTCCTCTTTTATCCTTCTAATTTTAATAAAAATCTAATTTTATCCTATATAATTTATTTTAATTTAAAATAAAATAGTTATATATTAAATATTTTTTATGTGATTTTATATTTATAAGTTAGTTGAACCGCTAATTTTATTAAACACTTCAATTATCTTATCGGCTATTAATCTCAACCATCATCTATAAGGTATAAGCTATCACTCATCAGCCATCAACTATAACCTATAAACTATATGTTAGCTTATCAGTCAACTGTTATTTTTACCAAACAGACCCTAAATATCAAAAACGAAAAAAGTAGAAAGAAAGAGAAGGAGAGAGAGTGTTTTAATGAGATTTGTCTTTAATATTAAAAAAGGAAAAAAATAATTAAATAGAATAAAATCAAAGTTAAAAGAATAAATGTGAACTTTTAGATTATAAAAATGAAGGAATTTGATTTGGTGTTAAAATAATCTTTTGACACTAGGTGTCATAGTTTACTTTGACACAAACCCACATCATTTTATTATTATAATCTAACGGTTCACGTTTATTCATTTATTTTTGAATTTGTTTTCTTTAATAAACATATTTTATTTAATTTTTTATATTAAATACAATCTCTCTTTAAAACTTCCCCCCATTCTCTATCTTTCTTTTTTTTTTCTTTTCGTTTTTTAAATTCAAAATTTTAATTTATGTTACAATTGTACTAGTTCTGTTATTATAAGTTTATGTTTTTAAAAAATATTCAATTTTTATTATGAAGTGACTATTTCTACTTGATTATAATATGTATAATATATAAAGAGACTTATTTTTACAGGAGAAAATATTTGACCCTTTTTTTTTCAAAAATTCCAAGAAAAATACTTATCGACTAACGATTGACATAATAATAAAAATAATAAAATATATATGTCAATTATAATAAACTATAATATAAATTAAATATTTCACTTTGAAAAACAAATCTCATTTTATATTGAAAAAGAAAATAAATCATATTTAAATGATTAAATAGAACAAAATCAAAAATAGATGAATAAAAATAAATCTTTAGATTTATAAACATGAACGGATAAAGTTTAGTGTCAAATTGAAGAGATATATTTAAATTAATCATTATATCGAGTATATGAATGGAGTATTATAATTTTCAATTTTTCTATCTACCCACAAAATAAATATTTTTTTGTTGAATAAAAACTTTAATTATAGAAAAAATCACAAATAAACAATATGTAAAATTTCCCATCCATTTGTTTTAAATACACTTTTAAAAATATCTTTTAATATTTTTTTCAAATATAGACATAAAATAAGGAAAATATTAAAAATCTTTAAATTAATATATCTCTTTTATTTAAAAGTATATTCTTTACCTTGTAAAACCATTCCACTAGTATATATAACGAAGACTGAAAGTCCTAAATCTCACAAGAAAAACAAAAAAGGGTGATTTTCTTTATAATGGCCTCCGTGTTATTCAATCGATCTTATTTTTGCTTAATTTTATTCATTTCTATGGTTATGCTTTCAGGTAATAAATAAAAGTTTGCTTTATCTCTCAAGTTGTATACTTCATATACAATCAACATAGTCAAATATACTTAAAAACATAATATCAATAACTAATTCTTTGTTGTTGTAGGTTTATCAAGTGGTGAGTATAATCTTATGGATATAAAATGTTTAGATGGTAATTGCGCGTCTGATATTCAATGCGGTGCAGATTGTATTAAAAAGGGGTTTCATAAGGGTGGTGTATGAGAATACTTTTTCCTAGTTCTAATAAGTGTTGTTGTACAAAAGGATGATATATTTTTCTAGTTCTAATAAGTGTTATTGTACAAAAGGATGAGATATTTTGTCTCTTTAACAAATAAATGAATAAAAGACACACTTACTGTATTGTGTTGGACATGATTATTTTTTTTTTATTATTATAATTTTTAATACTATTATTAAAGATAGTTCTACAATGATAGATATTTTAAGAGAAATTTGAAATTAGTTGTCGAATATAATTAATTTATTAAAATATTTATCTCACACATAAATAAAATAGCAAGCGGTCAAATATTATCTTACATTTATTTTAAACAAAAATATAAATTTTGTATAGTTTTTTGTTATCATTAACTTAAATGTTATTATTATTATAAATGCTATTTCAAATATGTTTTAATAAGTTTTTTCTTGGAATTTTCAGAAGAAAAAAAACTCGTCTGATATTTTTATTAATTTTGTATACATAATATTAGTTTAATGTTATAAATACCATGACCAAGTAAAAAATTCAATTCATATTGCAATTTTTTAAATTTAAAACATTAACTTATAATTATAAAAGTAGTAAAATTGTAATATAAATTAAAACTCTAAGGCTCTATTTGGTAAGACACATTTTTGAATTTATAGCTTATAGCTTATAAGCTCATATGATATTTTAGACCTGTTTGATAACGGTCTTTTTATCACAAGTTTATAACTTATTTTATTAGCTTATTGCTTATTTTCTAGACGCTATTTCAATTAGAGTTTTAGCGTATAGTTTTTTATTTTTTTTCTTCATCTTTTATCCTTCTAATTTTAACAAAAATCTAATTTTATTCTATATAATTTATTTTAATTTAAAATAAAATAGTTATATATTAAATATTTTTTATGTGATTTTACATTTATAAGTTAGTTGAACCGCTAATTTTACTAAACACTTCAATTATCTTATCAGCTATTAATCTCAACCATCATCTATAAGGTATAAGCTATCACTCATCAACCATCAACTATAACCTATAAACTATATGTTAGCTTATCAGTCAACTGTTATTTTTACCAAACAGACCCTAAATATCAAAAACGAAAAAAGTAGAAAGAAAGAGAAGGAGAGAGAGTGTTTTAAAGAGATTTGTCTTTAATATTAAAAAAGGAAAAAAATAATTAAATAGAATAAAATCAAAGTTAAATGAATAAATATGAACTTTTAGATTATAAAAATGAAGGAATGTGATTTGGTGTTAAAATAATCTTTTGACACTAGGTGTCATAGTTTACTTTGACATAAACCCACATCATTTTATTATTATAATCTAACGGTTCACGTTTATTCATTTATTTTTGAATTTGTTTTCTTTAATAAACATATTTTATTTAATTTTTTATATTAAATACAATCTCTCTTTAAAACTTCCCCATTCTCTATCTTTCTTTTTTTTTTCTTTTCTTTTTAAATTCAAAATTTTAATTTATGTTACAATTGTACTAGTTCTGTTATTATAAGTTTATGTTTCTAAAAAATATTCAATTTTTATTATGAAGTGATTATTTCTACTTGATTACAATATGTATAATATATAAAGAGACTTATTTTTACAAGAGAAAATATTTGACCCTTTTTTTTTGAAAAATTCCAAGAAAAATACTTATCGACTAACGATTGACATAATAATAAAATATATATGTCAATTATAATAAACTATAATATAAATTAAATATTTCACTTTGAAAAACAAATCTCATTTTTTATTGAAAAAGAAAATAAATCATATTTAACTGATTAAATAGATCAAAATCAAAAATAGATGAATAAAAATAAATCTTTAGATTTATAAATATGAACGGATAAAGTTTAGTGTCAAATTGAAGAGATATAGTTAAATTAATCATTATAACGAGTATATGAATGGAGTATTATAATTTTCAATTTTTCTATCTACCCACCAAATAAATATTTTTTTGTTGAATAAAAACTTTAATTATAGAAAAAATCACAAATAAACATTATGTAAAACTTCCCATCCAATTGATTTAAATACACTTTCAAAAATATATTTTAATATTTTTTTCAAATATAGACATAAAATAAGGAAAATATTAAAAATATTTAAATTAATATATCTCTTTTATTTAAAAGTATATTCTTTACCTTGTATAAACCATTCCACTAGTATATATAACAAAGATTGAAAGTCCTAAATCTCACAAGAAAAACAAAAAAGGGTGATTTTCTTTATAATGGCCTCCGTGTTATTTAATCGATCTTATTTTTGCTTAATTTTATTCATTTCTATAATTCTACTTTCAGGTAATAAATAAAAGTTTGTTTTATCTCTCAAGTTGTATACTTCATATACAATCAACATAGTCAAATATACTTAAAAACATAATATCTATAACTAATTCTTTGTTGTTGTAGGTTTATCAAGTGGTGAGTATAGTCTTATGGATATAAAATGTTTAGATGGTAATTGCGCGTCTGATATTCAATGCGGTGCAGATTGTATTAAAAAGGGGTTTCATAAGGGTGGTGTCTGCAGAATAATTTTTCCTAGTTCTAATAAGTGTTGTTGTACAAAAGGAAGAGATATTTTGTCTCTTTAATAAATAAATGAATAAAAGGCACACCTACTGTATTGTGTTAGACATGATTATTTTTTTTTTTATTATTATAATTTTTAATACTATTATTAAAGATAGTTCTACAATGATAGATATTTTAAAAGAGAAATTTAAAATTAGTTGTCGAATATAATTAATTTATTAAAATATTTATCTCACACATAAATAAAATAGCAAGCGGTCTCTTACATTTATTTTAAACAAAAATATAATTTTTGTATAGTTTTCTGTTATCATTAAATTAAATGTTATTATTATTATAAATGCTATTTCAAATGTGTTTTAATAAGTTTTTTCTTGGAATTTTCAGAAGAAAAAAAACCGGTCTGATATTTTTATTAATTTTGTATAAATAATATTAGTTTAATATTATACATACCATGACCAAGTAAAAAATTCAATTCAAAATGCAATTTTTTAAATTTAAAACATAAACTTATAATTATAAAAGTAGTAAAATTGTAATATAAATTAAAACTCTAAGGCTCTATTTGGTAAGACACATTTTTGAATTTATAGCTTATAGCTTATAAGCTCATATGATATTTTAGACCTGTTTGATAACGGTCTTTTTATCACAAGCTTATAACTTATTTTGCTAGCTTATTGCTTATTTTCTAGACGCTATTTCAATTAGATTTTTAGCGTATAGTTTATTATTTTTTTCTTCCTCTTTTATCCTTCTAATTTTAACAAAAATATAATTTTATCCTATATAATTTATTTTAATTTAAAATAAAATAGTTATATATTAAATATTTTTATGTGATTTTACATTTATAAGTTAGTTGAACCGCTAATTTTACTAAACACTTCAATTATCTTATCGGCTATTAATCTCAACCATCATCTTTAAGATATAAGCTATCACTCATCAGCCATCAACTATAACCTATAAACTATATGTTAGCTTATCAGTCAACTGTTATTTTTACCAAACAGACCCTAAATATCAAAAACAAAAAAATAGAAAGAAAGAGAAGGAGAGGGAGTGTTTTAAAGAGATTTGTCTTTAATATTAAAAAAGGAAAAAAATAATTAAATAGAATAAAATCAAAGTTAAATGAATAAATGTGAACTTTTAGATTATAAAAATGAAGGAATTTGATTTGGTGTTAAAATAATCTTTTGACACTAGGTGTCATAGTTTACTTTGACACAAACCCACATCATTTTATTATTATAATCTAACGGTTCACGTTTATTCATTTATTTTTGAATTTGTTTTCTTTAATAAACATATTTTATTTAATTTTTTATATTAAATACAATCTCTCTTTAAAACTTCCCCCATTCTCTATCTTTCTTTTTTTTTTCTTTTCGTTTTTTAAATTCAAAATTTTAATTTATGTTACAATTGTACTAGTTCTGTTATTATAAGTTTATGTTTTTAAAAAATATTCAATTTTTATTATGAAGTGACTATTTCTACTTGATTATAATATGTATAATATATAAAGAGACTTATTTTTACAAGAGAAAATATTTGACCCTTTTTTTTTCAAAAATTCCAAGAAAAATACTTATCGACTAACGATTGACATAATAATAAAAATAATAAAATATATATGTCAATTATAATAAACTATAATATAAATTAAATATTTCACTTTGAAAAAAAAATCTCATTTTATATTGAAAAATAAAATAAATCATATTTAACTGATTAAATAGAACAAAATCAAAAATAGATGAATAAAAATAAATCTTTAGATTTATAAATATGAACGGATAAAGTTTAGTGTCAAATTGAAGAGATATATTTAAATTAATCATTATATCGAGTATATGAATGGAGTATTATAATTTTCAATTATACTATCTACCCACCAAATAAATATATTTTTTGTTGAATAAAAACTTTAATTATAGAAAAAATCACAAATAAACAATATGAAAAATTTTCCCATCTATTTGATTTAAATACACTTTTAAAAATATCTTTTAATATTTTTTTCAAATATAGACATAAAATAAGGAAAATATTAAAAATATTTAAATTAATATATCTCTTTTATTTAAAAGTATATTCTTTACCTTGTAAAACCATTCCACTAGTATATATAACGAAGACTGAAAGTCCTAAATCTCACAAGAAAAACAAAAAAGGGTGATTTTCCTTATAATGGCCTCCGTGTTATTCAATCGATCTTATTTATGCTTAATTTTATTCATTTCTTTTGTTCTGCTTTCAGGTAATAAATAAAAGTTTGCTTTATCTCTCAAGTTGTATACTTCATATACAATCAACATAGTCAAATATACTTAAAAACATAATATATATAACTAATTCTTTGTTGTTGTAGGTTTATCAAGTGGTCAGTATAGTCTTATGGATATAAAATGTTTAGATGGTAATTGCGCGTCTGATATTCAATGCGGTGCAGATTGTATTAAAAAAGGGTTTCATAAGGGTGGTGTCTGCAGAATAATTTTTCCTAGTTCTAATAAGTGTTGTTGTACAAAAGGATGATATATTTTTCTAGTTCTAATAAGTGTTATTGTACAAAAGGATGAGATATTTTGTGTCTTTTATAAATAAATGAATAAAAGGCACACCTACTTATTGTGTTAGACATGATTATTATTATTTTTATTATTATAATTTTTAATACTATTATTAAAGATTGTTCTACAATGATAGATATTTTAAAAGAGAAATTTGAAATTAGTAGTCGAATATAATTAATTTATTAAAATATTTATCTCACACATAAATAAAATAGCAAACAGTCAAATATTATCTTACATTTATTTTAAACAAAAATATAATTTTTATATAGTTTTTTTGTTATCATTAACTTAAATGTTATTATTATTATAAATGCTATTTCAAATGTGTTTTAATAAGTTTTTTCTTGTAATTTTCGGGAAGAAAAAAAACTGGTATGATATTTTTATTAATTTTGTATAAATAATATTAGTTTAATATTATACATACCATGACTAAGTAAAAAATTCAATTCATAATGCAATTTTTTAAATTTAAAACATAAACTTATAATTATAAAAGTAGTAAAATTGTAATATAAATTAAAACTCTAAGGCTCTATTTGGTAAGACACATTTTTGAATTTATAGCTTATAGCTTATAAGCTCATATGATATTTTAGACCTGTTTGATAACGGTCTTTTTATCACAAGCTTATAACTTATTTTATTAGGTTATTGCTTATTTTCTAGACGCTATTTCAATTAGAGTTTTAGCGTATAGTTTTTTATTTTTTTCTCCCTCTTTTATCCTTCTAATTTTAACAAAAATCTAAATTTATCCTATATAATTTATTTTAATTTAAAATAAAATAGTTATATATTAAATATTTTTTATGTGATTTTACATTTATAAGTTACTTGAACCGCTAATTTTACTAAACACTTCAATTATCTTATCAGCTATTAATCTCAACCATCATCTATAAGGTATAAGCTATCACTCATCAACCATCAACTATAACCTATAAACTATATGTTAGCTTATCAGTCAACTGTTATTTTTACCAAACAGACCCTAAATATCAAAAACGAAAAAAGTAAAAAGAAAGAGAAGGAGAGAGAGTGTTTTAAAGAGATTTGTCTTTAATATTAAAAAAGGAAAAAAATAATTAAATAGAATAAAATCAAAGTTAAATAAATAAATATGAACTTTTAGATTATAAAAATGAAGGAATGTGATTTGGTGTTAAAATAATCTTTTGACACTAGGTGTCATAGTTTACTTTGACACAAACCCACATCATTTTATTATTATAATCTAACGGTTCACGTTTATTCATTTATTTTTGAATTTGTTTTCTTTAATAAACATATTTTATTTAATTTTTTATATTAAATACAATCTCTCTTTAAAACTTCCCCCATTCTCTATCTTTCTTTTTTTTTTCTTTTCGTTTTTTAAATTCAAAATTTTAATTTATGTTACAATTGTACTAGTTCTGTTATTATAAGTTTATGTTTCTAAAAAATATTCAATTTTTATTATGAAGTGATTATTTCTACTTGATTACAATATGTATAATATATAAAGAGACTTATTTTTACAAGAGAAAATATTTGACCCTTTTTTATTCAAAAATTCCAAGAAAAATACTTATCGACTAACGATTGACATAATAATAAAATATATATGTCAATTATAATAAACTATAATATAAATTAAATATTTCACTTTGAAAAACAAATCTCATTTTATATTGAAAAAGAAAATAAATCATATTTAACTGATTAAATAGAACAAAATCAAAAATAGATGAATAAAAATAAATCTTTAGATTTATAAATATGAACGGATAAAGTTTAGTGTCAAATTGAAGAGATATATTTAAATTAATCATTATATCGAGTATATGAATGGAGTATTATAATTTTCAATTTTTCTATCTACCCACCAAATAAATACTTTTTGGTTGAATAAAAACTTTAATTATAGAAAAAATCACAAATAAACAATATGTAAAATTTCCCATCCATTTGATTTAAATACACTTTTAAAAATATCTTTTAATATTTTTTTCAAATATAGACATAAAATAAGGAAAATATTAAAAATATTTAAATTAATATATCTCTTTTATTTAAAAGTATATTCTTTACCTTGTAAAACCATTCCACTAGTATATATAACGAAGATTGAAAGTCCTAAATCTCACAAGAAAAACAAAAAAGGGTGATTTTTTTTATAATGGCCTCCGTGTTATTCAATCGATCTTATTTTTGCTTAATTTTATTCATTTCTATGGTTCTGCTTTCAGGTAATAAATAAAAGTTTGCTTTATCTCTCAAGTTGTATACTTCATATACAATCAACATAGTCAAATATACTTAAAAACATAATATCAATAACTAATTCTTTGTTGTCGTAGGTTTATCAAGTGGTGAGTATAGTCTTATGGATATAAAATGTTTAGATGGTAATTGTGCGTCTGATATTCAATACGGTGCAGATTGTATTAAAAAGGGGTTTCATAAGGGTGGTGTCTGCAGAATAATTTTTCCTAGTTCTAATAAGTGTTGTTGTACAAAAGGATGATATATTTTTCTAGTTCTAATAAGTGTTATTGTACAAAAGGATGATATATTTTTCTAGTTCTAATAAGTGTTATTGTACAAAAGGATGAGATATTTTGTCTCTTTAACAAATAAATGAATAAAAGGTACACCTACTGTATTGTGTTAGACATGATTATTATTATTTTTATTATTATAACTTTTAATACTATTATTAAAGATAGTTCTACAATGATAGATATTTTAAAAGAGAAATTTGAAATTAGTTGTCGAATATAATTAATTTATTAAAATATTTATCTCACACATAAATAAAATAGCAAGCGGTCAAATATTATCTTACATTTATTTTAAACAAAAATATAATTTTTGTATAGTTTTTTGTTATCATTAACTTAAATGTTATTATTATTATAAATGCTATTTCAAATATGTTTTAATAAGTATTTTCTTGGAATTTTTGTAAGAAAAAAAACTGATCTGATATTTTTATTAATTTTGTATAAATAATATTAGTTTAATATTATACATACAATGACCAAGTAAAAATTTCAATTCATAATGCAATTTTTTAAATTTAAAACATAAACTTATAATTATAAAAGTAGTAAAATTGTAATGTAAATTAAAACTCTAAGGCTCTATTTGGTAAGACACGTTTTAGAATTTATAGCTTATAGTTTATAAGCTCATATGATATTTTAGACCTGTTTGGTAACGGTCTTTTTATCAGTAGCTTATAACTTATTTTGCTAGCTTATTTCTTATTTTCTAGACGTTATTTCAAATAGAGTTTTAGCTTATAGCATATAGCTTATTATTTTTTCTTCCTTTTTTATCCTTTTAATTTTAACAAAAATCTAATTTTATCCTATATAATTTATTTTAATTTAAAATAAAATAGTTATATATTAAATATTTTTATGTCATTTTACATTTATAAGTTAGTTGAACCACTAATTTTATTAAACACTTCAATTAGCTTATCATCTATTAATCTCAATCATTAGCTATAAGCTATAAGCTATCACTCGTCAGTCATCAACTATAACCTATAAACTAGCTGTTAGTTTATCAGTCAAATGCTATTTTTACCAAACTGACCCTAAATATCAAAAACTAAAAAAGTAGAAAGAAAGAGAATGAGAGAGTGTTTTAAAGAGATTTGTCTTTAATATTAAAAAAGGAAAAAATTAATTAAATAGAACAAAATCAAAGTTAAATGAATAATTGTGAACCTTTAGATTATAAAATTAAAGAAATGTGATTTGGTGTTAAAATAATCTTTTGACATAAGGTGTCATAGTTTACTTTGACACCAATTCACGTCCTTTTATTTTTATAATATAACGGTTCACGTTTATTCATTTATTTATAAATTTGTTCTATTTAATAAACATATTTTATTTAACTTTTTATATTAAATACAGGCTCTCTTTAAAACTCTCCCTCATTCTCTATCTTTCTATTTTTTTTCTTTCGTTTTTTAAATTCAAAATTTTAATTTATATTACAATTTTACTAGTTATGTTATTATAAGTTTATGTTTTTAAAAAATGATTCAATATTTATTACGAAGTGACTATTTTTACTTGATTACAATATTTATAATATTTAAAGAGAATTATTTTTACAAGAGAAAATATTTGACCCTTTTTTTTTCAAAAATTCCAAGAAAAATACTTATCAACTAACGATTGACATAATAATAATAATAATAATAATAATAATAATAATAATAATAATAATAAAATATATATGTCAATTATAATAAACTATAATATAAATTAAATATTTCACTTTGAAAAACAAATCGCATTTAATATTGAAAAAGAAAATAAATTATATTGATTAAATAGAACAAAATCAAAAATAGATGAATAAAAATAAACTTTTAGATTTATAAATATGAACGGATAAAATTTAGTGTCAAATTGAAGTGATATATTTAAATTAATCATTATATCGAGTATATTAATGGAGTATTATAATTTCAAATTTTTCTATCTACCACAAAATAAATATTTTTTTGGTTCAACAAAAGGATGAGATATTTTATCTATAATAAATAAATGAATAAAAGGCACACCTAAAGATAGTTCTACAATGATAAGTATTTTAAAAGGGAAATATGAAAATAATTGCCGAATATAAGTAATTTATTAAAATATTTATATCGCACATAAATAAGAGAGAGAGGGGGCAAATATTATCTTACATTTCTTACAAACAAAAATATAATTATTGTATAGTTTTTGTTATCATTAACTTAAATGTTATTATTATTATTGTAAATGTTATTTCAGTTGTGTTTTAATAATTATTTTCTTGGAATTTTTGGAAAAGAAAACTGGTCTAACATTTTTATTAATTTTGTATAAAAAATATTAGTTTAATATTATACATACCATGATCAAGTAAAAAATTCAATTCATAACACAATTTTTTTAAATTTAAAACATAAACTTATAATTATAAATGTAGTAAAATTGTAATATAAATTCTAAGGCTCTATTTGGTAAGACACATTTTTGAATTTATAGCTTATTGTTTATAGTTTATAAGCTCATATGATATTTTAGACCTCTTTGATAACAGTCTTTTTATCACAAGTTTATAACTTATTTTGCTAACTTATAGCTTATTTATCAGACGCTATTTTAAAAAGCATTTTAGCTTATAGCTTATAGCTTATTATTTTTTCTTCCTTTTTTATCCTTCTAATTTTAACAAAAATCTAATTTTATCCTATATAATTTATTTTAATTTAAAATAAAATAGTTATATATTAAATATTTTTCATGTCATTTTACATTTTTAAGTTAGTTTAACCATTAATTTTACTTAACACTTCAATTAACTTATCAGCTATCAATCTCAACCATCAATTATAAGGTATAAGCTATCACTCATCAACTATAACATATAAACTACCAAGTAGTTTATCAGTCAACTGCTATTTTTACCAAACAGACCCTAAATATCAAAAATGAAAAAAAAGTAGAAAGAAACAAAAGGAGAGAGTGTTTTAAAGAGATTTATATTTAATATTAAAAAAGGAAAAAATTAATTAAATAGAACAAAATCAAAGTTATATGAATAAAGGTCAACCTTTAGATTATAAAAATGAAGGAATACGATTTGGTGTTAAAATAATCTTTTCATATATTCAAAATCTGTTGACACTAGGTGTCATAGTTTACTTTGACACCAATTCACATCCTTTTATTTTTATATTCTAACAGTTCATGTTTATTATTTTATTTATAAATTTTTTCTATTTAATCAACATATTTTATTTATTTTTTTATATTAAATACAGACTGTCTTTAAAACTCTCCCTCATTCTCTATTTTTTTTTTGTTTTTTAAATTCAAAATTTTAATTTATATTACAATTTTACTAGTTCTATTATTATAAGTTTATATTTTTAAAATATGATTACATTTTTATTATGAAGTGACTATTTTTACTTGATTACAATATGTATAACATTTAAAGAGAATTATTTTTACAAGAGAAAGTATTTTACTTTATGTAAAATTTCCCATCCATTTGATTTAAATACATTTAAAAATGAAGGAATGCGATTTGGTTTCCCATCCATTTGATTTAAATACACTTAAAAATGAAGGAATGCGATTTGGTAAAAATGAAGGAATTGTCATAGTGTACTTCGACACCAAATCGCATGTCTTCATTAAAATCTAATGGTTTATGTTTATTCATTTATTTTGAATTTGTTCTATTTAACCAACATATTTTATTTATTTTTTATATTAAATACAAACTCTCTTTAAAACTCTCCTTCATTCTTTCTGTCGCAAATTCATCTTCTACCTTTTTAAAATTATTTTATATTTATTATGTTTATCGCATAATAGAATCAATTACTTTAATTTATGTTATAATTATGTCTAGTGAAATTTATATTTGTTGGAATGTGAGGACCTTGAATTCGACGATACTCTAAATGGTTGTTCTTTGAGAAACTCTATTGGGACTGTTTCTTTTTTAATAATAACTTTTCTAAATTTAATTTTGTTGGTTACTACGAAAGTAGAACCATTTATATATCGGGGTAAGATCGAAAGTCGTCAAGTACAAACATTTAAGGTTGTTTAGTTTTTAATTGATAAAAACCGCGAAAGCCATTACGATAGCTTGACTATTAGGTCTCTATGAGTTCAACACTCTTTGTATTACTCTAATACTTTTCGTGCACTTGCGAAATACTCCGTCAAGTTTTTGTCGACGTTGGAGGCTTCGCTCAAAGAAATCATCCAAGGCAGAGATGAATCTTTGTGGGCATACATCGAACGCTTCAACAAGGAAGCGGTGCAGGTCTCTAAGACCGGCAACACGAAGAAGTATCTCCTCGAGCGCGGGCTCCGTCCCCGTAGCGACTTTGCCAAAGCTGTGGGCATTGAATCACCGGCCACGCTCGACTCCCTCCTCCTCAAGGCCCAAGCATACATCCAATACAAGGAGAAGGAATCTGTCAACAACGCTAGGGAATCGAGGCACAAAGAGAGTGCCAAGACCTCGAGGAATGACGAGCCCTCCACATCCCATTGGGGAGAAAAGAAACGGGAAGACAGGTCTCGGGACTCCAACGACTACAAGGGGACAGCTAGTCGTTTCCACGACTACACCCCTCTGACTACCTCAAGGGAGCGTATTTTATCTGAATGCAACAATTCAGAATTTAAGCAGGTCGGCGTGCGCTTCCCCCAACAAACACCTTCCAAACCGGGAACCGACGAGAAAAAATATTCCAAGTTCCACAAAAGCCACAGGCATAACACCGAGGATTTCATTCATCTCAAGGATGCAATCGAAATACTGATTCGAGATGGGCACCTTAAACAATATAAGAAAGAGGAGGGCGCCCGCGAAGAAGCACCAGAAACTAAAAACGTCGAAGAAGGGAAGGAGTTCCCCGACATCGACGCCATATCAGTTGCCATGATCATCTTGTGGCCGGAAGATTTCTACTACCCAAACATAGAGAATGTCCCGTTATATTTCTCCTTCCACAGACCTTGGGAATCATTCCCCGCGGCCATGGTCATCTCCGGCAGGGGATTCAACAGGCACACCATTGGGTCGGTAAAAAGAAGATTCGACCAGCTCATCGAATCTAACTCGGACATGGACGCCACACTGAACAAATTCCGAGGAGGCTCCCATCCCATCGCTTTCTACAGGGAGGAACTGCCGGGCGGAGCCTCGAATTCGACCATCCCACTACTCGTAAGAGCTTGCATGGAAAATTTCGACGTGCGATGCATACTGGTCAATCAAGGCAACTCGATGGATATCATGTACACCCAGCTATTCACCACCTTGCAACTGAATGAAAAGCCATCTGACCCCATACGTAGGATCGGACCTCCAGGGCTTCAATGGAGCCAACACGAAACCATGGGATATGTTGAGATGATCGTCGCCTTCGGGAGAGGGGTAACGGCAAGAGCCATCAAGACCTAATTCCTGGTGGTGGATTTCCTGTCTCTCTACCAGTGCATCTTCGGGAGACCCACTTTTGCCGAACTCACCGCAGTTCCCTCCACCGTTCATCTTAAAATGAAGTACTACATCATCGAAGGTTTGGTCACCACCCTCCATGGGGATATCCAAGCAGTAAGGAGGTGTTTTGAAGCTTCAGCCAGGGGCCTCAGTTCCATCAACGTTCAACCTTGAACAACCACCGGAGCCGCACTACCCTCCAGCTCCGAGGAAGTCAAGCCACTGTCGAGGGTCGACGCCATCGACCTCGACAACCGCTTCTCCAAGGATGATCGTATCGATCAAAGAAAGAAGGGAAATGAGCCCATGGTCAAAGGAGAAGGTTCAACCCCCTCTACAGATCGCAACGAACTCTTGAGTCACACACGGCCTATCTTGGACGGCGACTTCGAGCTCGTTCCCCTCGGAGAAGATCCCACCAGAGGAGTGAAGATTGGAGCAGACCTCCCCGACTTGGCAAAAAGGTAACTCAAAGCTTGTCTAAGGGAGAATGCTGATCTATTCTCCTGGAGTGCGGACGAGATGTCCGAATTAGATCCATAAATCGCATGCCATCACTTGACTATAGATCCTGCCCTCAAGGCGGTCGCCCAACGTAGAAGAAAACAGTCCTTCGAAAAAGAGGAGGCTGCAGAACTAGCTGTAAAAGACCTCCTAGAGGCACATTTTATTTTGAAGCCCAATACATAACCTGGCTCTCAAATGTAGTTCTTGTGAAAAAATATAATGGAAAGTGACACATGTGTATTTATTATATTGATATCAATCAGGCTTTCCCGAAAGATACTTATCCCCTCCCCAATATTGACAAACTGGTCGATAACTCGACCATTTTCAAATTGTTATCATTTATGGATGCATACTCTGGTTATAACCAGATCCTAATGGCGAAAACGGACAAAAAATATTCCACTTTCATGACCGAATCGGGAAACTATCACTATAATGTAATGCCCTTCGGCCTAAAAAAACGTGGGCACTACATATCAGGGCATGATGAAGAAAGTTTTTCACAACGAGATAGGAGACATGCTCGAAGTCTATATGGATGACATGATCTTCAAGTCCACAGAAGAGCTCGACCATGCCCTCCACTTAAATAAAGTGTCCGAGCAGACTCGAAAGTGCCGGATGCAATTCAACCCGGAAAAATGTACCTTTGACGTACGGGCAGGCAAGTTCCTCAGATTCTACCTAACAGAATGAGGCATTAAAGTAAACCCCGACAAATGTCGTTTCTGAATTTCTGACGCCCACCTCGAAAAAGTCCATCCAAATCCTAAATGGCATGCTCACTTCTCTCTCTCGATTCGTGGCAAAATCCGCTCAGCACGCGCTTCACCTGTTCAAACTCCTCCGCAAGGAAGCTGCCTTCGAATGGACGCCCGAATGCGAGCGAGCCCTCATTAACTTAAAACAAGCGCTATCACAGCCGCACATCCTTTCTCGACCCGAGAAAGACGGGGTTCTCTACCTCTATCTGGTCGTCGCCTCCGAAGCGATAAGCGCGACACAAGACCAATTTATTTCACGAGTAAGGCCCTGCAAGGCCCGGAGGCGAGATATCAACAAATTGAAAAAGTATCTCTAGCCCTCGTTAACACAGTGAGGATGCTCAGACACTACTTCCTGGCCCACAACATAGTCGTCTGAACGGATCAGCCAATAAAGCAGCTGCTCGGAAGACCAGACATGGTCGACAAAATGTTGAAATGGTCCTTAAGGCTCTTTAAATTTGATATCCAATACAAGAGAAGGAAATACCTTAAGGCTCAGGCCTTGGCCGACTTCGTAGCTGAAATAACCTCGCCTGTAGACCCCGAAGGATCACGCTGCTAGACGATCTTCATTGATGACGCCTCTAGTTCAACAAGAAGTGGCGCTGGCAGCATATTGGAAAATGAAGAAGGGATCCTAATAGAGGTCTCCCTCGCATTATCTTTTACGACCTCTAACAATCAGGCCGAATACGAGGCATTCCTGGCTGGCTTACGAATGGCTGAAGATCTGGGAGCCGAGGAAGTAAAGATCTTCACCGACTCTCAGCTGACCGCCTCTCAAGTATGAGGCTAATATCAGGTCAAAAACGACCAACTCTCTGAATATTGGGCCATGGTCTAAGAGAGGAAAAATAAATTTAAATCTGTGGACGTGCAGCATGTTCCCCGCAAGCATAACACCCGCACATATATCTTATCTAAGCTAGTAAGTACAATAAGGAAAGGATGGAATAAGTCGGTAATACAGAAAATCCGTCCTCAACCGAGCACCCAGAAGCCACCCTCTACCTTATAAGTGTTCACCATCGGGGACAGCGATTGCTGGATGACCCCCATACACGATTACTTCACTAAAGGAAAACTCCCCGATGACCCGAAAGAAGTGGTCATTGTCAGACAAAGATCTTACTCGTACGTCTTGGTCGAGGGAAAACTTTACAGGAGAGGATTTTCCATTCCCCTTCTCAAGTGCGTCGAACAAAGCGGTTCAGATCGTGTCTTGCTCGAAATCCACGAGGGTATTAGCGGCCAGCACTTGGGTGGAAGATCCCTTGCAAGAAAAGCTTTGCGAGCGGGATATTATTGGCCCACCATGCAGCACGACGTGAAAGAGCACGTAAAAAAATGTGACAAATGCGAACGACACTGAGACATTCATTTAGCTCCTCCCAATGAGCTCAGGTCCCTCTTCTCAACTTGTCCCTTCGCCTGGTGGGGATTGGATCTCCTCGGTCCATTCGTAGTCGGGACCAATCAAAACAAATATTTAATCATATCAGTCGACTACTTCACCAAATGGATAGAAGCCGAAGCTTTGGCCAAAATCACTGTCCAAAATGTCCTCTGCTTCTATAAAAGAAACATCCTTGCTCGATTCGGCATCCCGCAAGCGATAGTCACCGTTAATGGGACTCAGTTTACAGACCACACCTTTCAGGAACTCGTCGCCAAACTAGGAACCACCTAACACTTTTCCTCTATCGATCATCCCTAAACGAACGGCCAAGCCGAATCCGCGAACAGAGTAATACTTAGGGGCCTCAAGCAAAGATTAGACGAAACCAAGAAAAGATGGGTCGATGAGTTACATAGTATGCTCTGGGGATATCGAACAATGGCGCACTCGTCAATCGGGGAGACCCCTTTCCGACTAGCTTACAGGACAGAGGCCGTCATTTCCGTGGAGATCGAAAAACCCTCTAGACGAACCGAGGCTCCCCTAGACGAGGAGATGAATGACATCGCCCTTCGAGAGGAACTAGATCTAATAGAAGAAGTCAGAATAGGAGCATCCCTACGAGAGGCCTCGCTCAAACAAAAATAGCCATGCACTACGACGCCAAGGTCATACGACGAGAGTTCGAGGCCGGCAACCTTGTCTTAAAGAGAAATCGCAAAGAATCTCGCGAGGGAAAGTTCGCAACAAACTGGGAAGGTCCTTATCGCGTCTACATGAAAATGAGAACTGGAGCATATTACTTGGAAAACTTACAAGGGGAACAACTCGTTCGATCATGGAACACTGAAAAGCTAAAACAATATTACAGTTAAAAACACTGAGCAGTCAGCGAGTTTGGTCGACAAGACAAACTCATCCAGGCCCGACCACGCGTGTATGCCTTGGCATAAGCATAACACCTAAAATATTTAGAAGGGGCGAAGCTCCGCTCTTATAACAAGCGTGCCATCAGCCCGACATGGATAACTTGATCGAGCTCTATAGCCCTCGTGCCATGACGGTAGAACGTCCGGCTCATGACGAGAAGTTCAAGCCACCGAACCCAAGTCCCTCAAAACGAGACCTAAGTTCCGGCCCATGCCCGGTATTCACCCTTCCCGTTTGATCAGTTTCCCCACATTGGAAAACATACGAACTAAACGAGCAAATCCCTACTACAAACTCTTGGAAAAATAAAAGATGTCCCAAGCAGAACAGTTTATCAATAAACATGCAAACACAAGTTAAATATTCGAAACAAATGACCACCTGGGCCACTATTGTATGAATATTACAATAAAGGAGGCCTTTGAAGCCCCATCCAAAAGAATAAATTTGTGGCTAGAGACCACTCTTGTTAAAAAATTACATAAAATGAGCAAGAGCCTGGTAAAGAATAATTATAACAATACGGCACGCAGGCCAGAACAAAACAAAATTGACAATCATCATTCAGCCTCTTCTTCGACGACATGCGATAGCTGTGCAGGACTCCCGACAGGTTGAGCAATGAACTCTTTGAGATAATCGGGGACTAGAATCTTACCAGCGACCACGTAATAGTTGACCCCCATGCCTGATGTGTTGAGTTCTACCCTGGGGTTCAGTGCATAGATCTCTTCACCGCATTTTTAAAACTCCCCTCGGAGGCAGCCTGGGCGTCGTTCACCTCCAGTTGAAAATGAGCAACAAGCTCAGCCTGAGTCTTTAAATATTTGGTGTCCTCTGACTCATCTTCGGCGGGCGTAACCTCAGCGGTCAGGACCGCTACCTTCTCCTCGAGATCTTTTTTCTCGAGCAACAGGATCCTGCGTTCCTCAAAGAGTCTCCCTGATTCTTCCTCGGATAGCTTTTGGGCCCCTTCCTCCTCGATTCGGCCCATCTCGCTCGCAACCAGCTTAGCCCAGAGGTTCTTCAACTTTGCCTCCTGCGAAGAACTCCCCTCTATATAGGCTATGACCATCTCCAAAATCCGCATTAAACCACTGACATCCTGTGCCAGCATCGCCCTCTTATCTGGGCGGCCCAAACCCTCGAGATTAAGGGATTCAGCTCGAGGAAGGCGAAGAGTTGCTCCCTAGAAGAAAGCCTTCTCCAGCCAGCAAGGGGGCAGGTCATACGTCCCTTTCCCCTTCTCCCCGGTCAGGTCGATGCTTCCCTCGGCACGCGGCCTCTTCACTTTCGAGGATACAGGGGCATGAGAGAGAGAAACTGTAGCTTGGGAAGAAGACGAGTCGCCTGACCCCGAAGTAGAGCGACCCCCGAGCCAGTCTGAGCATCCTTCTGAGCCTTCCTCGCTCTAGCAGCAAGAGTCTTGGCTATGCGCTCTTGGGCGGGATTAATGCTATCTGCAAAACAAACAAAAAGAAACGTAGTTAGCAAATAAAGATTCGAATTAGCGAAGATCACATACAACTATTCAAAACATAAATACCCAAATACTTGACAGGATCCTTGCTCCCGAGGAGCTCTTTGACGATTATAAGATCCGGCTCGTATACAGCCTCCCCGTTCTTGTCAACCACTGACCTGCCTCCCCAGCTTACTCGTTGGACACGAGGGATTCGGGACACAAAAGCAGTCAAGACGATAAAGATCTCCTGGTCCTCGACTCCAAGCTACCCCTCCCTCCAGACGTAGGAACCCAATTCATTATCGAAGTGATTCCTCGTCCACTTGAACGGGAACTTGTAGACCAGCTTGACCACAGGGTCTCCCAAATTGTTCAAACGAGGGGCACCGTCCTCGTCACACACCGGTACAATCCTTAAAACATTCAGCATCGTCTTGCTCTAGGAAGGCTACACCAGTATATATTTATCCTTGAAGTGACGGACAGACTCCAGATAAGCTTTTAACATCTTCCCGTTGCCTTACTTCAACACAACCCATCCCCATTTTTCATCGAGCTTTCTCCTCTGGAGGTGAAAGCAGTAGAAGAATAAGGGAATGGTAGCCCCTATCTTTAGGTAATCACAAACGATCTCGAACGCTCGCATAAACGCGATGCCGTTCGGGTGAAGTTGGGAAGGATTCAGTTGCAGATGCCTGATTACAGACACCACGAAATCCGAGAAGGGGAGTCGAAGACCCATTTCCTGGAATACGATGTCATACATGGGAATCCTCCTTCTGTCATATTTCGAGCAGATCCTGCTCTCTTTCCCAGGAATATATAACGACCATTCTCCCGGGTTTCCTTCATCTTGAGTGTACACCTCAGTAAAAACATCATTCTGATGCTCGAAGAAGTAAGAGGGCCATTCCCAGGGATCGTTCGCGACCCAAGCCCGCAGGTCCTCTCCGTCCCCGTGAGAAAACAAGCAACCTTGATCAGCGGAGGCCATATCCACATCGCCTCCCCCCACTTGCTGTTCCGGCTGATTCAGCTTGTCCCCGAAAATATCCAGAATGCTCGACGAACTACTCGCCTCGTCTGAAGAACTTCGTGAAGATCCAGAAGACTCACTCGAGAGATCATCTCGGGCGTTGTCGGCCATAGTACCTGAAAAGCAGAGGATGAAGATGAGTTCGACTTCAATGCCAGAACCACCCTTCCACCACTATTCAAGTGAAAGGGCGCTGGGAAACGAGGATCGTGTCCTCGACCAGAACCCTCACTAAGGCGCATAAATAGGCAGAAGTTCGAGAAAGGGCCCTAGACCCTAAAGGACCATCTACGATGCATCATGAAATGCCCGGAAAGAATCCACGGCAGCTTCGACGATTCTAAACTACGGAACCAATGCCTGCCACCAATACTCCCCAAGGGCGTCCTAACAGACAGAATCCTAAACCCTAGCCGCATGCATTTCTAGGAAGAAAATCATGAAAATCTGAACAACTAAAAGCAAACGACGGCGAAAAATTGAAATATTATCGGTTAAAGAAGAAGGAAGGCTAGAAGTAGCAGCAACGAGTAGCAAATATAAAGAAACGACGGTGGTCGACATGCGAGCGATTACGAGCAGTTGGGAAAGAGAACTAAAAACACTAAACTCCCTACTCCTCTCGTATTTATAGAAAGGACCATCCGCTCGTGTGAGACACACGTATGGGAAACCCTAGGGTCGTCATCATTACACCCTAGCCCCTAGGCCATTATTGTGCCACTTCGCCAACACGTTACCCGAAACACGCTACCTCTTCAAGTTCAAGGCTCATAACGACCAACTCCTCATCTCCCCCCGAGAAAGGCGCAACGGAAGACACTCATTCTCCTCGTAAGACGCGTCTCGTTCCACGAGCAGGTGTTAAAGTCATCACTTCTGTGTCCAGAAACAATGACTTGGGGGCTACTATTCTGGACTGGCCCGAGAGCTAGAATGGGCCCAGTCTAGCCTTTTCTTTCGGTACGATCCATACGTCTATGGCCCGAACCTCCCCCACTCTCCGTCGGGCAATATCGACCCTTTGCCCTCCCAAACTGCCATTGACCTAACATGATCGACGAACACCTCTCAGTATGTCCGACCTTAAGTCGTGCAGACAACCAGGAACTGACTAGATCGTTGCCCGTAACTTACCTACTCCTCGGAACCAACGGCTAATTACAGACACATCTGCCCGGTTTGACCAAGTCCTGACAGTTACCTATTTTTGCAGACCCGCATATCCAGGCCCAAAAAAAGGAGCCAATGACCATGCGCCAGGAGCATTATATAAACCCTCACACTTGTGAGGGTCAGGTATCGAATATTCACTATTCACCATCAATACCTTAACATTTTACTTGTATCTCTTTGCTCTCATTCTTACTTGATCGTGCCTTGTAGGTACAACCCTTTTTTTCCTCCTCGGCATCACAGTCCGACTGCAAATTATTACGTGACTACCTTACAGGTTCTGATCAATCGATATAATCATAATTTAATTTATAAAATAAATTAAATTACCTCAAAACTACCGTTCAAATAATCATGCATTTTTATTGTTGTGAGATTTGATGAAAACATGCAAAAGAAAAAAGAAGATATAGGAGATAATTTAAAATTGGTAGATAAATAGAAAACTTGTAATTAATGCATATATTTTGATATTATAGAAATATTTTAAGATTTTAAATAATATAGCTTAGAAAATTTTAATCAGATATTGTTTGTTTCTAAAACTAATTTCATTTAAAATTACTCAACTAATAAGAATTATTAAAATTGTTTAATATAGATATATTTTATGAAGGTTATCAATTATTTGTTTCTAAAACAAATTTCAATTTAAAAGTTCACAATTAATAAAAAATATTAAAATAATTTAATATTAGATGCATTTTATGTTGATTAAGGTTTGATAACAGAAAAGTGAGAGATTGTCTCACCAAAAAAAAAAGAATAGTGAGAGATTACTAGAAAATATTTTGTTTTTAAGGATATTTATTGCAATTAAAATTTTAGTAATTTAAATAGAAACATTAAAAATATTATATTATTTAAATGTTTTGTTAGATTAATAGAAAAAAGTAATTTTGTTTGTTTCTTAAACTTATTCAATTTAAAAATGTATAATTAATAAGAAATATTAAAATTATTTAAATATTTTGATAGACTAATAGCAAAAAAATATTTTGATAGATTAACAAAAAATATGTATTTTTGAGATTTTTATAAAATATAGCCCCTAAAGTTTTGGTTAGGTATTGTTTGTTTCTAAAACTAATTCAATTTAAATGTGCACAATTAATAAAAAATAATAAAATTATTTTGATATTTTAATTGATTAACAGCAAAGAAAATTTTTGATAGTTTTTTTTTTTTGGGTACAAGAGAAGGCCGAAGTCTAAAAAGACACCCTTTGGAGTGTGTAAATTTAGATAGTGACCATCCACAAATATTTGAGATTTTAAATAGTATAGGCCAGGAAATTTTGATTAGGTATTATTTGTTTCTAAAACTAATTCAATTTAAATGTGCACAATTAATAAGAAATATTAAAATTATTTAAAATTTTTGATTGATTAACAGCCAAAAATTATTTTGATAGATAAATAGGAAATATTTTGAGATTTTAAATAATATAGCCCAAAATATTTTAATTAGCTATTTTTTGTTTCTAAAACTAATAAGAATATTAAATCTATTTAGATTGAAGTAAAAAAATTTTATTGTTTCTAAAACTAACTCAATTAAAAAACACACAGTTAATAATAAATATTAAATTATTTAAATATTTTGTTAGATTAATAACAAAGAAATATTTTAATAAATTAATAGCAAATATTTTAATATTTTTAAATAATATAGCATAGAAACTTTTGATTATGTACTGTTAGCAAATGTTTTGATATTATAGAAATTTATTAAAATAAAAATTCAATTTAAAAGTGCACAATTATAGGAAGTATTAAAATTATTTAATATTAATACATTTTATGTATATTAAGATTTTAGGAATATGATTGTGTAAGATTAATAAAAAATATTTAATTTTATGAAAATTATTGAAATCCGAACTCAATTAAATTAAAGCGAAACGTTATGGGAATTTATTGAAATGAAAGGGTAATTTTAGATTTTTATGTTCACTAGGGTTTGGGATTTCAATAAGATTATTTATTAGGATTTATAATATATGGATGGATATATAGATGAAAAAGTAAAATAAAAGTAGATATAGGGTAATAAAATTAGACATAGGGTACTGAAGAGTTTTCTTGAAGAACATAAAAGCCTACGAGTTAATATCAATATTCCTCTTTGTCATTTGTTTTTCATTGCTAAATCAAAGTTTTATGAGACAAAATCCATGAGGAATATGAACATAAAGTCATGGTATTTCATATTACAAGAATGGAAACAAAGAACACACGATATTTGATCAATGGAGTTTTATAAACCTGCATGGAAACATATCATCATTAGTTTATTTGACGCTCATGAAAGAATAAATATAACTCATCAATCATTGGTTTTGAGATAAAATTTTCACCTCATCAAAAGAGAGTTATCTCCTTTCCCTATAACATTCAAATACAAAGACTATGTGTTAAGAGTGAAAATAGCCTTGAGTTATAGGACAAGGGACCTCCTGAACAATGATAAAACTGTGGAATATTTTCTCTTCCTATTTTCTCATTTTTCTGCTCTTTAAATAGCAGGTTTGATACAAGCAAAGATAGGTTTCTACAATCAATCCAATGGCTAGCCTAGAATGTAGGGATTGAAGATAGATTCTAACAAGATTTCCTAACGGAATGAAAATAATAACAAGTTTATTTGCTGAGCTGTGCTGCTTCTAGAATCCTAGGAAAGTACAGCTGTAAAACTATTTTATTCATAGTTGCTGAGGTATTTTGGTCTTGTCCTTATGCGTATGGGCCTTTGTGTGTCATTGGGCTGGGTTGCAGCAGCTGGATTGGAGTCTCTTTCAGCAGTATTGTCATTGACAGTAATGGAGGGGGTGTTATCAGTGCTAACATCACCGCGGGCAGGGAAAACCACCTTGTCCTCAAGGTGATAAGTATCCGAAATGTGTGACCAAGTTTCCCAGCTAGTATCTTCTGGTGTAAGACCCTGCCACTGAACCAGAACCATGCGAACAGGGGGAGATGTGGATTCATCCCACTTGGAGTCAAGTATTGATAAAGGTGTGACAATTGGATGATTATTGATGGAAGTGGGAGGTAAGGAAGGTGTGTTCGGCTCGACCGGACCATGATGGGGCTTAAGTATGGAGCAATGAAATACAGGGTGAATTTTGGAATTGGGTGGAAGGTCTAGTCGATATGCAACAGATCCAATTCGTTCCAGGATTTTGAAGGGGCCGTAATAGCGTTGAGACAGTTTGGTGTATGATGATTTCTGAACTGATTTTTGGCGATATGGGCGGAGTTTGACATAAACCCAAGAATCAACCTGAAATGAGACATCACGACGTTTAGTGTCAGCATATTGTTTCATGCGATTTTGTGCCTTGGACAGTGTTGTTTGGAGTTTTTGTATGAGATGTTGTCTAGAGGTGATGAGAGAGTCCACTACTTCAATGGTAGAGGAGCCAATTAAGTATTGTGGAATGCTAGGAGGGGGTTTCCCAAAAGTTATTTCAAAAGGGGAGTAGCCAGTGGAGGAGTGGATTGAAGTGTTATAGGACCATTCAGCAAGGTTAAGATAGTTGTACCATTGATTGGGTTGTTTGTGTACGAATGCTCTGAGGTATTGTTCTAGAATTCTGTTGAAAACTTCAGTTTGTCCGTCGGTTTGGGGATGATAAGCGGTGCTCATTCGGAGTTTTGTTCCGCTCAATTTAAACAGTTCCCGCCAGAAACGACTGATGAAGATTGGATCACGATCTGATACAAGGCTTTTATGAAAACCATGATGTTTGCAGACGATGTCCATGAATAATATGGCGACTTTGTAAGCTGTAAAATGAGAAGGTAAAGCGCCTAGATGGACTCCTTTGGAGAATCTGTCCACAACCACTAAGATAACTGAGAAACCATGAGAAGTAGGCAACCCGGTGATGAAATCAAGTGATAAATCTTCCCAGATGGCTGAAGGTATGGACAGAGGTTAGAGGAGACCTGCAGGTTTTTTGGTAGTATGTTTGGTTTGTTGGCATGT
Organism: Vicia faba; assembly: GCA_948472305.1. Classification (NCBI taxonomy): domain Eukaryota; kingdom Viridiplantae; phylum Streptophyta; class Magnoliopsida; order Fabales; family Fabaceae; genus Vicia; species Vicia faba. The sequence goes on along the minus strand of OX451740.1, from coordinate 224,575,235 downwards.
AGGACAGTGGGTTATGAATGTGTGCACGCTGTCTCTAAGTCCTTCCCAGAAAAAATTAGACTTGAGACGAGCAAGGGTTTTGGTAATGCCCATATGTCCTCCTAATGGTGTAGAATGAAATTCTTCCAATAGTTGGGTGCAGAATGGGCTGTGTTTATCAATCCAAATGTGGTTTTTGTAGAGAATGAGACCTTGGTGTATTTTATGGTGTGGGTAGGATGAAGGGTTGTTTTGGATGTTTTGTAGTAGTGTATGGAAAGGTTGGCTATTTTGTAGGGATTGGCGAAGGTGATCAAGAAAAAGAAAATGAGGGATAGAGAAAGAAAGGTGCGTACCTGGGCCTTCTGGAGCACGAGAGAGAGCATCAGCGACTACGTTACTTTTTCCAGATTTGTATTGGATTGAGTAATCGTAACCGAGGAGTTTAGCCAGATATTTGTGTTGTTCAGGAGTTTGAATGACTTGTGATAGGAGATCTTTGAGGCTCTTGTGATCGGTGAAGATGGTGAATCGATGTCCCAATAGATATTGGCGCCATTTCTTGACAGCAGATGTGATGGCATGAAGTTCTCTAACGTATGTGGAGGATCTTTGTAGTTTCTTGCAGAAGGGTTGGCTGAAAAAAGCGATTGGGTGTGAGTTTTGCATCAGAACGGCGCCCATGGCTGTGCCGGAAGCATCTGTCTCGATATCAAAAGGGATAGAGAAGTTGGGTAAGGCCAGAGTAGGGGTTTGTGTCATTGCTAGCTTGAGTTGGTCAAATGAGGTTTGCGCTTCTGGTGACCAGAGAAAAGCATCCTTGCGCAACAGTACGGTGAGTGGTGCAGCGATAAAAGCATAGCCCTTGACAAATTTTCTGTAGAAACTTGTGAGGCCAAGAAATCCACGAAGCGCCTTGATGGATTTTGGAGTTGGCCAATCAACCATAGCTTGAATTTTGGAAGGTTCAGGTTGAACTCCATTGACAGATATGATATGGCCTAAATACACCAGATGGCGTTGAGCAAAAGAGCATTTTGAATGTTTGAGGCAAAATTTTCCCTCCAGTAGCTTAGTGAATACTTGTTCTAAATGACTGAGGTGAAGTTCAAGGGATACACTATAAACCAGAATATCATCGAAGAAAACTGTGACGAAACGGCGAAGAAAAGGTTGGAGCAATTCATTCATTGCGGCCTGGAAGGTGGACGGAGCGTTACAGAGCCCAAAAGGCATCACGCGGTATTCGTAGTGACCCTGGTGAGTTCTGAAGGCTGTTTTCTCGATGTCGTCCTCGTGCATTCTGATCTGGTGGAATCCTTGCCGTAAATCGAGTTTAGAGAACCATGAGGCACCACCTAGTTCGTCAAGCAATTCGTCTATGGTGGGCATTGAAAAACGGTCGCGGATGGTGATTGCGTTAAGAGCTCTGTAGTCGACGCAGAATCTCCATGTACCGTCTTTCTTCTTAACAAGAAGAACTGGAGAAGAGAAAGGGTTGCGGCTGGGTCGTATGAGGTGATGTTGTAGCATTTCTGTAACTTGTTTTTCGATTTCATTTTTTTGTGAAAAAGGATAGCGGTAGGGTTTCACGGATACTGGGGAAGAAGATGGTGGGAGAGTGATACGGTGGTCAGAGTTGCGCGATGGGGGAAGCGCAGGTTTAGGGTCAAAGATTAAAGAGTGTTGGGTAATGAGTTTGGTGATAGCAGGGATGCGGTGTGGATCGGGTACAGGATCGGGTTGGAGTATTTGAATATGAAAAAATTCAGAAGCTGAATTGGTCTGGACGCAGCGCTTAAGTTGTTGGGCCGAAATTGCTGTTGGGCCTGGGTTGGCATCTGCTTTGAGGGTGATTTGGTTGGTATTGTAAGTAAAAGAGAGGGTGAGGGCTGAATAATCCATAACAACTGGGCCCAAAGATTTAAGCCATGGGGCCCCAAGAACGATATCTGCCCCACTGAGGGGAAGGACATAGAAATCGACGGTAAAGGGATGGGATTGGAGATTCAACGCCATGTTAGCACAAAGTTTTTGACATTCCAAGAGGTGACCGTTGCCAACCATAACCTTAAGAGTATTCACAGGGGATGATGGTAAATTCAGAAATTTCGCAACACGACTCTGGATGAAGTTGTGAGTACTCCCTCCGTCAATGAGTACTGTAACTGCTTGATTCGCGATTTGGCCAAGGATACGGATGGTGGCTGTAGCAGAGGAGCCGGAGAGCGCATGAAAACTAATTTGTCCATCCAAGTGGTTATCGGTGGTGGAATGGGGATCTGGCTCAATTGGTGGAGTTAGGGTTCGAATGGGGTCTGGTGGTTCGGTGTCGGATTCGTCTGAAACAAGGAGGAAGAAGCGGCCCTTACATTTGTGACCGGGAATAAAAGTTTCTTCGCAATTGTAACAGAGGCCTTTTTCACGGCGGGACGCCATCTCCTCTAAGGACAGCTTGCGGTATTGTAAACGTGGTGGGGTGGGGTTTGGTTGTGGTGTGGTGGTGGTAAGGGCGTTGGATGTTTGTGCGGTGGAAGCAGAAGGTTTGGGTTTGAAGCCGCGGCGGCGTTCCTCGATCTTATCTTCTTGTATCTTGGCTAAAGCGGTGGCTTGGGATAGATTGTGGGGTTGCAAGGCCTGAACTTCACGGAGGATCTCCGGTGAGAGGCCAGAGATAAAGCAGCTGAGAACGAAAGGAGGTGGTAAACCAACGATGCGATTAGCCAATCGTTCGAAATCTGTGAGGTACTGGTTGAGGGTTCCTCGTTGGGTGAGTTTGAAAAGAGATTGGCTGGGATCTTCATAGTAGCTATGAGCAAAACGAGTTTCAAGGGTCTGTAACAATTCAAACCAGGTGGTGACGAGGCCGTTGCGGAACATATATTGGTACCAGCTTAATGCCGGACCTTCCATGTAAAAGGATGCAACGGTGAGACGTTCCTCATCTGGTGTTCTGTGATAATCAAAAAATTGGTTGATTTTGAAGATCCAGCCCATAGCATCTGTGCCATTAAAGCGTGGAACCTCAAGCTTGATATGGGGTCGTGGATGTGGGGGAATGGGTGGCGGTGGTGGTGTGGGTGTCTGGTTTTGGGTCGCAAGTTGAGCTAGGATAAGGTCGACTTTCTCAGAGAGATCATCGAGCCTTTCTGCATTTGTGGGTCTGGCCATGGTTTGGATATTAGGGAGGATCGATGAAAGCACCAAGTTGTTAAGAGTGAAAATAGCCTTGAGTTATAGGACAAGGGACCTCCTGAACAATGATAAAACTGTGGAATATTTTCTCTTCCTATTTTCTCATTTTTCTGCTCTTTAAATAGCAGGTTTGATACAAGCAAAGATAGGTTTCTACAATCAATCCAATGGCTATCCTAGAATGTAGGGATTGAAGATAGATTCTAATAGGATTTCCTAACGGAATGAAAATAATAACAAGTTTATTTGCTGAGCTGTGCTGCTTCTAGAATCCTAGGAAAGTACAGCTGTAAAACTATTTTATTCATAGTTGCTGAGGTATTTTGGTCTTGTCCTTATGCGTATGGGCCTTTTTGTGTCATTGGGCTGGGCTGCAGCAGCTGGATTGGAGTCTCTTTCAGCAGTACTGTCATTGACAGTAATGGAGGGGGTGTTATCAGTGCTAACACTATGTCAAGTTGTGAGTTCAATGACACTTAACCTATGAAAGATCACATCCTAATTAATGGAAAGGTATCGTTATCTAACATGTATCTTATATTGATTCTTAATAATCCTCGTATGCTTTCAACAATTACCTCATGGTCAGTAAACTTAACACAATTTGGATGGCGTATGGACAAAGTGTCACTAACAGGGCCAATAATGTCCATCCCATGACTACATGCATAGTACAGTTATGTTAGTTTAACTAAATCAAAAACCTGAAAATGCAGTAGCCAAACCTTCTACACTTAATAATTCTGAAAAATAAAATATTCTAAATCAATACTAAATCATATTGAACAACTTCCAAATACCTTGTTCAGGGGCTTTGGAGCAACACCATGCTCTTGTTCCCCATTGAAAGCTTTCTGCAATCTACGATATGGATGATAACGTTTTAGAAATTTTCGATGCCTGAGATAAACAGTCTTCTTTCCTTTTTCAAGATGATGGTAACATGTGTCTTTTTCACATATAGGACACGCCTTATGCCCTTTAACTTTATACCCAGACAAATTACCATATGCTGGAAAATCACTGATGCTGCAAAACAACATGGAACGCATATTGAACTGTTCTCCAAAATACGCATCAAAAACATCCACCCCTTCCTCCCACAACACTCTTAAATCATCAATTAGTGGACTTAGAAGAACGTCTATGTCATTTCCTGGTTGTTTTGGGCCCGATATCATGATCTATAACATAATATGTTTACGCTTCATGTACAACCTAGGAGATAGGTTGTAAATCATCAGGAGAACATGCCAAGAACTATGGTTAGTACTTAGATTACCAAACGGATTCATTCCATCAGTAGCAAGTCCAAGTCTAAGGTTTCTCGACTCTTTGCCAAAATTTGGAAACAAATAATCTATTTTATTCCATTGCAAAGAATCAGCTACATGACGAATTTGTCCATCATATTTTCTTTCTTCTGCATGCCATCTAAGATTCTTTTCGTCATCTGCATTGGCGAATAATCTCTTGAACCTTGAAATTATTGGTAGGTACCATACCACTTTTGCAGGAGGACCCTTTTTGACCACCTCGTCATCAATTGATTCACCATCTTTCTTTTTGTAGCGTGACGCCTTTCACTTCGGACAATGATTATAGTTTACATACTCTTTTCTGTATAATATGCAATCATTAGGGCATGCATGTATCTTTTCATACTCCAAACCCATCGGACACAATATTTTCTTCGCCTCGTAATAACAACTTGGAATTACGTTACCTTCTAGAAGCATTTCGGTCAATAATTCAAGCAACTCGGTAAAAAATTTATCAGTCCACCCATTCTTTGCCTTCAGATTAAATAATTTTAACACGGCTGATAGACATGTAAATATTTTGCATCCCGGGTACAATGGTTTATCCTTGTCACTGCATAGAGTATCATACGCATGTGCCCTCTTAAACGAATCTTGTCCAATATCACGCATCATGTCTTCTAGACATTCATCCATTTCTACACTAACACCATCTCTTTGAGACACATTTGACTTTGCTACTACTTCACCGTGCCATATCCATTATGTATAACTTTGACAAATCCCTACACAAATTAGATGATCCATGATTTCTTTCTTACTACGTTTTGGTTCTTTATTTTCACAACGAACACATGGACAGAGAAAAAGCGCAGGAAGACTTTTTTCAGCATTACTTTCAACAAACTGTAGAAATTTCATCACTCCATGTTCGTACTCGTCACTTAATCGATTAGCTCTCATCCAACTATGATCCATAACTATGTTCGCACAGAGAAAGGTCTGGCGAAGGGTGTGCCCGCGGCTGTGCTACTTCACGGATATTCCGAGATCGCAAGTTGCGCTGCTTCGTGGAGAAAGAAAAATAGAATCAAATTTCAATGGCAAGGTGATAACTCTATTAAGTTTGAGAGGTTAAAGATAAATTGTGTGTTTCTAAGAGGACCATTAACGTTTCTTTTGGAGGTTTCTAAGGAGACAATTTCTCGAATGAAAAAGAATGACATATACACAACATATACTATATTCTTAACTCTATACAAAATATATACTATTTATAACTAATTAGACTTAATTAACCTCTCTAATAATAATAAATTGTTTAGTAATTAAAAAATAGATATGAACAAAGGAATGGATTCACAAAGCCACTGAGTTAGTATCTAGTATAATCTTCTAATTGTTTTTATATGTACTTCTAATTTTTTATAATGTATCTCAGTAGCAAGAAAAGCAACAAGAGTAGCTTAAAAACTTTTTTGTATATATACCTCTTAGCAATCCATAGATATACAATAAAGTTGAACAAAATAGAAAATTTCTTACCGGAATCGTAGTTGGATGGCGGCGGGGGCTTCGAAGATGGCGGCAGGCTATGACGGCGGGAGATTCGAGGATGTCTTCGTGCACAGTGAGAGACGGCGGCCTGTGACAGAAGTCTTCGTGCAGGATGACGCGAACCTTCGAGGAGACGGCAGAGGGCGGAGCAGAGGGCGTTCGTAGGCGGAGCAGAGGGGCTGTGTAGGCAGAGCGGAGGGACTGTGTAGGAGGGTGGAGAGTTGGTTTTGAGGAGAGAATAAAAATGAAATGTATAGTAGTGAGAAGATATGGTTTATTTCTTAAATATATATTGGAGTTTTTACATCGGTGGAAAATTTAGCCCGATGTAAGGGTTACTTCGCAATCATGTTTTTACATTGGTGCATATCATTGACCGATGTAATGGTCACGTTTTCAGGTTTTTACATCGGTGGGTTGTAGAACCGATGTTAGCGCGTTTTTTACATCGGTGGATAGCAAGGCCCGATGTAAGGATTAGCGTGTTTTTTGTTTACCAATCTTCCACCTAGTTTTTTATTTACAAAACTGCCACCGTGTTTTTTTACAAAACCTTTTACATCGGTGGATTAATTGGCCCGATGTAATAGCCAGTGAAAAATATTTTTTAAATATTTTTTATATCATTGCAAATAAATACCTGATGTAAAATCTTTTTAATTTTATTTTTTACATCATATATTTTTATACTTGATGTAAAGACCTTTTCTCAAATGTCATTTTTTTAGTAGTGTCCCTTTTCATAACCTACCTTCCGAACTCAAGAAAATATCTCGAAAGGTCTTTCCTGTTCTTTTAACCATTTCCTTTATTGGATAAAAGAAAAGTCGGTGGCGACTCTTGCTATCCGCAACATTTTATGATAAAACGCAAAACACCCCGAGTCAGTTCTCCTGCCGTATGACAGAACCAGTGACTCTGCTGGGGACATAAAACTTAAAAGTATAGTTACCTTAGAGTTATATCACATTTAATTTCTTTCATTGTTTGATTTGTTTGATTTACATTTATGGGTCTTTGTTTGGGTCTGTATTGATCCTCTACCCAGATCTGGGAACACCATTAGGTAAGTAGCAATAGATTATGGAAACTGTACGGCATAAACTGATATGGTTGAAGCAATGGCTACGTTATCGTGACACATTTATTGGTATCAGTATCCCTTGTGTTGAATCGAGGAGAATACGGGGCCGCTGAACGGTGTCATGAAGCACTAACTGGCCGTAGAACCTTTAATTAAACAACTTGGCCATTAGGAAGTAGTGAGATAGCCGACTTTGGTGTAAAGCTGAAGATTGGTTGATACTCGATACTACAATCATTGAGAGCGGATTTTTGGGATATTTCGGCTGTAAGAAAATATTGATTGTACTGAGACAATGCCCAATGAAGAAAGATCAATGATATTGAGATCCCCTAGAACCCGATTACTTTCTAGGACAGGTTGAACCAACTAAACTTCAAGAGGGACTTACCTATGAAACCCATGCAAGCCTAATCCTAAGATCTTGGTGTGCTTTGTTTACGATTATTATTCATGACATCATAAGCATTATGACATCATAAGCATTCTCACTAACCATTTCAAGGATTTAGGGATTTATCTTTGTTCCGTTTTGTAGGTCATGACTTCCATTCGTAGGAATACCATCCGAGTCAAATTCGTGAAAGTGCATCCTCAACTTTAAGAATTATCATCAAGGGTGCCTGGAGATTCTTCCTTCACCAAGAAATATGGTCGACTTCTCAACTTAGCTACCTCAAACTTCCAAGAAGAAATGATGTGTGTACTTTTCAAATTCTTTGATCATATGCATCATTGCTTCACCTTTCTTGACTACCAATAGGTGCCTACATTAGAAGAGTTCTCTCAATTTCTAGGAGTGCTTGTGCTTGATCAAATACCATTCACTGGTTTAGAGGAGACTCCAAAGCCTGAAGTTATTTCCAAAGCCATGCATTGGAAGAGATCCGACATTATAACAAATTGGGAGACAAGAAGTGGAGTTAAGGGTTTCTTAGCCAAGTTTCTGTTGGAGAAGGATTGTTCGTTATGAGAAGATATGGATTTTCGAGCTTTTGAGGATGTCTTGGCCCTTACAATTATGGTTTGGTTCTATTTCCCAATCCGGACCAACTCATAGATGTGAATGCCATCAAGGTTTCTCTCTCTCGCAATCCCGTACCTACTCTGCTTGGAGACATTCTACATTGTTTCCACACTCGCACCATGAAGAAAAGAGGTACCCTTTTATGTTGCATTCCATTACTCTCTAGGTGGTTTATTTCACACCTACCTCGATCAATGTTGAAGAATGAGCAAGGCTTGACATGGTCTCAAAGGATGATGTCACTCTCACACTCAGATCCATTGGTGTTCTCGATCTTTGGAGGATATTACCATCATTGACCGTTGTGGGGAATTCCCTAATGTCCCACTCCTTGGCATTAGGGGAGGAATCGCTTATAACCCTTGTTTGGCTTTGCTAAATTTTGGATATGCTAGGAGAGATGGTCCCTATAATGCGCTCATCCAAGGATTGGTATTCGACTACGAGGGCGACGACCAAGGCTATCGACAAAGGTTCATATGAGCTTGGAGAATGGTAAACAAGGTGGATAGTGAGACATTGGGGCATAAAAATTCCACCCCTATTGAGCCTTACCTTAAGTAGGTATGAACCCATGCTCAAAGTATCGTGATGCCTTACCCCACCATCTTACCAATCATCATGAAGCATGTTGCCAAAGGAGATGTTCCATATACTGTCCTTTATCCTGATATGCCTACTTCTCTTGAAGATTTTCAAAGAGCTTGAATTCAACTAAAGCGGGAGTGAGACACTTTTGAAACTTAATTCTACGCAAGCGAGAAGAATTTTTTGGAGCTTACGAGGCAACCTCATGAAGAGCGAAGTTTGAACGCCTATATTGCACCAAAGAGGATGCGCTTATGGGAAGCTTGATTTATTTTTGTTTTAGGAAGTTTATTTTGTATTATTTTTGTTTCTTCCATTGTAAGCCCAAGAGGCATTGTTGTAATCCTTTAAACCTATTAATGCAATTAATGTTTGTTCTCTCTTTTTCTAAGCAAATTTAAATCTTAAAAATCCTTGAAAACATTGCATAAGCATATCATGCATATCATCACATAAACAAGTTTCAGGACCGGTTTCTCATCTTTTCACTGTTTATTTCAGCCAAAAGAAATGGCTCTTGAACAAAATATTAAGGATCTTCAAGCACAGAATGCTCAATTCCAGCAGATGTTCCTAGCTCTGGCTAAGGGACAAGAGGACCTGAAGGCACTCATCCTCAAGGACAAGAAGAAAAAGACAAAGAAACCAGTGGGTGTCCTGAATATGTGAAGGAGATTCAGAGGACCAGCAAAGCGAGCTCTAGAATTCGCAACTCCTTCAAATGAGGGGGACAATCAGGAAGAGAAGACAAAAGAAGAGGACTACAGTCCAGGGTCTGATGAAGAAGAGGCTGACTATGCTGAAGAACAATATCTTCCTGCTGATGACAAATATAAACAGTTGGAGGATCGTCTCAACGCCATGGAAATTCAAAGAGTACCTGGTCTGGATTTTGAAGAATTGGGGTTGGTTTCTGGGGTGGTCATTCCATAGAAGTTCAAGGTTCTCGCATTTGCTAAATATGACGGAGTTTCATGTCCTAAGCTGCATATGAGGTCTTATGTCAGGAAGATCCAACCTCACACTGTTGATAGGAATTTGTGGGTGCATTTCTTCTAGGAAAGTTTATCGGGGACTCAATTGGAATGGTTCTATCAGTTGGAGGGAACCAACATCCGCAACTGGGAGGATCTGGTTGCTGCTTTCTACAGGAAGTACCAATACAATGCTGACCTCGCTCCAACCTGTACACAACTTCAAAGCATGTCTATGGATTCCAGTGAGGGCTTCAAAGATTATGCCCAGAAGTGAAGAGATCTTGCAGGAAGACTCCATCCTCCTCTGTATGATAGAGAGCTGGTAGATATATTCTTGGGTACTTTGTCAGGCCCATTTTTCAACCATTTGATCGAAAGCTCTTCAGTTGGGTTCACCGAGCTGATATTGACAGGTGAAAGAGTAGAAGCTGGTATCAAGAGCGGTAAGATTCAAAGGGATATATCTTAAAGTGCAGTGAAAAAGCCTTTCAGTGGGAAGAAGGAAGTTAGTGCTGCTTATGGACAGAGAAATCAGGGTAAAGCTGAACGTCGTCCAACGGTAGGAGCTATAATAATCTCCAACCCTGTATCGACTCAACAAAAAAATAATCAGCGCAGGCAGGATGTGCCTAGAAGACAATTCACTAGACTCAACATGCCCTTATCTCAAGTATTACAACATCTAATGAAGGCTAGCTTGGTCACTCTGAGAGAGCCTCCTTAAAATCTGAACACTACATCTCCCCGTTATAATCCAAATGCTCGGTGTGCCTACCACTCCAAGAGTCCAGGGCATGATACAAATGATTGTTTGGCTCTGAAGAATAAAGTTTAGGATCTTATTGAGGCAAAGGAGATTGAATTTGACCCTCCTGAAATCCCCAATGTGATAACTGCACCAATGCCCAAGCATGGCCAGGGTATTAATGTTGTTGAGGTTGTTCTTTTTGTTTCTTCTATGGATGATTTTACTAACCCTCTGCCAACTGTTAAGAAGTATCTCTTACAAGCCGATTTATTTCCGGGCTATGGTGAAGGTTTCCACCTATGTACGTCTCTGCCCAATGGTTGTTTGCTATTGAAGATAGGTGTCCAACTCTTGATGAACAACAAGGAAATTCTGGTTGAGAAGACACCCTTCATAAAAGGTCTATGTGAAGATGAAAGATGTGAAGATGTGAAGATGTGTCAATTATTACCATTTACGACAATACTCCCAGGGTCTCCTCTGGAAGACCTGTCAGGATTACATCCACTCCTAAGGTTGCTCCTTTAATTATCACTTTTCCAAGGTTCATACCATATTCCTCCGAAAAAGTTGTTCCTTGGAATTATGGAGCTAACATTTACTATCATGGTGTCAAGCAGACCTCCTGGCCATTAAGAATTAAGTTACTAAAGATAATGATCCTAACATCGACAACATTGTTAGGACCAGTAAAATTACCAGAAGAGGAAGGGTTTTCTCTCTTGAAATATCTCAAAAGACCGTTGCCCCTCCTTTGGTTATTCCTGCTAAAACACTTGTTACTCATGTTGTTATTCCTGCTACTGAGTCAACTGAGACTCGGGGAAAAGAAGTATTGGTTGAGCCTTCCCAGGCGGAGGCACCCAAAGAAGCCATTCCTGAAGCCTCCAAACTAGAAATGGAGGAAATTTTGAAAATCATACGGAAGAGTGATTATAATGTTGTGGAGAAATTGGGGAAGACACCCTCAAATATTTCAATGGTAGCCTTATTGTTGTTCTCTGAAGCCCATGCTACTTGGTGAAGTTCCTAAAGATGGCTCATGTGTCGCAAGAGACTTCTGTCGACCAATTCGAGAACTGTGTTGCTAGTCTGTCTGTTGACAATGAACTTGGTTTCTCCGATGTTGATTTGACGTCTAAAGGAAGAAAACATAATAACGCCCTGCATGTCTCTATTGAGTGCAAGGGCACTACCCTGGCTCATGTTCTAGTTGATACATGTTCATCGTTAAATGTTCTACCCAATGGTGCTTTAGACAGATTGGACTGTGAAGGACTGACCTTGAAGCCCAGTAATATGGTGGTGAGGGCTTTTGATGGTTCTAAGAGAATGGTACACGGGGAGGTGGGCATTCCTACTAAAGTCGTTTCCAAAACTTTTGGCTCCACTTTCTATGTGATGGACATTCGCCCGTCTTACTCTTGTTTGTCGGGATGCCCTTGGATTCATGGGGCCGGCGCTGTCACTTCCACCTTGCATCAGATGTTGAGGTATCTGGTTAATGGAAAGATTGTTACATTCCATGGCGAAGAAGAGTATATGGTGAGCCATCTGAAATCTTTCTGATATATTGATATGGACGATGAGTTCATCGAGACCCCTGCCAGAATTTTGAAGAGGTTCCTCAGATAATTGTTGTTACGAAAGCTGTTACCGTTGTTCCAGAGATTACCAGACCTCCACTAAAGACGAATTATCTAAAATATGTTAGGGTTGTAATTGAAGAAGGTGGGTGCACTATTTGGGGTCAACTACCTGACATCCCCTATAAGTCTGACAAGTTTTGTTTGGGTTTCACTCTAGGAGCTCAAAAATCCATTTGTCATGCTCGCGCCAAAGGACCACCACTACGCATCAGCAACCATGGCGTCAATGTAATAGAAGACGCTGACAGTGAATGTGACCCAGACAATTGGATCTTCCCTACTACCAACGGTGGACTCAACAATTGGACGGCTAGAGACTTTTTTCCCATTACTTTCATCCAAAAGTAATTGTCTTTTTGTTTTTTGGGATATGTAATATTTGAATAATTTAAACTTTAAAGCTTTGTGTCTTACCCGAGGCACAATGGTTTATTTGTGAGGGTTATCATTTCACTTTCATATGTCATAAATAAATCATTGGATGTTTTGCATACAAATTTTGTGCTCTTTGTTTTTCTTTTCTGCTTTTACTTTATCAAAATAACTATGCTCTCTTACACACACCCACATATTAAACTGCAGATCCACATCCACTCTGGATCCCATTGATAATGGTTCTGCTATTGCCAGTTATGACTTTGAAAATCTGATCTACCAAGCTGAGGACGAAGGTGAGGAAGATTGTGAAGTACCATGAGAACTTGCTAGACTGTTACAACAGGAGGAAAGAGTAATACAGCCTCATGAAGAGCCAGTCGAGACGGTAAACTTGGGTACTAAAGAGGATAAAAAGGAAGTCAAGATAGGTGCCAACTTGGAGCATAGTGTCAAAGAGAGGTTAATCCAGATCTTACATGACTACATTGAGATCTTTTCCTGGTCATACGAAGACATGCCATGGCTATACACTAATATTGTGGTTCATCATCTACCAACGAAAGAAGAATGTCCTCCAGTGAAGAAAAAGATTTGTTGTATGCGGCCTGAGATGTCAGAAAAGATCAAGGCTGAAGTTATGAAATAGTTCAACATCGGGTTCTTAGTTGTTTACTTCTTATCCACAATGGGTTGCAAACATGGTACCGATACCTAAAAAGGACGACAAGGTGCGTATGTGTGTGGATTACCGAGATTTGAATAGGGCAAGCCCCAAGGATGACTTTCCGCTTCCCCATACTGATGTTCTGGTTGACAACACTACACAACATAAGATATTCTCCTTCATGGATGGTTTCTCTGGGTATAATCAGATTAAAATGGCACCTGAAGATATGGAGAAAATAACTTTCGTCACGCAATGGGGCACCTTCTGCTACAAAGTTATGCCATTTGGGTTGAAGAACGTTGGGGCAACCTATCAGCATGCTATGGTAGCCTTGTTTCACGATATGATCCATCACGAGATAGAGGTCTACGTCGACAATATGATAGCCAGGTCTCAGACTGAAGATGAGCACTTGGATCACTTGCAGAAATTGTTTGAAAGACTGAGGAGGTATAAGTTAAGACTGAATCCAAAAAAGTGCACCTTTGGAGTAAGATCTGGTAAGCTCATAGGTTTCATTGTCATTGGAAAAGGTATCGAAGTAGATCATGCAAAGGTTAAAGCTATTCAAGAAATGCCAACTCCCCGCACTGAAAAGGAGGTGAGGGGATTCTTGGGACGTCTAAACTACATTGCCAGATTCATTTCCCACTTAACCGCTACTTGTGAACCAATCTTCAAATTACTAAAGAAATATCAAGTAGTGAAATGGAATGACGACTTCCAGACTTCCTTTGACAGAATCAAGGAGTATCTTAAGGAACCTCTAATTTTGATGTCGCTGATTGAAGGAAGACCTCTGATCATGTACTTAACAGTATTAGAAAATTCAATGGGGTGTGTGATGGGGTAGCATGACGAGTCTGATCGAAAAGAGCATGCAATATACTACCTTAGCAAAAAGTTTACCAACTATGAAACAAGATACTCATTACTCGAGAAAACTTGATGCGCTTTGGCATGGGCTGCTTACCGACTAAGACAGTATATGTTGACCCACACCACTCTATTGATATCTAAAATGGATCCTATCAAATACATATTCGAGAAGCTCGCTCTCTCTAGAAGAATAGCAAGATGGCAAATGGTCCTGACCGAATATGACATTCAATACACTACCCAAAAAGAAATAAAAGGAAGTGTACTAGCTGATCATTTGGCTCATCAGGCTGTGGATGACTATCAATCCATGAGTTTCGAGTTCCCGGACGAGAATATCATGTTAGTGGTTGATTGTGAAGAATCTGGACTGGATGAAAGACCTGAAAAAGGTTCCTAATGGACTATGTTTTTTTACGGAGCTTCCAACGCACTTGGCAATGGCATCAGTGTTGTGATCATATCTCCCGAAGGATGCCATACTCCTTTCACTTCCAGGCTATGTTTCAACTGTACAAATAATATGGCTGAATATGAAGCATGTATTATGGGCCTCAAAGCTGCTATAGATTTGAGAATCAAATTCTTGAGTGTATTTGGAGACTCGGCCTTAGTAATCAGTCAAATCAGAGGAGAATGGGACACGAAGCATCCTAATCTCATCCCTTATCGAAAGCATGTGTTGACATTGATTCCACACTTTGAAGAAGTTACCTTTGAGCATTTTCCACGAGAAGAAAATCAATTAGCGGATGTGCTAGCTACTATGCCATTCATGTTTAAAGTCCGATGAGATAATGAAGCTCCTCAGGTTACTATTGAGAGATTAGATGAACCAGCATACTGTTATGAGGTTGATATTGAAGAAGTAGTGGACAAACCCTGATTTCACGAAGTGAAAAGATACCTCGAAGCTCAAGATTATCCTGAGGGAGCTTCCGTTAATGATAAGAAGTTCCTAAGAAGGTTCTCTACCAAGTTTATCCTCAGTAACAGAATCTTATACAAGCACAACCACGATTCTACTTTGCATCGGTGTGTAGACAAGAGTGAAGCAGAGAAGATTATGGAAGATATGCACGAAGGTACCTTTGGAACCCATTCTAGTGGGCACACAATGGCTAAGAAGATTCTGAGGGAAGGGTACTACTGGTCCACTATGGAAGCAGACTGTTATCAGCATTCCCGAACTCG
This sequence comes from Vicia faba, assembly GCA_948472305.1. NCBI lineage: Eukaryota > Viridiplantae > Streptophyta > Magnoliopsida > Fabales > Fabaceae > Vicia > Vicia faba. The sequence continues at coordinate 224,560,051 of OX451740.1, read as the reverse complement.
TCACAAGGGCCAGATCTATACCAATAAAGTACATGTGCCTCTGATTCCCTTGAATGTCTTGACTGATCCCTGGAATTTCACAATATGGGGCATTGATATGATCGGAGAGATTAAACCTACCGCTTCTAATGGGAACCGCTTCATCCTGGTTGCCATTGATTATTTCACAAAGTGGGTCGAGGTAGCCTCTTTTGCTTCTGTTACCAAGAACGTCGTGGCCCGGTTCATCAGACATAACCTTATTTTTTGGTATGGTACTCTAGAAAGAATCATCATAGATAATGGTACCAATCGCAATAATGCTATGACCACCAAGCTCTGCACACAATTCAAGATTCAACATTATAACTCTTCTCCTTACCAGCCGAAGATGAATGGCGCTGTAGAGACCACCAATAAAAACATCAATAAGAACATACAGAAGATGAAGGTGACATACAAAGACTGGAACGAGATGTTACCATTCACTCTTCATGGTTACCGTACCTCAGTACACACATCAACCGGGGAAACCCCTTTCTCTCTGGTATACGGCATGGAAATTGTCCTACCCATCGAAGTCCAGATCCCTTCCTTGAGAATCATGAAGGATGCAGGTTTGAATGAAGACGAATGGGTTCAGACTCAAGTTGACCAATTGAACCTGATTGACGAGAAAAGGCTCACAAGTGTTTGTCATGGTCAGATGTACAAGAAACGTATGATCAAAGCTTTTAACAAGAAAGTCAGACGTCAGGAATATAAAGTTGGAGACTTAGTAATCAAGCGTATTATCCTTCCACAAAGTGATCCCAGGGGAAAATGAACTCCCACATACGAAAGACCATTTGTGATCAAGAACATATATTCTGGTGGAGCCATGATATTAACCACTATGGATAGTAACGATCTTCCGCATCTTGTAAACGCAAACATAGTTAAAAGATACTACGCATAAACAGAGACCCGTTAGGTTGACTGGCCTAGGCAAAATTAAGGGCATCCCGGTGAACCAAAAGGGTTCAGGAAAAAGTTAGGATATATATATATATATATATATATATATATATATATATATATATATATATATATATATATATATATATATATATATATATATATATATATATATATATATGAAAAATTTGTACACCCGGCAATTCGAAAACCTGAAAAGGCAGCTTGGGCAAAAAAGGGTATCCCAGTGGACTGAAAACCCGAAAGGGGGATCCAGGAAAAAGTTAGGGATTAAAGGCGTACAACTATGTCCCATTGGATCACCTCACAGACAGACTTCAATATCAAGTGTCAAATTCAAATGGTATTAATCAAACCAGTCAGCTTCGGTCAAGCAGCACAGTGATGAGACGCTCAAAGATATAAAGGAAATAGCAGAATAGGAACCCAATGGGATCATTTCACATAGTTGTTTTTCTTTATATACTTCTTTGTATAGTTTTCATTCTTACGACGACATTCTCCTATTAGGATGTTTGTCTCCTTGTACAAAAACGCCCGTTATAGGCAGACTTCTTCAGATTAATACAAAAGTTATCTCTTTGAAAATGCATAAACTATTTGTCTTTATTTTTCTATTTTGTTTTGCAAAAACGTCCAGTGATTATTTTTAACATATGAATTTGAATATAATCACCGTTCACAAATACACGCATAAAAACAGAAAGATAGTTATTAATGGCTTTAAGAAACGGGACAATGTCTAAAAAGCCATCTGCAAATCCCTGCAAATACATCCCACAATAGATACAGAGACAAAGACGTACTCCCGCGAAGTCACTGCCATATCTTTAGCATATAACCTATTGATGTCAGATATTCCGATATCCCCTGCAGAGCAAGAGTCTCCAATCATCTCCCGGACATCTTGAAGAATTTCACAACAAGATTCATAAACTTCTTAGGTTCTCCAAAAGGGCTTCATAAAATCCCCAAGAAGTTTACGGAGTTTTCCTTCCCCGGTAGGGTTTATTTCTCTAGCCACGAAAATCCATCTCCCAGCAATTCAACTTTAACAAATAATGAAGAATCACATTCTTCATCCCCAGAAGCAGTCAGGGATTTATTTTCCCTCAATTCAACGATGCTATAACGAACAACTGATTAGTTCATATATTGCATTCATACATTACTTTACAAACATCATAGCATATGCATACAAAATACATATAGCACAATCTCATTTATTTTGAGAACATCGTTACACAATGTATGTCATGCATCATGACATTGCATACAACTAATTCTTTACTTTTTCAGGAAAGATCAACAAACAAATATCATCATCAATTTTCAACAAGTTCCAGATTCATACCTGAAACAAGACAGGACAACTATCTCTGAACAACGGATTATGGATTAATACCTGAAACAAGACATGACAACTATCTACATGAGCAGATTAAAGATTAACCCCTGAAACAAGACGGGGAAACTATCTTTCTTTCTCTAAGGTCAGAGACTAATTCTTGAAACAAGCCAGGGCAACTATCTCTACGACCAACAAAAAGCAGGTTCCGAATTAATACCTGAAACAAGACAGGACAACTATCTGTGAACAACTGATTATAGATTAATACTTGAAACAAGACAGGACAACTATCTACATGAGCAGATTGAAGATTAACTCCCGAAATAGGACGGGGAAATCATCTTTCTTTCTCTTTGGTTAGATAAATATCAATTCCTAAAACAGGACGGGGCAACTATATTTATCACCAATGGCATGAACTCTCGAAACAAGACGGGTTTACCAACTAATTTATTGTAGATCAATTCCCGAAACAAGACGGTGCGACTATCTACATGATTAACACTTCCTTTAAGACATCTACTGTTTCAGTATAAATCGACCAAAGATTTCTTTTAATACTTCTTCCAATCTCTACCAATAATCACTATGGATGGCATCTGTAAGCCCATCTCTGACAAACTCTCCTTCACCTCTCCAAATGGAATATTTAAGGCCATTCCCGACATAATCAACCACCACATCATCGAGTGCAAATTTCTGCGCACTCTAGTGTTCAATCATCTTCCACCTTCAAGTCATGAATGGCGGACTCGCCAATCTAACTCTTCAGGTTTAAGAAGATTGAACAGCGGAAGTTGTTGTACCCCAAAAATTTTCCTCTCGTTTCTCAAGATATTTCCTACAAAGATCTACAATGCCTCAAGTTTGTACAATTATTGACTAGGTCAAACAATCTTCTCAATACTGATGCCTCAAATTAGGATTTGAGTCTGTACAAAAGCAGTCAAATTTCTAATGTTTCAAATGACTTTCATGGATCATTATGGACCCTCAAGATTACTTCTATCAAGTTTCAAGTCTTGGATCACGATTTTCCGAGAAAGTCATTTAAATTATCAAAAAGGCAAAATTAGGGTTTTGACTGAAAATGACCGGACTTTGATTTTTGACCTAATACCTGACTTATTGGTTGGAAGCACGATCTCAAGGATCTGAGCGTGTCATTTTGATCTAATCTCATATTTCAATTCATTTCCTGAGATCAGTGGATTGATAGACAAAATTTGGTTAATTGGTGGAAAAGGTCAGTTGTACACTAAAAAAAAGTCAAAAACTTTGACTTTTTGACCAAAATTGAGTCCCAAAAATCACATTTTCATCAAGACATCCAAAATATAAAATTTGTTCATCAAAAATCAAGAGAGTCAAAAATCTAACTTTGCAAGACTTGGAAAATTTTCTAAGTATTTTCTATACTTGTTAATTGCATTGCTTCATGACATCTTTTCACTACAATTCAAAATAATTCAAGATGTTACAAATAATTCAAGTTATTACAAAGTGACATTTTTGCAAGATTACAAATCCTAAGTTTGGTCTTATTTGAACTCTTTCCCTTTTACTCAAACCTTTCCATTATGTTGCCCACAAACATGTTTTATCTTTGTTACAATATGCATAAATTGGTCCACAAACCAGATTCTTGTATCATGTTACAAATAATATTGTCCAAGCATGTTGTATTGCCCACATAACAGCTCAAAACCATGTTAAAAGACAGTCTGCTATACAGCTATAAAACATCCCTGCACCAAGCTGCCACAACACTCCAAAACTGCTGCAAAAACAACCCTGCTATGCTACTACCAAACCAGTCCAAACCTGCATTATCTCAGTCCCATATTTGAACCAAATTAGTACATAAGAGCTACATCAAAAAGGCTATGAAGACAGCATACCCAAACAGTTCAAATTGTTATTTGTTTCCCTCCAAAAATCCCAACAAAACTCATCTATAAATAGACTGTTTTCACAACACAAGGGGTTGGCTTTTAAAGAGAGAATAAGGAGTTTTTTAGCAGAAAAAACACAATTCTTTGTCACCTTGACTCATTAAAAAATAACTCAACTTTCATTCAAAACAGAACCTCAACCCATTATTCCATCTTACAAACTCTCCCATAAACCAAACAACTTATCACATAGAGATTGTTCAAACACAAGAACAGTTTCTGTAGTGCCATTATCTTCACCCTCCAAACACAAAAACAATACTGTACAACTTGATTAGGTTTAGTGTGATTCAACAGTTTGGAACAACTTTCTGGAGATTCATTGGAGCCATCACAATATCTTGAAAAGTATTCAGATTTAAAACACCAAGTGCAGTCTCAAGGTAAGTCTTCTTGACTTGGCATTTTTTCATATATCATTGATGATTTATTTTTGAAGATAAAATGTAGTAATCATTGCCCCTTTGAGCTAACCATTTGCTTACTGTTTATGTTTATCAATCATATGCTATAAACTGACATGTACAGACAATAAAATAATGTTTAAGGCAAAAAAACTACAGCATGAGTCGACACATACCCACATGGGTCGACTCATTCTAGTGAAAAAATAGGGCATGAGTCGACACATGGCCTTATGAATCGACTCATACTGTTGTCCAGGCCTCAAAACAGAAGGATGAAAGGTGCATGAGTCGAAACAAAACGCGTATGTGTCGACACTAACATGCGCATGAGTCGACACATCCCATTATGCATCGACTCATACTGAGTTGATTTGGTTTTATAGTGGCAAGGAAAGTTATGTGTCAATGCATAGCAGCATGTGTCGACACATAATAGTTCAAAATGCAATTTTTCCTTTATTTTACACTGTTTTTACATTATCTTCATTATTATTCGATATGGTTCTAATATTTAAGTTTCTACTTCATCCCCATTTGTAAATTGGACCCCACCCTCCTAATGATGTAATAGTTTAGGATTTTAATTTTCGCAATTTACCGCTTTAATATAAATTGTTAGTAATTAGGGTGTGTATGGCAAGATAAAATCAACCGCTAGAAAACCCTAATCTCAAAGACAAAAATGCATACAATCAAACACACCATTCACACATGCACCTCTAGGGTAACCTCGCTTGTTGCCTCAGAAAATAGTCATGTCCCTAGAATATGGGAGTTTTAGAAAAGACCCTCGATAAAAAGAGATCGTAGTCCCTCGATGTCCCTCGATGTTGCCTTTGATAAACGATCTAGTCCCTTACAAAAATTGCTAAAACATCTCATAAGTTGCCTTCTATGACTATACGATTGACCCACACCCGTCCCTTCACATCCAATGATGGGACTTCTTGCCAATCCATGGTAAGATAGAAATATCTAAAGGAGGAGGAAAAGAATAAAGACCTTTTGAGTAGGTAGGATGCTTGTAGTTGGTTGCTCACAAACTAAAACAATTTCTGCACTCACACTTTCAAAACACCTTAAAAAAATATCTCTTTGAACTATTTTCAAAACCAACACTTTGTATACATTCTTATAGAGACGAAAATCATTACAAAGTTTTCCAAAATAAAGGTGTTTTCTAAATACTTTCAAAACCCATCACAAACACACTTCAAACAAAGCATTTTTCAAAGTGATCTAATAAGCAACTAAGAGCCCGTAGATAACTACGGATGAAAAGGGTGAAAACACCTTCCCTTCATAACCTACCCTCCAAACTTAATAAAATATCTCGAAAGGTCTTTCCTGTTCTTTTCAACCTTTCCTTTATTGGATAAAAGAAAAGTCGGTGGCGACTCTTGCTATCTGCAACATTTTGCGATAAAATGCAAAACCCTCGAGTCAGTTTTCCCGCTGTATGACAGTTGGTGATATTTTTGGGAGAAGATCATACTCCGTTATACCCAGAGTAATATGCCATAGAAATTGCAGGGAACGTATGAACTTGTGAAGATTACCTTGTAGGGATAATCTCATGGAAGTGGCTTTGTGGGGATTTTGTGGATGGCTTGAACATCCTTAACTCCTAGAGCCCTCAGTGACTGCTGATCAGAGTGATAAATCTTCTACTGATAGACAGGTGACAGGATGACGGGACATAGTCGTACGCTTTAATCCCTACCTTTTGCCTTGACCGTCCTTTCAGATTTCCAGTCCACCGGGATACCCTTTTTTTGCCCAAGCCGCCTTTTCAGGTTTTCGACTTGCTGGGTGTACAACTTTATTTATATATCCCTAATTTTGCCCGAACTTTTATTCGTCGGGATGCCCTAATTTTTTCCTAGGCCAGTCAACCTAGCGGGTCTTTTTTCATGCGTAGTATTTTCCGACTATGTCCGTGTTCGCAGGATGCAGAGAATCGTCACTGTCTACTGCCAGAAAATATTTTCTTGATTGCACGTGGCCCTTTGCTGGAACTTATGTTCAATGTCCCAAGTGATTAAGATGGAGGTCTGCCCCTGGCTATACGACACTTTTGAGAGATTCCTCGAATCTTGACTCGACTACCCCCAGATCAGTTAGACACCATGTTGTGCCCCTTAATTATGAAAGGCTTGTTACTGAAAATGTTTTTCCATCTGAGGTAATTCTGTTCATTGAGAGGATTTTGGTTCATTAAATACCCGTCGTGCAAATTTCTCTGTTGTCGAACAATTAGTCATATTCAAACAATGGCATTTAAAAATGAAAAGCTTATGTCTATCTTGAAGTTTTAAAAATGTATTTTTAGTAAACAAACAAAATTTTGTAATAATATGAATTCAACTCAGGATTTATAGTAAACCTTACAGGAGTCAGGATACCTTTTGTAACAGTATGCTTTCGAACTAACCCATGCTTCAGTTAGGACTTTTTAAGGGTTGCAACGTGGCCTAGTTCATGGTTTAAGAAACAAAGGATAAGGCTCAAAGTTTATTTGTACCCAACCTATTCTTCATGAGGTTCTTCAGCCTTATACTCAGTTAATTGTGCGTTTATCTCCCAATAAAATCTGGAATGATATCTTGGTGATGGTTAGAATACTAAAATTTTATTTTAAGGAGGCATTCATTTTTTGTAATATTTTTTTTGTTGAAGATTTGTAGCGACCTCTTTTTTATTATCCCTACCTTTTTCCCGAATTGTTTCTTTTGTGATTACAGTTAGCGGGATGCCCCCGTTTTCTCCTTAAGTCTCCTTCATAGGTTTTGACTTAGCGGGCTTTTCTTTGGAGATATAATGACTGCCTGTTTTAATGATTATGTGGAACCATCGCCGTCTTTTGTTTTGGAAGGATACCTCTGACACTAATCGTCGTGTATGAATGGAAAGCTTGCGATTGAATGCATCATTGAATTAACTAAGAAACTACCATGCCCCAGGTTATGATTAAGGGTTTCAATTTGCGTGAAAAAGAAAACTCCTACTTATTAGGCTCAAAGGGGTTGACTAGGATTATCTTCCTTATAATTCCACAGTTTAGGATTTGAAACAACACCTGTACATCGTCAACAAGGCCTGTTCAAAAGCATAGTGTAGAGATTGTGGTATCTTTTTCGTCATCCTCCCTCTAAAGGCTTACAACTTTTAATCGAGAGTTGGATATCACAAAAAGGAAGTAAAAGCATAGTTTTAGTATAGTGAAAACGAATGGATTAATTCAAGACAAACATATGCAATGCATTAATGGAATAACAAAGTTTGACATAAAGTAAGTGTTCGATCAATCAAAAGAAGTTACAATTTGAAAATTCTAATGAACAAAAAGCCTCTCTGTCTGAATTGTCACTTCATATGGTGTGCCTTTAAGGGATGGCAGAAGAATTTAGTCTGACCATCTTGTGTGAATTCCAGCACTCCTTCTTTGATCAAGTCCTGAATCTTATTTTTCAATGCCCAACAACTATTAGTGTCATGCCCCGGACTATTGGAATGATAAGTGCATCTCACATTAAGGTTGTACCGAGGAGAGGCGGTGTTGGGATTCTGAGGAGGATTGTTCAATGTTGTCAACTCTATCTTCAACATATGTTGCAATACCTGAGTCGAGGACATGTTGATTTTGGTGAATTGCCTTTTCGGCGCGTCCTGCTTACGCTAATTTCCTTGTTGTTGTTCCACCGGTGCTGGATTAGAGATCCGCACTGCCCCCACAGATTGGTTGAGATCACTCTTATTACGACCCTTCTGGTCATACACGGTATTGGACTCCTTATTTTCGTTGTATGATCTATTTTGAGTACTTGAAGACACAATCCTCTGAATTTCACCGCTCCTGAGTTTATTTTCAACATGTTCCCGCATGAACATGTCACCCAATTCCCTGTCTGCCAAGAGAGATTGATCATTGATTAGGACCTAAGCTCTAACAGTTTTCCCCAGACGGTCGTATCTGTCTTTATGAAGCTTGTTGATGAGAATCCTAAACTCTTTTTGTTCTCGGGTTAAACTTTGGATAAGAGCCATTTGACTACTCATCTTTTTTATCTCAGCTTGCAGTTGTTCCAACTGGTCATCCTTTTAGTCTTCAGGATTTTTGTTGGTCATGTTCCCAGCGAGGAGTGCTTTCAATTCTTCTTGCCCCTTGGATAAATTTTAGGAACATTTCATCAAACTGAGCATCTTGAGCATGGAAGTTTCCCTCCATTCTGTCGGGAGCCATTTTTCTGATGAAATAAACAATGAGAAAATGAGAAACCTGTTACGTAATGACATGCATGCAATGTTTTCAAGGATCTTGTGGGGTAAACCGAGAAAATGTTAGAATCCGAGTGCAACTTTGATTGAAGAACTTCGTATCGTTGAATGCCCTTCTACGAGAATCAAGCTCACCATGTCGAGTGGGTCATAGCCTCTAACTCAAGGATCATGCTTTGACGACATTGGCTAGAGGAAAATAAATCCCCTTGCCCCTTTCTAGACGTCTGGTTCATCATACTTTGGCGGCCTTTAGTTAGAGGAAAATAAATCCTCTTGCCTCTTGCTAGACGTCTAGTTCATGATAACCTACATCATAGGCCCTTGAGATCCTTGAAATGGTTAATGACATGCTATGGTATGATGTTATGATGTGTATGATATGCACCAAACAAAAGTGTAAGGCGACAAAGACAAGTAAGTATTACAGGAAATCCAGGTTATTGGATAATGAATATAAGCAAGTCCTGTAAGGAACTCACGTCATTAGATAATGAAAATAAACAAGCCCTGTAAGGAGTTCAAGTTGTTAGATAATGAAAGCAAACAAGTCATACAAGTAGCCTTAGGTTCAGGCTTGCATGGAGTTTGTATGTAAGTACCCTCTTGAAGTTTTAGTTGGCTCAACATGTCCTAAAAGAAGTAACCGGGTTCTTGGAATCTTAATATCACTGATCTTTCTATCGGACATTGTTTCAGCTCAAGCATCTAAACTACGACTGAAATATCCCGAGAGTACGACCTTAATGAGTGTAGCATCAAGTATCAACTAACTTCAGCCTGCACCAAAGCTGGCTACCTCGCTACCTTATAATGGCTAAGTTATGTCAAATAAGGTTCTACAGTCAGTTAGTGCTTTATGACACCACACAGAAGCCCAACATTCTCCTTGACTTACTCAAGGGACACCGGTACCAACCAATGTGTCTCACTAATATAACCATCGCTTCAACCATATCGGTATATTCTGTACAGTCTCCCCGATCTATTGCTACTTACCTAAAAGTGCCCCAGATCCGGGTATAGGATCTTTAAGAATAAGCCAAACATAAACCCGAAAAATAAAGCACACAAATCAAACAAGTAAAGTATTTTAAATATGATCTATCTCTAAGGTAACCCCACTTTTAGTTTTAGTTTTCCCCAGGAGAGTCGCCATTTCTGTAATACGGTTAGCAAGAGTCGTCATCGACTTTTCGTTTATCTAACAAAGGAAAGGGTAAAAAGAACAGGAAAGACCTTTCAAGATTATTTTCTGAGTAAGGGGGGTATGTTATGGAAAGGGAAGGTGTTAGCACCCGTTCCATCTGTAGTTATCTACAGGCTCTTAGTTGCTAGCTCATTTTGAAAATACCTTTTTTTGTGTAAGTGTATTTTGAAGATATTTTTAAAAGACGCCTTAGTGCGGAGAACTTTGTAATGTTTCTCGTTTTGGCGAGAACGTATACAAAGTGTTTTTTTTCTTTGAAAATATTTAGAAAAGAGTTTGTGTATGCGTGCAAAAATTGTTTTGTTTGTTTTTATGAGCAAGCAACTATGAGCTATCTACCTACTCGAAAGATTTTTGTTCTTTTCTTCATTTCCTTTAGATAGTGCTATCCTACTATTAGTCAGTAGGTAGCCCTGTCATTGGGTATTTTGAGGGACATGCGCGGGTCATCGTACAGTCATAAAGGCAACTCGTAGGGCACTTTAGTAATTTTATCGTAAGGGACTAGATCATTTACCGAAGACAGCATTAAAGTGTCCCACGTTCGAGGTACACGACTGTTTATTTTCCGAAGGCAACAAGTGGAGGTACCTTAGAGGTGCCCGTGTGCAAAGTGTGTTATGTTTCAGTTATGTTTATCCTGAGTATTAGGTTTTCTAACGTTTATTTTTAAGTCTTTCCATACAAGCCTATTAGCATACATCTAGCAGTTAATTGTATATAAGTACGAAAAATAAAGTGCGAAAAATTGAATCTACGCTATTACAAGGCTCCAGGATGGGGGAATTACAAACCAAAATGGAGAAAAGAAATGTAAATGGTCATAGTTAAACTATTACAATCCATAGACAATTACATAATATTTATGAAAAATAATGCGAATAAATAAATGAACTCGCGGAGGAGAAAGAAATAAAAGTGAAAGGATGAAGAAAAACCCTAAGAAAAATTTTTAAGTGATAAAAGAAATATTTTTGTTGTTTTTTATTTAGAAAAGATAATTAAATTAAATTAAGAAATCTAAGTCTAATTAGTTATTTAAAAAAAGGTGATTAAAATAATTAATTAAAAAATAATCTAATTAAAAACAATTCTAATTATTTTTTGGTTTTTTGATTTTATGATCTTTTATAATTTTAATTAAAAAATAAATGAATTAAATGAAAGAAACAAAATAAAAAAAACGAAATGGGCCTTGCTGCAAAGAGTAAACAGGGGGTGTGAGAACTTGAAATGTCTCAAGCCCAATGTCCTAGGTCCAGGCGTGGCAACAGGAAATGGAGGGGGTGTGAGTCTGAAATCTCCAAGCCCATCAATGAGAAGGCCCAAACGCCCAATAACCTGCAAAAAATATGTTGAAACTCCAAAATGGTAAAACCCAGGATTTGAAACCAGGCTCTAGGAGAGGAAGGCCTTAAACGCGCGCTTTCTATCACTGGATCACTCTGCTCATTCGTTAATATAATAACATGATAATATTATAATACAAAAACCATTCAGAATTATTTAAATAAAAAAAACACGCGCCCAAGTGGATTCAGATGGGCCAATTAGAACATGGATTTTTTCCACGCAAGCTTTGACCAAAGTCCACGCATTACAGAGATGCCGGAATCAAACTCCGGTCATCCTCTTCGGTCACCTAAAATCTGGACCTACAAAAACAAGTAAAATCAAAGTCCCAGATTCAGGCTACCCCCCCTAAATCATATGTTGCGAGTCCCACCATGGTACTGGTTTGGTCTGAAATGGCTTGTAGGTTAGATCCAAAACTCAAAAGTTCCTGAGCCCTAATAATGGAAGAATTGGATTCCTGCGTAAAAACTCGAAGGCAATGATTCTAAAACAACCTTAGCATACATATGAACATGTATGAGTGTTTAAAAATAGTTTATAACGTCGGAATTAAATAGTTTAGATTGAGAAATTTACCCAAACGAAGCAACTTCGTGAGCATACTCTAGCGTGCTTCAAGCTACAAGAAGGATAGGAATGAGATTCTGGGAGCTTCAGGGACACGATGCAAGGCTTGGTTTTGATGAATATGGGCTAGAAGTTTGAGTTTCGAATTTTATAACTTTCTGATTTTTTTTGTGAAATTTCATGGACTTTCTCTAACAGTTTTATGTGTGTCCTTTATTGCTTGCAATATCATGTATTTATAGAGGGAAGGATGAGAGTAGACCAACATGGAAAGAATCAAGTCTTAACCATGGCCTGAAAGCCAAAAATCAAAATTTGAAAAAAATGCCAAAATTATATGATTCTTGCCATTTTCAAATTTTGCATGAACCTAGACATTACTGATGTACCTTGCACGAATTCTTGGGCTTCATAATTGGTCAAGCTAAGCCCAAATGCTCTAGCCCATTATTTCTTGTATTTTTATTTAATTTATTTGATTTTAACTTAAATAAAATCAAGATAAATACAAATAAAAATAAAGGTCATGCAAAATGGAATTAGAGGACCTCTAAGATATTATGGACATGTTTGAACATTAGAAACTAGGCTCATTGGTTCAAAAATGCAATTTTGCTCAATTTGAACTTCTTGAATTTCTTCAAAATTCCCCAACTTGTGAAACTCATAACTTGCTCAATTTTCACATTTTGAAGATGATATTTTACTTTTTGGAAATACCAAGATGTCCTCTACAATCTCTATGTTTATCATTTTTTCTTTTGAAGATTTTATCTTGATGTAAGTTTCCTTTACAAAAAGTGTCTTTTGTTGACTTTTGAAAATGACCTGTAATGTATGAGATCATATCTTCCAAATGAAGCATATTTTGGACTTGAGAATAAAAGCAAAGATGTAGAGAATTGAATTTAATTCAAAATGGTATTTAGTTGGGGAAATTTTGATGAAGCATGTGAAAGTTATGCCTGGTCAAAGTTTAGTTGACTTCTTCTAAAGAAACCCTAATTTGGTAATTCTTGACTTTTGATGACCTGAGGACTTTCCTTGGGGAATCATGATCAACACTTGATAAAATGATGAATATCACTTAAAAATGTTAATGTTGACAAAAAATATTGAAGTTTGACTGTATGTTGGCCATAATTGACTTTTGACCAATACAGTTGATTTTCAAACATTTGAGCCATTGACTGAGCAAACTTGTGATGTAGGGCTTGAAAATTGACATGAACCTTGTTGAGGACCTATGAAGAACCATGGAAACCACTTGGGACCTTTTCAAACCATATTTCCTTGAGAAACTCCAAACCCTAGTTGTAGGCCTTTGGTTTAGGAGGTGCATCTTGACTAGTCAACCCTTGAGTGTCTTGATTACTTAAAGAGCATTGAGAAAAATGCGAGGGCAAATTTTGGGGTACAACAAAAGGGTACCCCGAAGGCTTCCGTTTTTTACTCAGAGCGTGTGCAACTCAATGAAAATTCTGAAGCTGGAAATTGAGTTGTTTGAGGCGAAACTTCAAAAAAATCATAAATAAATCATCATTTATTCCATTGAGTCCATCTTCAGACACAATGTCATTCTCGACGTTGACTATATTTTGGTTTCATATTTCAACTTCAAAAATTGCACTGAGGTCCCTGAGAAGTTGACCTGAACGTGTCAAACTCGGGTGAAATAAAAATCTGCACCGTTGCTTGTGTTTATTTGAGACCCATTTACCAAATCCACTAAAAAATGGCCACACTATATATTCTCATTTATACCAATTTTCAAGGAGGAGCCTCATAATTCACAAATTCTCATTAACACAAAAATCTTTTCTCTCAAGTCTCTCAAAGATCAGATCAAAGTTTTCTCTACTTTTTTCATCAAGAACACAACAACAATTTCATCAAGATCCAAGAACAAATCAAGAGCAATTCTTCTCCGATTTTCGATTCATTCGTTGCGATCTTTATACCTAAGCTTCCTCTTCACTTCTATCAGTGAGTTTTATTGAATTAAGCACTTTTTTTTAAATAAGTTACTATTGAGAAGCACTTTTTTGATTAAGCTTGAATTGAACCTAGGTTGAATTTGAATTGTGAAATTGAAGTTGTTGTTAGTATAGCTCAATACTAATTTTTAGAATTGGTAGGATTTGACAATAAATCTAAGATAGAATTTTGCTTGTAGAACTTTAGCACACTAGGTGTTTGTTCAATTTCCTCTTAAAACTAACATAGAGTAAAAATTAACATAAAGTATACTTTAGAACATGTGTTTGTGCTAGTTTTGTGTTGATTTTTGACTTTGATTATGACTAGATTAGAAATTGGTTGGATTGACATATTATTGTGATTCTAATTTCTTAGTTTGTTCACTAATACTTTGTGTTGATTGATAATTGTTGTTGACGTGATTCAAGGTAACATATAAACATAATGCTTACAATTTATCATTTCTATGCTAATAATTGGCGCCAATTAGATGTATGTGCTAACATTTGTTCAATTTACTAACACTTTTTTCTCTTTTTATATAATGCTTGAATTTTGTTATTTGATGTGATTTCTTGTGTTTGGCAATCTCCATGAGTTAAGATAGTTTCCAATAGACTCAAACATCATAACAAAACATGTTTGACACAACTTGGCTTGAGTTTAATAGAAATTTGCTCAACACTTGAAAATTGGCCAAAATCAATATAATCGGTGTTTTTATCGTAACTTTTGATCCGTGATGAGTTTTATGTTGGAATAATATAGAAAGTGTGAGTAAGTGGAAAAATAGTCTCACATTGGATAAGAATATGGAGACTTAAGCATATATAAGTGGGAGAACCCACTCACCTATCACTTTAAGGTTTTAGGTGGATAAGTGGTGTGTCTCTCACAAAGGTGTTTGTTCCTACACTATGCATCAATGCTCCTAATAATCTCCCCCCAACATTTTTTTGACTTTTATTAATGAAAACCAATTTTCTCGAGCCATTTAAAGCTCTCTACATGGACGGTTTATCGATTCAGACAAGTTTTGCCATGTTTTTACTGCTACTGAAACTGTTACGAAAATCACATTTTCGGGTGAAATTTGACTGAACCGACCGTATTTTTAAAACCGTTTGCGTGTGTATAGGTTCCATTAATTTTTATAATTCATTCCGGGTAATTTTTTGAGGTTGGGCCGATGTTGCGGGTTCACTTTTACAATATATAGATATTATGTTTTTTTTTTGCTTGTAATGTGGTATTTTACACTAATTCTTGTTTGTGATAACACCATTTTCTTTAGTTTGTGTAACCTCTAGTTTGTGATGATGCTAACTTAGTTTAGTTTACATAGACTAATAGCATAGCACTACTAACTTGTGGTTTATTCTCTAATGATAAGTTGCTTACATAACCTTTGTCATGACACTAACATTGTTTCTACTTTCACACTTTGGCCATGTTCTCTCAATTTCAACTTTATGTGCAATTTCTAACTTTGTAGATATTTGTTGACTCTTGCTAGAAATACTTGTTTATTTAAGTTGTAACATGTTCCAAATAGCTCAAGACATCCTATAAACTCTTTTTAAATGTCAAAACTTGAGTCAATTTGAAAATGACACAAACACTCAAATTTTCCGACTCTTGTAACATAATCTCCATTTTGTCATAACTCTTGATCTGTGATGATTTTTTTCGACTTTTCTTAATGAAAACCATATTTTCGATGCTTCCGGAATTGTTCACACGATTACTTTTTCGTTTCGATCATTTTTAACACTTTTTTTGCTACTATACAAAACTATAAAATGACCTAAAAGTCTTGTTTCCAGGCTGAATTAATTAAAACCGACCTTGTTTTTTAGTTTGTTGGGACGTTTGCAACCAGCCATGTAAATTTCGTTTAATTTCGAGCAACTAATTTTTTATGACTTTTTTTTCTCCGATTTCGTCGATTTTAGTTCCAATTAACACATGTAGAGTTGCTTTGACTTTCATTTAACTTGCATCCATGTTAAATTAGCAATAATGTACTAATTCACTTGATTTTACTTGATTCAGATTCCTTCGGTGCTTACTTTGTAAATTGACATAACATATTTTTACCGTTTCATGTCCTTTTCTGGTTTTCATGTATTGAGCTCATGTTGCAAGTTTTAGTTGCTCTCTTGTTATCTCTAACTTGTTTGTTGAGTTTTTACAAGGATTCTATAGAGATATTTTGACACTTCTCGCTTGCTCGGTATTCCACTTTATTAGTGGGAAACCGCATCTTTTTGTCTGATTCTTGGTGCTCAACTTTACGTGTGGGGAACCACCTTTGCTCATCACATTTCCCTCGTGCGAGGAGTATTGTCCATTGTGTTTTATGTATTATTATTGCTTGCATGTTATTTTCACAGTTGTGTACGACACGCACCATTGTCTTTTCATTTTGATGCCTTACACATATTCGGACACAGTGTATTATTGATGCTTAGCTTGTACGAGGGTCTATGGGTTTCTTAGTTGCTTTTGTTGTTATATGCGAATTATATCTGATTGGTACATTTCTACTGATCAATTTATCTCTTTCCGCATTTACCGCTTACTTAGGATTGGGAGTCCGTGCCATTTGGCAGGCAATTCTGGAAGTCCTCAGTAGGAGACTCTATTTGTGATTGTTTACTATTTTGTGCTTGCGTAGTTGGATGATGGTTTTAGGTCCTTTTATGACAACCATTCCTATGTCCTCATTAGAAGGCAAGTGGAAAGGGTCAATAATTAACCTCCGCCAGTTTTCTATTTGTGTCGTTCCTATGCTCACTTTTTACAAGTAGATGCTCTAAGCATGTGCCCAAGATCCGAATGAGTTTAGGTCCAATTAAGGCAAGTGAAAAGGCTTCATGAAATTGGATCCCCATGTTTTCTTTAGCTCGTGTTGACTGACATTGATGCTTGATGTACACATACACCCTGTCTTTTCCCCCTGATCTTTCTTGCATTGGTAATTGATATCGCGGTTAAGAACCTGTTATATTTCCACAATTTTATGGCTTGGTTAACTCGGGTGATTCACTCCCCTTGGCTATGGCTTGACTCTTGGTCCGATGCTTGGTTTCTTGTCTATAGTGGGATCTACCCTTTTACAATTTGGCATGTGCCTTGTAGGTGTTTGATATTCGAGTGATGCTCAAGCTTTTGTCTGTTCAGATGTTTTTCCATCTGTTTGTTTGATTCTTGTCACAGGATCTGTGATGTTTTTCCATCACCCTTTGGATGTTTCGTCATCCATTCTCGTACTTTATCATACAAGAGACCATTGTAAAAGGTGTAGATGATCAACCATTCTTCTAGACATTGATATGGACAGAGTCCCAACATGTCTTTGTATCTTTCCCATGCTTCAAAGAGAGATTCAATTTCCTTTTGTTTAAACCCATTGATATTGGCTCTTAGCATAGCCGTTTTACTCGGCGGAAAATATCATGCTAGGAAAACTTTCTTCAATTTGTTCCATGTGGTAACAGAGTTGGATGGTAGAGATGGAGCCAGGCTCTAGCTTTATCTTGCAATGAAAAAGGAAAAAGACGAAGTCTTATAGCTTCGGGACTGACACCATTTTCCTTCACTGTGTCTGTGTACTGCACAAACACAGATAAATGTAAATTTGGATCGTCCGTAGGACATCTTGAAAATTGATTTTGTTGGAAAGCTTGTAATAAAGAAGGTTTCAACTCGAAATCATTCCGAGCGATAGCGGGAGAAGCAATGTTGTTGTGAGGTTCCTCTTGCGATGGAGCAGAATAATCCTTCAAAGGACGATTTTGGGGTCCTTCGGCCATTCTTGGTTCAGGAAGAGATCAATCGGGAAGATTGAATTTGGGAAGATTGTACTTAATTTGGTACTCTCTAATTTGGCGTCTTATACTAATAAAATGTTCGACTTCGTTGATTGATTGCTCTAAATTTTCACCTTGAGAGCGAGTGTTTGGCATATAATCAACGGATATAAGGAAATAAAATTGGTTCCCTTAGTCTATACTGCGTAACAAGGGATCATAATATCGATTAAATCAGTCCCCAGCAACGATGGAAAAAAACTTGAACGCGTAACTCTAAGAGTCTATCGGATGTATTAACTGCAAGCGTACAATTTAATCGCGTAGTTTTAAAAGATATCAAACCCATAGGGACTGATAACCGAAATACTGCTATCTAAAACTACTGTGTAAAGCTAAGGCTTATAAATCTTCGTTTTTGGGGTAGACGAAAAATAATGTTAGACTTAATTGAAATGTTTAATAACGGGACACCGGTACATAATAGTATGACTTCGGGAGTTCAGTAGTTCATTGGCATATCTTTGAGTATTTAAAACATTGTTCAGTAGAAACTATTAGTTTAAAAATCTTTATCTCACACTCTCGTGATTGTTGATTCGGGCTATATTAAACTTAAATGGTCACTCTCGTTGTTTCATTCAACATTTAAAAATACTTTTTGAAAACAAATAGATTCTAATTAATCGTAAACTGCTCTCGATGTATTTAAAACCAATGTTTGATTACCATTATCCGGTTAAAACCTCACACTCTCGTGATTAATTATTTTAGCCTTTGTTTTGTCTCTTACTCTCGTAACAAAACAATTTGTATTAAAATTGGAAATCAAACCAGAAAAGTATTTTTATAAAATGTTTATGCCAATTTATTATGGAATTCCTTTTGTTGGTGGCCTTACATATCGGTATCAGGGAAGTTAGCCGGACATAATATTCGTTAAGAACACAAAATAATAACAAGCATATAATAAATCAGACATGAATGGTAAATAAAGAACAATAATTAAACTAAAAGATAACTGGAATTAAATAATGAGAACTGAATTATACAATTCTTTAAGTACTTGTAGCAATCCTCCACAATATTCCAACGGGATTTGCTTGCGGAAAACTAATTCGAATGCAGAACAAAATATTAAACTAAAACATGTTCAGGAGGCTATGCAGAAAATATAATGTTGCAATAGTTTCCCAGTGTAGAAAACTATTGTTGTTTAGGTTAAGATTTTATCTTTCTAAGTTCTAAACAAAGCTCTGAATGTTAAACTGAATAATGGTGTGGAAGAAAAAAATTGTAATTACAAAATAATATAACAAAAGTAAAAATAGCAGAGACGTGAGAAAAATTGCATAAAACAAAGAGAGAGAGAGAGAGAGAGAGAGAGAGAGAGCCTTTATAACTGTTCTTCTTTTTTATATCTATGCCTCGTAACAAAATTGCTTTTAGAAAATATAGGGATGTGACTTCATGCTTCCAAAAGCTTCACTTGTGGAGAAAGCCATGAGGAAATTAAGCTTCCAATCATGCAGGTCGTTGGCGTGGAATCATGGAGAAATCTTCGCGTCAAACAAAACAGAATACATGTTGTGTCTGTGCCGAGTGGAATCCAACGTGTGCCGTGGAACACACATATTTTTAATTTGTGTCGATTAGAATGGCTTGTGTGCCGAGGGGCACACAAATTGCACTTGTGTCGGGTGGAATGGAAGGCGTGTCAAGGGGCACATCCTTCTGATATGAAAACTTTTGTTTTTCTGCTATTTTTCTGATTTTGAGCTCGTTTAGTTTCCATTTCTTCTCCTCTTCTCATGTAGGCCTTGGATGTAATAATTACCTGAAACACACTTGAAAAGCCAACATAATGCAACATAATTAAGTTAAAATGGTAACTTTATTTATGCAAATTGGGTCGAATAAGTTATGTATTTTCGCATTATCAACGACCCATGGAAGGACATCCAGAGAGGAGGTATCAGGACAACTCGCAACCCGTACAAGATGATAAGATGGTGGGGTATCATGACAATTCGCGACCCATGGAAGGACATCAAGATGGGAGGTAACAGGATAACCCACGACCCGCACAAGATGACAAGATGGTGGGATATCAGGACAATCCGCGATTCCGGAAAAAGGTGACAATAACATAATTCTGATAGCGTCGCATGCTTAACAAATACCTAATTGAAAAAGGAGGAGAGGGGAGATAAATGAGAATTGACTACCCGACGAGAACTAGAATTCGAATTAATTATCAGATGAGAACTAACTATCGGACGAGAACTATTTTTAGAATTAATTGCCACACGAGAACTTACTACCAGACAAGAACTGGGTAACTGACACAAACAAATGTTTGGGAAACTGACATGGGAGAATGTTTAGAAAATTGACACGGACGAGTGTTTAGAAACTGACACGGACGAGTGTTTAGAAAACTTACACAGACAAGTGTTTAGAAAACTGACATGGACGAGTGTTTAGAAAACTGACACAGATGAGTGTTTGGGAAGTACAATGTACTGACACTATTAGCTGGATATCGTGATGTAAAGAGGGACGTCAACTGAGGGTTTAGGAGTGATATCCCCTTGTGGGAATGTATTGATGTCTTTAAATGATTCAGGTCTTTCGTGTAAGGTATCCAATCTGACTTATGCTTTGTATGCATGTTTAAATTTTTTTTATCACAAAGATCCATTCTGATGGATCGACTATGCGCTTTTGAGGATGCAATGTTATGAAATGATAATTATATGTAATGCAAATAAATAGACTTCATGGAGATAAGTGAAGGCTTGTTGGGAACCGTTATCCATCACCGGGAATACCAATAAGAACTAGCGTTGGAAACTTGTGGTACCAAGGATCACTAGGGATACTGATAAGAATTTGCACTGGGAGTTCGCGATACCAAAGATTATTGGGGATACTGATAAGAATTTGCACTGGGAGCTCACAATACTGAAGATTATTGGTGACTCCGCTGGAGATTGAATTATTGACGAAGCGAGTTTATAGGCACGCCACTGAATTTTGAATTGTATTGTTGGGGAAGAGATAATCTGGCTCGACTTCCCTACATCCTGAACCGTTAAGGGGATGGTAGGATTGAATATTCCGAGGAACGCATACTGAACACTATGTGGATCTCTTCGAATACTTTCCCTAAGCTTACACCACACTGGGGGATTACCTCTTAAATCACTTGGGGATGTAAGGATGGACATGGACACATGTGAATTCCCCAGTGTAACTCTGCAGATACCCGGTTTAGCTCTCAGTGGACGAGCACTTGCGTGTGCCAAGTCAAACGATGACTCCGGAAATTCTGAATTCACTTGGGGAATTAGGTTGGAAATTGTCTGTAGAAGATGAGAACAACTTTGCACACTAACCAGGTTGGGGAGACCGTGATGATTATTTTAGCTTGATTGTAGTCATCTCGTACAACATAATTGGCTTGAGAAGCTTTGTGAGTACGGATAATGAATGCCCTTGTCTGTGGAATTTCTGAAAGAATCTGTGATGTATAGAAGACTGTAATATCTATGCCACAATATGATATGAGGTGGCCTGCTCCAATCTCTTGAGTCACGAAATAACTGCTCTTAATTACATTTTTCCTGGATATATTTTTCGAATCTCAACGTGATTGCCTCGGATTGAATGAATTCTGAATAAATTTCTCGACGTGATGGCCCTGATTGATGGAAACTTGAGATTTATCGACATGATAACTTCAGATTGGTCAAGTTTGAAGAGATGTATCAACGTGATAACCTTATATTGACTGAACTCTTAATCAACAGAGTACTCTCATGCTGGACTTCTTTCACTCAATAGAGTCATTAAAAGTCTGCCCCAGAATAAGATCATTCATTAAGATGGTTTGCTTTTCGACAAATTTCTGAAGCAATTTGTCCCTTGAGATAATCAAGTTTTCATTTAATGCTCATCATGCAAGCTTACTTGATGTTTAATCACTTTTTCATATGTAAATAAATGTTTTATTATGATAATAATAATAATTCTAATGCAAATCCCATGCTTGTCTTGAAGTTAGAAAACTTTTATTGAAAATATGTTGAAACATCGAAAGAATTTTTGTTGTACAAAATACAGTAAGAAGTGGAGTAATACCAACTCAAAAGTTTTAGCAAGCCTCCTAGGAGTCAGGTTACTGTACTCTCGTTGCGATATTGCTTTCGAATTAACCCGTGCTTCAGTTAGGACTTTCAAGGGTTGTAATGTGGTCTGGTTCACGAGTTTTAGAAAAAAATATTTAAGGCATAAAATTATTTGGTGCCCACCCATTCTCCATGATGTTCTCCAGTCCTAAGTTCAGTTAACTCGATATGAGCACTCGTCTTTTGAGAGGAGTTTACAATAATTGAGGAATCACTAAGGTTTCTTGGACATGGCAGTCACTCACCTCTTTCATGTTAGAACATAGTTTGATTCTACAACCCTCGGTTAGAGTTTTGATGATAACAAAATACAAGATTAAATGAATTATGAGTTTCATATTTGACATAGATGCTACTTAAAATTATGATGTTTATTTACAGGAAACTCTGATGGAATCAGCATCAGAATATCAACATCAGCATCAGAAGAGGTCAACCAGAAGATCTTACATATGCTTACGCTGAATTCTGATGAACAGAATCTGCGCTCAACACACTCTGACTCTGATCAGGATCTCATCAGTGTCATCAGCACTCAGAAGCAATCAGAATAAGCCTAAATCCAAGAACACTCTGATCTTAATCAAGCAGAACATTCTGAAGTGTCAACGGTACTGCATTCAAGGCAGATAATTACCAATGACTTTATTCCAAGACAAAGATCTTCTCAATATGGAAAGAACGTAATGGGCATTGAAATGGAATTATTGGCATCAACGTATCTATTCCAAGAAGTATTTAAACAAATCAGTAAGAAGTGAATTGGCTAATGCTCTACAGTACTCTACACGCATATACACACCAAAAGCCATTCTTCATCAAGCTCGTTCTCACTGTTGCTAATAGCTCTCATTTGATTATTCTATAGCATTAGCAATCTAGTTTCACTAAGCTTCATTTTGTGTATTATCACAGTTGTGATATATTATTTTTGTAGAAAACATCACACACACATATTGTTCATTTATCTGTAAGAAAGAATTTCCTTGAGAAACCGGTCTGTGGTTTAGACTCAAGAAGGCTTTAGCAGTTGTTAAAGCAGTTGTAATATTCAGTTGAATATAGTGAATTAAGTCCTCGTTGGAGAGAGGCGAAATCACCTTGACGGGTGGACTGGAGTAGTTTGAGATCAAACGAACCAGTATAAAAATAACGTGTTGTCTGCATTTGATTTCAAGTTTAAACAATTCAAACCCCCTTCTTGTGTTTTTCACTTCTTCAATTGGCATCAGAGCGCCTGGTTCTAAGTTCATAACACTTAACCGTGTCAGTACAAGATCCAGCGTTGAAAAACACTATGGCAGGAACTCATCACAACATCAGCAATGACAACAACGAAGAAAGAGACCGATTTAGTGGAAAGCCTCCAGTCTTTGATGGAGAGAACTTTGATTACTGGAAAGACAGAATTGAAAGCTTCTTTCTAGACCACGATGCTGATTTGTGGGATATGGTGACAGATGGATACACGCACCCTGTGAATGCAAGTGGTCAGAAGATTGACAGGAAAGCAATGTCTGATCAACAAAAGTGTGATTTCAAGAATCATCACAAGGCCATAACCATTCTTCTCAGTGCTATCTCTTACTCTGAATATGAAAAGATCTCAAACAGAGACACTGCCAAGAACATGTTTGATTCTCTCAGAATGACGCATGAAGGAAACCTTCAAGTGAAAGAAACTAAAGCTCTTGCGCTCATCCAGAAGTATGAAGCATTCAAGATGGAATAAAGTGAATCCATTGAAACAATGTTCTCAAGATTCCAGATTCTGGTTGCTGGTCTCAAAGTTCTGGACAAAGGGTATTCTACTGCTGATCATGTAAAGAAGATCATCAGAAGCTTGCCAAAACAGTGGAGGCCAATGGTCACAGCGCTGAAGCTAGCTAAAGATCTCAACAAAATCACTCTGGAGGAACTTGTCAGCTCCCTCAGAAGTCACGAGATAGAGCTGGAAGCTGATGAACCTCAAAAGCAAGGTAAGCCTTTAGCTCTAAAATCTAACAGAAAATCTGATTCTAAAGTTTTGCAGGCTGTTGAAGAAACCTCTGATGGGTCCTCATCAGAAGAAGATGAAATGTCCCTCCTCTCCAGAAGGGTGAACCAACTGTGGAAGCAGAGGCAAAGAAAGTTCAGGACTCCCAGAAGATCTGAGAACCAGAACGAGTCCTCCTCCAGATACAGAAGGTCAGAACCCACCTCTGGATACAGAAGATCTGAAGGCTTGTCAGGAAGCAGAAAGCCAAATAACAAGGACATCATCTGCTATGAATGCAACGAGCAAGGACACTACAAGAGTGATTGTCCAAAGCTTCAGAAGGAAAAGCCTAGAAGAAAGTTTGGCAAGGAAAAGAAGAAAAGTCTCATGGCCACATGGGATGACTCTGACACATCTGAAGCTGACTCGGAATCATATGATGAGAAAGCAAACATAGCTCTCATGGCGAACATATCAGAAGACAGTGAAGCTTCTGAATCAGACACAGAAGAGGTATTTCCTGACTTTTCTATTAATTTTACTAAGGCTAAACTTGCTGAAAGCCTTAATGAGATTCTGGAACGATATCAGCAGATCAGAGTCAAGTTCAGAAACCTGAAAAGGGATCTTGCTTCTGACTCTGATAAAACTGAGAGTCTCAAGTTGGAAAATTCTGAGTTGATAAATAAAGTTTCAAAATTAGAAAATCTTTTACAAAACTCTCAGAAGGAAACAATTCTTGAAACTCCCAGTAGCGCTGATGAGATCATCAAGGAGTATGATCACAACTTTCAGAGGTTTCTTGCTAAAAGCATAGATAGAAGCAAGATGGCTTCAATGATCTATGGAGTTAGCAGAAATGGCAGAAAGGGAATAGGATAACAAGGTAAGGTACCTACACCAAAGAATGCCATGGATCTAGTTATTAAACGAACTCCTCTTAAGTCAAACTTTGTATATGGACACACACACGACATCAAATATACTAGTAGCAACTATTCTGTCAAACCAAAATTCAACCAGAGTTTTGGTAAAACTAACAAATCAGGACCCAAGAAAATATGGGTACCTAAGGATAAAATAATACATGTTGCAGATATCTTTAGCAGCAAAGCAGAAACACCAGTCATGGTACCTGGACTCTGGCTGCTCGCGACACATGACGGGAAGAAGGCATATGTTTCAAAGCCTGGAACTTAAGCCTGGAGGCCACGTAGGCTTTGGAGGCAATCAGAGGGGAAATATTATTAGCTCTGGAACTGTAGGTAATGGAAATCTTCCCTCTATCAGTAATGTATTATTAGTAGATGGATTAATGCATAACCTGTTATCTATAAGTCAATTAAGTGATAACGATTATGATATAATCTTTAATCAAAATTCATGTAAAGCTGTTAGTCAGAAAGATGGGACTATCCTGTTTAATGGAAAGAGGAGAAACAACATTTACAAAATCAAACTTTCTGGACTGAAAAGTCAGAATGTAAAATGTCTTCTGTCTGTTAACAACGAGCAATGGATCTGGCACAGAAGATTGGGGCATGTTAGTATGAGAAGAATATCTCAGATTAACAAACTCAATCTGGTCAGAGGACTCCCTAACCTGAAGTTCAATTCAGATGCTCTGTGTGAAGCATGTCAGAAAGGCAAGTTTGCAAAACCTGCTTTCAAATCTAAAAACGTTGTTTCCACCTCTAAGCCATTAGAACTTCTGCACATTGACTTATTTGGACCAGTTAAAACTACTTCAGTCAGTGGCAAGAAGTATGGGTTAGTAATCGTAGATGACTATAGCAGATGGACATGGGTAAAGTTCTTAAGACACGAGGACGAGTCACACTCTGTGTTTGTTACCTTCTGTAACCAAGTTCAGAATGAAAAGGATCTTAGAATCGTCAAAGTCAGAAGTGATCATGGTGGAGAGTTTGAAAACAAAGATTTTGAATCATTTTTTAATGACAAAGGAATTCTGCATGACTTCTCTTGTCCTAGAACTCCCCAACAAAATGGAGTTGTAGAACGAAATAACAGAACATTGCAAGAAATGGCCAGAACCATGATCAACGAGACTAACGTTGCTAAGATCTTTTGGGCAGAGGCAATAAACACAGCGTGCTACATTCAGAATAGAATCTCCATAAGACCTATTCTGGAAAAGACTCCATATGAATTGTGGAAGAACAGAAAGCCCAACATTTCATATTTTCATCCATTTGGATGTACTTGCTTTATTTTAAATACTAAAAATTATTTGAACAAGTTTGACTCTAAAGCACAAAAGTGTATTATGTTAGGATACTCTGAACGCTCTAGAGGGTACAGAGTATATAATACAGAAACACAGATTGTGGAAGAATTAACCAGTGTTCGTTTTGATGACAAGCTTGACTCTGAAAAGTCAAAGCAGAATGAAGTATTTGCAGGTATGGAAGTTGAATTCACAGGTACTGAAGACAAGTCATCAGAAGCTCTTAACAGAGACACTCCCTCAACATCAGAAAGAGGCACTTCAAGCAATCCAGCATCTTCTGTTGATCAACCTTAGAAAAGACCATCCAGAAGCAGCATGGATCATCCAGAAGAAACTATCTTAGGAATAAAGGAAGATCCAATTAGAACAAGAGCCAGCTTCAGAAACTCTGAAGAATACCTCATGGGACTTGTCTCTCTGATTGAACCATCCTCTATTGATGAGGCACTTCTGGACAATGACTGGATTCTAGCAATGCAAGAGGAGCTGAATCAATTTACAAGGAATGACGTGTGGGATTTAGTTCCTAAGCCAAAAGGATTCAACGTCATTGGAACAAAATGGGTGTTCAGAAACAATGCTGAATGAACAAGGTGAAGTTGTCAGAAACAAGGAACGATTGGTAGCACAAGGTTATAGTCAGCAAGAGGGGATAGACTATACAGAAACCTTTGCTCCAGTCGCCAGGTTAGAATCTATCAGACTCTTAATTTCTTTTGCTATTAATAAAGGCATCACTCTGTATCAGATGGATGTCAAGAGTGCATTCTTAAATGGCTATATAGAAGAAGAGGTATATGTGCACCAACCCCCTGGTTTTGAAAGTTCAAAACATCCAGAATATGTTTTCAAACTAAAGAAGTCACTGTATGGTCTGAAACAAGCTCCCAGAGCTTGGTATGAAAGACTGAGTAACTTCCTGTTAGAAAAGGAATTCACCAGAGGGAAAGTGGACACAACCTTATTCTGTAAGACAGTTAAGAATGACATCTTAGTCTGCCAGATTTATGTTGATGATATAATATTTGGATCTACTAATCCTTCTCTTGGAAGAAAATTTGCTAAGTGTATGCAGGCAGAATTTGAGATGAGCCTGATGGGGGAACTGAAATTCTTTCTGGGCATTCAGATCAATCAAACCCCAGAAGGAACTTACATTCATCAGAGCAAATATGTCAGAGAACTTCTGAAGAAATTTGATCTCTCAGAATGTAAGCCATCAAAGATTCCAATGCATCCCACGTGCATTCTGGAAAGAGAAGAGAGTTGAACGCAAAAGCACTTATGGAAGCTGCCAGTTTCTGGGAGAAAATATGATCTCGTGGCCAGCAAAAGACAATCCACCATTGCTCTATCAACAGCAGAAGCTGAATACATAGCAGTAGCTGGATGCAGCACACAAATGCTCTGGATGAAAAGTCAGCTTGAGGACTTCCAGATTTATGAGAGTAACATTCCTATACTCTGTGATAATACTTCTGCCATTTGCTTAAGTAGAAATCCAATTTTGCATTCTAGGGCTAAGCATATAGAAATAAAACATCACTTTATTAGGGACTATATTCAGAAAGGAATCTTAAACTTAAAATTTATTGATACAGACCATCAATGGGCTGATATCTTTACAAAACCACTTTCTGAAGATAGGTTCAACTTCATTCTGAATCATCTCAGCATGAAGCTCTGTCCAGAATAAAACTGTTTTAATTTTATATATTAACCTTCAGAATCATGTTTATTACTCTGTGAACTTCTGATCAATCTCCTTTCAGAGTATCTAGAAATGCAGATTGTATCAGATCTATCCATGAAGCTCTGAGCTCTTCAGTTCAAGGATAGAAGTGATGTCCACTCAAAGCAAACAAGTGTCATCCAGTCATCAGCTGTTTCCTGAGGCAGAACACGTGTTCACGCTTCTGAAAAGGCAAAGCGCTGATTGGATGCATTGAGACACATGTCACTGGTAACCGTTTAAGTATCTTTCCTAAATCCCCCAAAATCAGCCATCATTAATGCTATTAATCATGATTTTTTTTCTCTCTCTTAACCGTTTACGTTTTCAAAAACTTTTTCAAAAACCTATTTAAACACCATTCACAATGTTTACCCTAACTTTCGCTTTCAAGCAATATTTCTGATTTCTGTGTTTGTGTTCTTCCTCTCAAGAAAACCCCTTTCAAATTTCTTTTCTCTCAAGAACTCGTGTGAACATGGCTTCTAGCAGCAATCCTTCACCTGGTTCCCAGAAAGACACATCAACTGAGCAATATGAGGTTCCTCTCAGAACACTACTCACTCCAGTCAAGGACTTGGAAGTTCTGTCAGAGATTATAGTGGATTTCAACAGTTTGAAGGAAAATGGCTTTGATTTATCAGAAGAGATTCAAGCTCAAGGATGGGAAAGGTATTTTGACAGGTTGGTGGGTCCAACTTTCCCTATTTTGGTTAAAGAATTCTGGATTCACGCCTCTTCATCAAATCACCAAGTCACTTCTTACATAATGGGGAAGAAGATAGTGATTACTGAAGAGCTGATTGCAAAACTGATTGGATACAATGGTGGAGGCATTCGCTGTATAGACATGGCTGAAAGGTGCTCAGATGTTGCTGTTATTGCCAGGCAGATTTTCACGCTGGGGCTTCCCTCCAGCAAGATAAGGGATTTGAAAGATAAGCACAAAATTTGGGCAAAGATTATTCTGGGCTGTTTCAATCACAGGAAGCCCACAAGTTCTCCTGACTACATAAACATAGATCAACAGTTTCTGATCTATTTTATCAATCAGAAGGTAAAGATTAATCTAGCTCATCTTCTGTTCAACCATCTGAGGACAAGCGTCAAGGAGACTAGAGAAGAAGAACGCACTAAAAGGGATTGGATACCCTTGGGCAGATTGATATCAGATATTCTGACTGAGAATAGGCTGATTGAGCACTTGACAGAAGCACAAGAGATCAGCACCTTGGAACCATCTGTTGGCAAGCAGGTGAATGCCAAGAATCTCAAGAAGATGAAGCTGATAGAGAACATTAAGAAGGATCCCAGCATCACTCCTTTTGATGAAATCTCCAGCAGAAGAGTTCCTCTGGATGACTTCCCTCTGTTCTCAGAGATTGACTCCAAGCCTCAAATAGTTCTGAGATACTTGGATGCGTGCAAAGCTGATGGAATAACACCCAATCTGAACATTCAAGATCTTCAGCAGAAGGCACCAGAGGTTGCTCTGAAGAAGACTAAGAAGAGAAAATCTGCTCCAGAAGGATCATCATAACAGACTCCAAAGAAAAGAGGTAATCCTGTTTCTGTATCTGTTTTAAGTTCAAGTGTTGTTTCCACATTTATTCCTACTCCCATTCCAATTTCATCTGATATCCCAACACCCCAAACCTTTGAAGATTTTGAAGACTTTGACCCTTTTGAGTCATTAACTCTCAGAAGATCCCGCTCCAAACCACACAATCCAAACACTACAACCATACCAGAACCAGAACTTGCACAAGTTCTGTCTGATATTGAACAACATTCTTCCGCTCCCCATACACAAAATCCAAATCCAATACCAGAAATTCCCACTTCTCATCAACCAAACATTCCACTCTCACCCATTCCAAAAACTCCCCTCACTCCAATACCAGAACCAGAAATTCCACAATCTTCCTCTCCCCAACCAGAAAATAATCCACCATCTCCTCCACATACACAATCACCACAGCCTGAGACTCAAAACTCTGAGGCTCAAACCTCTGAGTCTCCTGAACCACAACCCTTGGCCATTCAATTGCCTTGTGGTACTACTGTCAATATGGCTCAACTTCCCTCCAACCAGAAACAACTCCTCCACATAGTCCAATCGTTATTTCTGATTCTCCTACTCCCTCACCTAAGAAAAATACAGAAAACCACAGCAAGACAGTCATTGACATAACAGTCCTTGAACGCCTTGCTGCATTAAACCAGAAAACTGCCATCCTTAGACCTAAACAACCAGATGTTGGTAGCAGCATTTTGAAATTCGAATCAGATATGCAGAAATGGTTATCTTCTTTGAAACAAGCAAGTTTGGAAGTAGTTGATCCTGTTGTATCAAATCATCTCTGGATTCAATTCAGAAGATGGGTAAGGGCTGAAACCCTCAAGCTGCAAGACCAGAGCTATGGACAGGTTCAGTAGAACTTCAGCAATCTACTGAAGGAAATGGAAGGTCCAGTTATGAGCAAAGTGCTGAAGGAAGAAGTTCTCCATCTGGACAGTGAGCCTTGGTCTGAAAAGCGTCCAGCATCTCAAGTTCAAGCTGCAGAAGAACAGGTTATTCAAGCTGAAGACTTGGGTCAAGCAGAAGAAGCTACATAAAGCTCTGAGAAGCAGCCTGTATCTGAAGATCCTCAATCTTCCTCTGTTGATAGGCAAGCTCTGGAGGATTTGAAGAGATCAGATATGATGATGAATGAACAGATGGACAAGCAGGATATGAAGATTGAATCTATAGCAAGCATGGTAGCCAAGCAGAATGAAACCAGCGAACAAATCAAGAGCATGTTGGAAGCGCTGTTCACACGACTTCCTTCTTCTTCTTAGATTTTTCTTATGTTTTCCCTGTTTTCTTATGTTTTTCTGTAATATTTCTACTTGTTCTAAACTATCATTGCTTCTGTTTTAATACAAACGTGTTTTTACTCTGACCATTTTAAACTCTATTTATATATGCTTTTTGATAGCTGACAAAAAGGGGGAGAAAGAATTATATTTTTCAATAACGGTTTACTGAGACAAAAGTCTCAAACATTCTAACATCCTTATATACTGGATGTTCTGAAAAGCTTACAGGTACAAGAATCTGCAAAACTCTGATGAAGCAAAATTCTGATGCTCAAAGAAAGGTTCAATAAAGATCTAAAGCTCTGATACTCAAGGACTTAAGGAATCAAAGGGAAATAATCAACTCAGGGGGAGTTTTTCTCATCATTACTCTGATACTTTTATTCCTTACCCTCTTAGCTCTGAAACTCTTTCTCATTATCTGATTAGCTCTGATACTGTTTCCTCTCTATTCTTAAACTCTGATACTTTCACCATTTTATTTTAATTGAAAAAAATCTAGTTTTTGTCATCATCAAAAAGGGGGAGATTGTTAGAACATAGTTTGATTCTACAACCCTCGGTTAGAGTTTTGATGATAACAAAATACAAGATTAAATGAATTATGAGTTTCATATTTGACATAGATGCTACTTAAAATTATGCTGTTTATTTACAAGAAACTCTGATGGAATCAGCATCAGAATATCAACATCAGCATCAGAAGAGGTCAACCAGAAGATCTTACATATGCTTACGCTGAAGTCTGATGAACAAAATATGTGCTCAACACACTCTGACTCTGATCAGGATCTCATTAGTGTCATCAGCACTCAGAAGCAATCAGAATAAGCCTAAAGCCAAGAACGCTCTGATCTTAATCAAGCAGAACATTCTGAAGTGTCAACGGTACTGCATTCAAGGCAGATTAATTACCAACGACTTTATTCCAAGACAAAGATCTTCTCAATATGGAAAGAACGTAATGGGCATTGAAATGGAATTATTGGCATCAACGTATCTATTCCAAGAAGTATTTAAACAAATCAGTAAGAAGTGAATTGGCTAATGCTCTACAGTACTCTACACGCATATACACACCAAAAAGCCATTCTTCATCAAGCTCGTTCTCACTGTTGCTAATAGCTCTCATTTGATTATTCTATAGCATTAGCAATCTAGTTTCACTAAGCTTCATTTTGTGTATTATCACAGTTGTGATATATTGTTTTTGTAGAAAACATCACACACACATATTGTTCATTTATCTGTAAGAAAGAATTTCCTTGAGAAACCGGTCTGTGGTTTAGACTCAAGAAGGCTTTAGCAGTTGTTAAAGCAGTTGTAATATTCAGTTGAATATAGTGAATTAAGTCCTCGTTGGAGAGAGGCGAAATCACCTTGACGGGTGGACTGGAGTAGTTTGAGATCAAACGAACCAGTATAAAAATAACATGTTGTCTGCATTTGATTTCAAGTTTAAACAATTCAACCCCCCTTCTTGTGTTTTTCACTTCTTCATTTCATTTTTGGCGTCTGATCACACGACTTGGTTCCTTGCTAAGGATTTTTATTTGGTAATCCCTTTTCTCTTTTCGCGCTTTTCGCTTTCCCTAAATTTTGCCTAGACAAGTTTCCTTTTGAATTTGGCTCTGAAGTCCAGCGGGATGTCCTGATTTTTTCCTAAGTGACTTTTTTTCAAGTTTCGACTTGCGAGGATTTTTGTCTCTTTCCTTCTGAACAAGTTGTTGATCCTTGCGTCGTCTTCGATTTGTTGCAAGTGGTTGTGGTTTCCTGAGTCCTTGATAGATAAGGGATAACCATTATGGTATCGTTATCTGTTGACCTCCTGATGTGCGAGAGATACCGATGGGGATATCATTCTTTTTGATGCACACTGTTGATAGATGAATATTAGCCATTACAGTTTTGAATTTCCCTAGCCTTTTGATGGATAACCATTGTTGTATCCTTAGAGGTGCACTCTTGATGAGTTCTGAACGCTCGACCGAATTAACTGAAATCTACCTATCCCAGGGTTAAAATGAGGGTTTTTTCTGAACATAAAATAAACTCCTACTTCGAAGGCTCTTAGGGGGTTAACAAGGGTCTATCTCCCTTATATCTCCGGTGTTTGGGGATTTGAAACAACACCTGTACATCGTCAGCAGGTTTTATTCAAAAGCATATTGTTTGAGATTCTAGGTATATTTCTCATCATCCTTCCTCTAGAGGTTTTTCCGTATTAACAAGAGTTGAGTACCAAAAGCAAGTAAAAAACGTAAATGAGTGAATACGAATGGATTAGTTCAAGACAATCATATTCAATGCATTGTGATTTAATATTAAAAAACAAACAGTTTTGCATACAAGAAAGTACTGGAAAAAACAAGAAATATTACAAATGATAATGCAAATGAAACTAGAAATTTCCATGTTGAGGAGGCTTCTTCAGGCTTGACTTATTTGAGGAGACGCTTTTTAAAGTCTTGGAATCTGTCTGAGTAGGGGACTTTAGTTTATGCACAGACCACTGGGAGTGAATTTGATTGCATTTGCATCAAGGAGGTCCTGGATGTTGTATTTAAATTCCCTACAATTCTTTATTGTGTGACCTGGGGTCCCTGAATGGAATTCATAATGAGCATTGGCATCATAACCCCGAGGGATAGAATCAGGAGGAGGCATGAAATCTCTTGTCTCAACCAATTGATGAAGAAGCATGAGAGGAAGTAGTTGAATGTAAGGCATAAGAATTGCATCCATCTTTCTTTCTGGCTTCCTTTGCTTCGGTTGTTTCTACTGAGAGTAATTTTGTTGTTGATGCTGATTCGGGAACTGATTATGTCTTAGAACTTGATTCCTCTGACCTAGCTGAGGTATATTAAATGGCTACGGGCGGGGAGGTTCTGGAACCCAAGGTTGCATAGGATAGACAAGAGGTAACTCTTGATCTGAAGTGATACTTGGTTGATAGGAAGAATTGATCAATTTTGTTGCAACAATTGGTGTGTGATTGCCTTCCTTCTTCAACAGTGTTTGTAGGACTTCCGTTATTAGCCCCATTTGAGTCTTCATTTGGTTGAATTCTGCTTTTAACAATTCCTGTTCACGCAGATGTTCCTCCCAGTTTTTAGATCCTTTATTAATAGAATAGGAGGGAGCAGTGGCAATAAAAAGCTTAGCAACATTCTTCCTGAGTTGCTCTTGTCCTTGAATAACAACATGGAGAGTATCGAGAAGCTGATTCATCCTTTCACCCATAATGTCTATGTCCCAATGGAGAGCATTCTTGTTCTATTCCAAGAGATCCATGAGTCTTCGTTGGTTGCTTATTCTATGGTAGGGATGTAGGGAAGTCATCTTTGTTCACTGATGTATGATTGAAAAGGGACCCCCATAAGTTTTTGTTGGGAATAATGAATGCATGATAATATGAATGCATGTTTCATCTTCATCTCCGAGGAAATCCAAAGACTCGTCTATCCATAAGTATCTTTTAATAATTTATATTTTGAAGAGCTCAACCAACAAGACTTGTCTATGGAATTTCTTAGATATGAGAAGCATATACATGATGGTATGATGTCATGGTATGCCATGGCATGGGATCTCAGCTCCATATATTCTAGATAACCACTGTATAGTCCTTTGCATAAACTGGAAGTAACAGGATCAAAGGTCCGATGTCATGAGCATGGAGTCAATGTAACCACCCATAAGGTATGTATTAAGGGTTTATCACCTTCCTAACAAGGTTCTAGGGAAATCCCAGAGTCTACACTCTTCCTTTGGATATTACTAACGTCCCAATTACTCGGTAATTAGTAATATTTGCAGGAAAAACTCGTCTGAGTGTAGCATCGCGTGACAACTAGGATTACTCAGTCATAGTCTCTGCACTACATCTAAAAAGGCCAAAATGGGTTAAGGTTTCTACAGCTTATCAGCTTTGCAGGCTCCCAGGTCGAAAGCAGCAATGCCTTCCCGATTACTCGGTAAAAAAATATTACAGTCAAAGGGGTCTCCGCTGAGTGAGGGATCTCATGCCTCCTTCTTCGGGATTGCTCCCTCAAAGTTAACATGACTATACCTCTCATCCTAATCTTAAGTTTTCCCCAAGTCCAGGTATAGGACTTATCAAATGAAATCACCCACCCCAACATCACAAAAGATACAACATATCCAAAATAGGTGAATAGTAAAAGTACCATGCAATATATACAAAAGAAAGCAATAAAGCAATAAATAAATAAAGCGGTAAAGCAAATAAAGTAAATAAATAAACACCCAAAGAAGAAAACAAATAAAACTAGGATAGACTCGCATAGGGTCCCCAACAGAGTCGCCAACTGAAGCGACCAACAAAAAATACAGAGCTGCCACCGAACTTTATTTATCCTGAAGGAAGGGGAAATATCGAGAAAACCCCAAGAAGATGGATAAGATTGTCTTGCAATAAAAAGAGAGGGTACGAAAGTCGGTTATGCGAGGGGAATGTATTAGAACCCCTCATATCTGTTGTACTCAACGGGATCCATTTCGATTGTTTGTTTCTAAGGGTGCGTCTATCTAAAACTATACTTGCTAAGGGAAATGAAATGGTTTTTATTAGTGAGTTCGTGAGGGTCTTGCAACCCTTTGCCTACGTATCCCATGAAGGAATTAGAACACCATAGTTATTCTAGAAAATTTTGGTTTGTTGGTGTTTTTTAGTAGGCGATGTTAGCACACATATTCTAGCAATAGGCACGACCTGTATCGCGGTAGAACGGGGATAACATACCCTTTTGAAGAAATCTTTGATTTGTTGAGTGTTTTTGTTAAGTGTGGAATGGGTTTGAATAATGGTTAAGTGTTTTTTGGATTTTTTGATAAAGGAAAGAGATTTTAGTTTTAATTAGGAATATGCAATGCAAAAGAAAAGTCTAAGGGAAAAGTATACCCTAATGTTATCATGCAAAGTGGACCTAAAGTTGAGTGTTTGAAAGGGAAATTTTTAACCTAATTTTCTATCATGTATGGTTTCGATCCTAAGGTCTAATTCAACATAAAATGATCAAAATGAATTTAATCTCTTCATGGAATCACTTAAAGGAACATATTATCAAGAATTAAACAAAACAAAAAGTAACAAATATAAAGCAAGTGTTTTTGTGATTTTTATCAAGTAAAGAAATGTGACTAAACAAAATAATAAAAAATGATTAACTAAACTGGAAAAAAATATTAAAATAAATTCTCAAAGTTACTAAATTAATTTTAAAGCTAAAATAATTAGTAAAAATAAATAAAAAGCATGAATATTTAATTAATTTACTAACTAAACTTAATTGATAAACAATAAAAACTAAGAAAATTAGTAAAGGAAATAAAGCTAAATTTAATTTAGAACATGGGTATAAAGCAGAAACTGGGGGTGAGAAACTAGAAATTCGTTGGGCTGGAACCTGGAGGTCCAAGTGTTAAAATAAGACAAATTAGAAAAAGAAAAGAGAAGTTGGGCTTAAGTGAAAAATGTAGGCTTAAGTGGTGAAGAGGATCAAAACTGGGCTGGGTTAGGCCCAAACTTAATGATGAGAAAAAAAAAATCCAAAAACCCCAGAGAGGATCATATGCTGGCCACGACTAGCTTGCTTTGGAAATTATTAACATCATTAAATTACTTTTCCCAATTAAAACTAATAAAAGACAAAAAAATCAAAAACAAAAACAAATCATGATTCTATCTCTGTCTCTCTCTCTCTCTCTCTCTCACTCACGCTTCAAACTCTGTTTCGATTCCAACACCATATTGTCATTCTACA
This sequence comes from Vicia faba, assembly GCA_948472305.1. NCBI lineage: Eukaryota > Viridiplantae > Streptophyta > Magnoliopsida > Fabales > Fabaceae > Vicia > Vicia faba. Next base: position 224,523,370 of record OX451740.1, on the reverse strand, counting down.
ACTCAAAACCAAAAATACTCCCTCCTTCATAATCGATTTTGTTCTGTTCACTTTTTATTCTCATAACAATTTTTCCCTATTATTCACCTCACGCTAAACAAACAAAACCCCAAGATTCCTCTGTTCTCACGGACCTCTCGCTCTCTTGGTTTCTAGTTATAAAAATAAACCAAGATTAAGATCTATCACTCAAATGCTCTGATGGAAATGCAATATTTCATCAAACACACGTTAATAGTAACACAAGTAACAAGAACACAAGCAACAAACCAAAGCTCCTACCCATTATATTGTTCAAAGATTACAGATTAACTTGAAAGGGCAGTCCAGACAACTATCCCCAAAGAGTTGCTACAAAATCCGAAACTGAACAAGATATCGTTTAACTCTATCCTCCCCAGACGTGTTGGCATCCATATCGGAAACTCGGTCAAACAACACCTCAGAAGGTTATCCATCTCTTTTATCCCCAGTCAGGGGATATAAGAATTAAATTCCCCAGTAGAGCTATGAACGACCAATGTTCCTGAATTCTTCTCCCCAAGCGGAAATCACATTCCCCAGCGGAGTATCCTCAAACAGAAAGCAGGAATTCCCAGCAGAAACATTCTAAACAAGATTGAAAAATTGTTGTCTCCATCCCTTACAGCAGTCAGGGATTTATTTTCCCAATCAAAGATGTTATGCAAAGCTACCAACACGCTTGAATGACGTCTCACATCCATACATCATCTACAAGTATCATAGCATGTGCATACGACACGCATATTATATTCTCATTTACTTTGAGAACATCATTACGTAATGCATTACATACATCATGACATTGCATACAACTAACTTTTTTATCTTTTCAGGTAAAGTCTACATAGAGACGAATATCATTAACAATTTTCAAACAGGTCGCAGATTAATTCTTGAAACAAGATAGGACAACTATTTGTGAAAACAAATTGTAGATCAATTCCCGAAACAGGACGGGGAAACTATCTACATAAACATGTCAAATATTAACTCCCAAAACAGGACGGGGAAACTATCTATACGAGTGAACAAAGATTAACTCCCGAAATAGGACGGGGAAACTATCTTTCTATCCTTATGACCAGGTGAAGATCAATTCCTGAAACAGGACGGGGCAACTATCTTTATCACCAGGTGGTATGAATTCCCGAAACAGGACGAGTTTACCAACAAAAACATACTGTAGATCAATTCCCGAAACAAGACGGGGTGACTATCTACACGATAAACATCTCCCCCAGAGACTAAATCTGACGAGCATCTACTCAAGCACCTTCCCCAAAGATTCATTCTGGAAAGCAATCTTTAGATACAACCAAGAGTAGACTCATTCTGATACTTCTATCAACGGATACTTTGGATGGAATCCATAAGCCCATCTCCAAAGAAATTTCAGCATCTCTCTGAATGGCATTTTTAAGCCCATTCAAGAAATAAAATCAATCAACAGTGTTACTTTTTGTATAGGCGAGTGCAAATTTCTGGGCACTTAGATGTTAAATCATCTTCTACCTTCAGATCAAGAATGACGAACATGCCAATCTAACTCTTCAAGTTTAAAAAGATTGACTCGAGGCAGCTGTTGTACCCCAAATTTCCCCCCCTCATTTTTATTCAAGACACCCTCCTAGGATTCCCAAATGCTCAAGGTTGCTCAAGAATTGACCAGACAAACTCTCCTCCAAAGCAATGGATCCATGACTAGGGTTCCACTTTTCACAAGTAAGTTTGGGTTTCAAAGGTCTTAAATGGAATTCATGGCCTCTTATATGTCTTCAAGAATGCTCATACCAAGTTTCAAGCATTGCATCACAAGTTTGCTCAGTCAATGGTTCAGATGACTGAAAATCAACTATATTGGGTTAAAAGTTAATTGTGGTCAACATACAATCAAACTTCAATATTTTTTGTCAACATCAACATTTTGAAAACATATTCATCATTTGATCAAGAGTTGGTCATGATTCCTCAAAAAAAGCCCTCAAATCATCAAAAGTCAAAAGTTGCCAAACTAGATTTTCCTTAGGAGGAGTCAACTGAACTTTGACCAAGCATAACTTTCACATGCTTCATCAGTTTTTCCCAAACTTTTTATCTATAAGATCAAGTTCAAAAAATTCTTCATTTGAGAGATATGAGCCAATACATTACATGTCATTTCAAAAGTCAACAAAAAGACACTTTTTGTAAAGGCAACTTACATCAGGATAAAGTCTTCAAATGGAAAAATGACCAACACAGATATTGTAAGGGACATCTTAGGGTTTCCAGAAAATCTCAGATCACGTTCATATGACAAAAATTGAGAGAGATATTATTTGTGCAAGTTGGATAATTTTGAGAAAATGCAAGAAATCCAATTTGAGAAAAATTGAGTTTTTCGGCTAATGGGCTTATTTTTTAATGTCCAAACGTGTTTCTGGCCTCATAATAGACTCCTAAATTGATTCATTTATTTTTATGGTTTTTATTTCTTTTTATTTTGTTTTTTATTCATTTAAAAGCAAAATAAATCAAATAAAATATCAAATAAATGATACAAGGTGTGGGGATCTATTTTGAATCAAATCATGAGTATAATATCACATAATAATGCTAAAAAACTGTGAGAAATCATGAACATTGGATTTGGCACAAGATTGAGCTCAAAAAGATATGTTTCCATGCAAAAAAATCTAATCAAATATTTTGTCATAAAATACAAAGATTTGATTCATGTTTGTTGACCTAATTCATAGTCTATAAATAGATAACACATTCATACAAGGGGATCACGAAATTTCCTCCAAAGAAATTCTCAAGAAGAACCCTAAAAAATCTCAAAATCTCAACTTTTGTCAAAACTAGGGCAAACTTGAAATCAAAGATTCAGCGATCTTCAAGGCCAAGCGACCATTCAAATCAATTCCTGAGGTACCATAGAGTTTCACATATATTATGCAACGCCTATTCTCAAACACCAATTAGTGTTTGGATTATTGGCAAGCGATGTAATAAAAAGCCTGGAGGGTGTGGGTTCAATACCCATCCCATGCCGTTTTTTTCCTATTTTTCTCTTAACCTAATTTCTTTCTCTTTTCTCTTTTCTAACCCTTTTTTTTTAATTAACCAATTATTAAACTAACCTAAATTTTTTACTAATAAATTAGGATTATACTTTTTTAACTAATATTTAATTTTCATGATATATTAAATTAATTAACATTTTTCTTAATATTAAAGTTAATTAGAATTAGGGTTCTTTTAGTCAATAATCAATATTTGACATATTTTTATTTATTAATTAATTAGGCTAGTTAATATTTTTTAAATATTAAAATCAATTAGAATTTAGATTTTAATTACTATTATCATTTAAATTATTTTCTATAAAAATACAAAAATACAAACTTAGGTTTTATAACATTCAAACATTTTTCTAAACACCTTCTTATTCCTTTTTGCTATTTATTTTTATAGAAAAATGTATAGGTTGCACTCTTTAATTGTAATATCTTAGATTTATTTTCTCGCACTTTTTCTCTATTATGTATCTGCTCCCAGGATGTAATAACGTAGGTTTTATTTCCCGCATTTTCGACACTTTACTTTCTGCTCTTATATTTTTATTCAATTACTATTAACTAGGGTTTTTACTGAAAGAATAAAAGCAATCTAGAAAACCCTAATCTCAAGATAAAATAACTGCATCAATACACTTTCCACACTTGCACCTCTAGAGTACCCTCTCTTGCTGCCTTACAAAATATTGGTCACGTCCCTCAAAAGTAGGGATACTTTAGCAAAAGACCCTCGATCAAATTATCATCATACAAAATATCATAGTCTCTCAATGTCCCTCGAGTTGCCTACAGAAAAATGATCTAGTCCCCCGAGTTGCCTACAAATAATATGATGACAGTCCCTTACGAAATTGCTAAAGTATCCTTACATGTTGCCTTCAATGACTATACAATGACCCTACGCTTGTCCCTTCAGATCCAATAGATAGGGCTACCTACCAACTAATGGTATGAATAGTACTATTTCTAAAGGAGAAGGAAAGTACAAGAACGACCTTGAGTGGGTAGAACTGTTAATCGCTTGCTCACAAATTTCTCAAAAAAACAAAACATTTTACACAAAACACTTTTCTGAAATATTTTCAAAAAAACAAACACTTTGTATGCATTCTTAACCGATACAAGAATCATTACAAAGTTTCCTTACTATTGGAATTTTCTAGATATTTTTCAAAACACACACAAAACATTTTCAAAAGTGAGCTAGCGATTAAGACCCCATAGATAACTACGGATGAAAAGGGTGGTAACACCTTCCCTTTTCATAATCTACCCCCCGAACTCAAAAATCTCGAGGTCTTTCCTGTTCTTTTCACACTTTCCTTATGGGATAAAAGAAAAGTCAGTGGTGACTCTTGCTATCCGCAACATTTCCGGTAAAATGCAAAAATAAGTCAGTTCTCCCACCGTGTTACACAGGTGTTATTATAAGGCCAAGTTCTACAATAGTTAAAGCTTTCGATGGTTTTCAAAGTTCGGTATTTAGAGAAGTGTATCTTCCTGTCAAGATCGGTCCGCATATGGTTTATATTACATTTCATGTAATGGATATAGAGTCAACATATACATGTTTGCTCGGACGACCTTAGATTCATGCAGCGGATGATGTTACTTCAACTCTACATCAGAAATTGAAGTTCTTCGTTGAAGGATGGTTGGTTATAATTGACAGTGAAGATGATATCATTGTAAGTCACATAGAGTCCTATCGATATATCAGTGCAAATGAAGACTATATAGCAACACCATTCCGGGTCTTAGAGGTTGCTTCAATGGTAAACCTACCAGTAGAGAAAATCAAGAAACCTACTATGACTTCATGGAAAGATTTACAAGGAGATGTGGAAGATGTTACCTCAAAAGGTTGGGGAAAACTTATGGAGATAATTGAGAAGAAAAATTATTTTGGTCTGGGCTACGAATCATCAAAGGCTACTCTAAAAGGAAAAGGGTAATTTCCTCCTATCCAAGAAACCTTCATCAACAAAGGAACAAAGCATGGTGGAAAAGTGGCGATGATATCTACAAAGAGCAACACCAAGGGAGCATCTGACTTCATCTGTGAATGTGCTTCAGGCGAAGAACTCATGAATTTGACAACCGTGGAGATTCCAGAGATCTTTTTCTTTCCAAAATAGTTTTTCTTGTTTTCAATAGAACCTATGTCAAGCCTGAGGAATAGGAGTACCTTGTAAGGGTCCCCCGATTTGTTTCAAATAGTATTTTCATTTAATAAGAGTTATATCTCGCATTCAATTAAGATCCATGTCTTTCTCTTGCATTTATCTCTATTGTTTTTAAAATGGAAATACTTTTCCTTATATGCATTTTCAAGTTCACATACTAAAACTGCACCAAAACATGATAAATGTGCATATCCATGCCTGAAATCACCGATAATGTTACTACTGCTATCTGATATAATTTTGATGAACCCGTCAACTAAGAAGAAGAGGAAGATGATGAAGATCTTGAGCTCTCCAAATAATTAGCAAGGGAAATAGAGCATAAAGCTGACAATATACAACCATACCAGGAATCTATTGACACCATCAACCTTGGCACAGAGGAGGATCCAAAAGAGATCAAGATAGAGGGAATATTGGAGGAAAGCATCAAAGAAAGGTTGATCAAGTTGTTACATGAATATATGGATATATTTGCCTGGACTTATAGAGATATGCCAGGATTAGATATGGATATTGTGGTACATAGACTATCCCTCAAGGAAGGTTGTTCTCCAGTTAGACAAAAACTCAGAAGAACTCGTCGAGACATATCTAGCAAGATTCGATAAGAAGTCCTTAAAATTTGACGCAGGGTTCTTAGTGGTGTTAGATTATCCACTTTGGATATCTAACATCGTGCAAGTGCCCAAGAAGGACAACAAAGTACGCATGTGTGTATATTATCGGGATTTGAACAAAGCAAGTCCCAAAGACGATTTCCCCTTACCTCACATAAATGTTTTGGTGGATAATACAACTCAAGCTTCGATATTTTCATTCATGGATGGTTTCTCAGGTTATAATCAAATAAAAATGGCACTCGAGGATATGAAAAAGACTACTTTCATGACTGCTTGGGGGTATTTTCTGTTACAAGGTAATTCCTTTCGGTCAAAATAAGGTTGGGGAAACTTATCAAAAAGTTATGGTCACACTATTTCATGATATGATCCTCAAAGAAGTTGAGGTATACATAGATGATATGATTTCCAAATCTCATACAGAGGAGGATCACATCATACATTTACAAAAAAATATTCAAACATGTACGAAAGTTCAAACTGAGATTGAGTCCGAACAAATGTACATTTGGTGTCAGATCAGGAAAATCATTGAGTATTATTGGGTTTCATTGATTAGATTAACCTCATTGAAGAAAAACGATTGACTGCTCTGTGCCATGGCTAGTTATACCAAAAGCGGATGAAGAGAGAATTTGACAAGAAGGTTCGTCCTTGAGTGTTCAAAGAAGGAGATTTGGTGCTCAAAAAGATTCTGCTACCTCACCTTGATTTACGTGATAAATGGACACCCAACTACGAAGGTCCGTACGTGGTAAAAACAACATTCTTGGGTGGTGGTCTTATCCTCATAACAATGGACGGGGAAGAACTGCCATATTTGATAAACTCTAATGCAATCAAAAAATACTATGTATAAAAATCTAGCTAAGTTTGAATCCTAAACGGGCGACTTAGGCAAAAAAGGGGCGTCCCGGTGGATTGAAAACCCTAAAGGGAAATCTAGGCAAAAATAAGGGACGTAAACAAAATTTTGTATCCCGGTGGATTGAAAACCCGAAAGGGAGGTCCAGGAAAAAGTTAGAGATCTTACTCAGAAATAAAGAACAAAAGGACTGTGATCTAAGAACCACGACCACGACTACGAAGGAGAAGGATTAATCCAAATCATTTGAATCAGAAGCAAAGGATATTAGAGATATCATAAGGACATTGGAGAAACATCAGTAGTAATTATCATTTTTTTGTCACTTTTAGTTTTATTAAAACTTTATATGATTACCTCTTTCTAGGAATTGCATCTTGTACTCACGCCTATTCAAAGGCATATTTATCAATAAAACATTTACTTTTTCAATCTTTCAATTGTGTTTTTTCTTTTTCATGCCCATGCCACACAATCATGCATTCATACATCTTGCATTTCAAATATTCATTACTTTGCATTTTTTTCCGTCTTATTCATAGGATTAAAAAAAATAATCAAAGGTTTTTGGTGAAGTGTCTTAAAAGCCGTCAAGCCAGATATGACGAAGATCAAGATCATCAAAGGGAAACTGTCTGAAAAAGCTATAAAGTTGTTTGTTCGCTGTTATGGGGATATCCTTGAGGTAAAAAAAGTGTATGTACAATTGGATGCTATTTCTTCCTTGGTTTAGTTCTATGATCCTTCGCTAAGGTGTTTCACCTTTCAAAACTTTCAGCTAACACCGAGTTTTGAAGAATTTGATAGACTCTTGGACTTTTCTAAGAAAAAAGCTTATGTGGGAATCAAACAAATGATGGATGTTAAGGATTTAGAAAAGGGTTTAGGGATCTCTTACCCTGAATTGTCACTTAATTACAAAAAAGAAGATGATGTACAAAGGCTAAAGCCCTTTCTTTTACCAGTAACAAAGAGTGGGAGTCTTGTGTTGATTGTTTAGGACTAGTGGTCTTTGGTGTAATTCTGTTTCTGTGGAATTTGGACTATATTGAACCTGCAACTATTAGTGTGTTTTAGGGCGCGAAAGCTTTGAATGTGAACCCAACTCCGGATTTACTTGATAATATTTACTATGCTCTTCACACTCGTTATGAAAAGGGGAGGGGTACGCTGAATTGTTGTATCCTGCTCTTATATTCTTGGTTTATGTCTCGTCTTTATAAAGAGGACTACATGATTAAAATTCTGACACAATTTGAGTGGTCTCAAAAATTAAGGTCTCTTACTGCCGATTATGTGTTGTGATATGCAAGGAAGCTTTGAATTGGAGATATCATTTATAGTTGCGGAGATTTTCCAAATGTTCCGCTTATTGGATCGCGTGGTTTCATCAATTATAATCCTACTTTGGCTTTGTGACAACTTGGGTACCCTTTGGAGGATAAACCCTTTGATGAACAACTTCAACAATTAATCATTCACGACATGGGAAAAAATGATCGAGAATTTCTCAACAAGATCATCCGAGTTTGGAATAGGGTAAACAAAATAAAGGCCAAAAGGAAGAGTGCTATGATGAAAGAACCTTACACACAATGGGTTTTGGATAGGGTGCAAGTTGTTAAGTTACCATTTGACGTTAATCCTTAGTACAAGCCAGATGTCCCAGATCCTCTGCCTATGTCCTTAGAAGAAATAGACAACCTGAAGAAAGCCTTGAATAAAACTCAAAAGGATAAAGAGGAATTGGAGCTTAACCTTCATAGCTTAGCTAAGGAGAAAAGGCAGATGCAATGGGAGCTTGAGTGAATAGACCAACAAATTTAGAAAGACCGTGGAGCTTTTGAAAATGAGAATCTTAAGCGGAAACGTTCAACCAAAGAGTTTTTAAGTGCTACCTTCAACTTGGATTCTCACAACCAACATTTGGAAGATGCTGCTAGTGAAAAAGGGAGGCTAAGTAGGTGGTACGAAAAGGCGATGCAAGACAAAAAGGAGATATAAGAAAATTCGAGGGCTTAAATTCAAAGTTTGGCACAAGCTTCTTTAGATCAAGAAGAGAAAATCAAATATCTTACTATGAGACTCCAAGATAGCCAAGAATCGAATGTAGGAGAACATCTCAAGAGGATGAAGGCAGAAAGACTTCTCGCCCAAAAGACTGGTGAATATGAGCAAGTTTGTCGTGAGTTAGAAGACCTTCGAAAGAACTTCCTTATACAAAGGAGACTCTAAATGGAAATTAGGGCTGAAAACTATATTAGGAAGAGAAATGCGCAAAGATCACCATGCCAGGAGAAGATAATCATAAGATGATTCGGGACCTCTACCAGGAATATCGGTTCTACAAAGACAAGCATGCAATACTCTCCTTCTTACCCAACAACCTCATTAGTGACATCCCTAGAAGTTTGAGAGATGAAAAAAGTGTGATGGTCCCGCTTCCGAAAGATGTTAAAGAATTCCTTAAGCTTTATAGGACTATGGTTGATGGTTTCAGAGCAGATATCTGCATGCGCACTTAGAAGATTTTGTTTCCCTTTGTTATTTCGTTTAGCAATTAAATTTTGACGATTTGGTTTGAATATTTTTCAATATCTGAATTGTATTTCTATTTTAAGGAAAAATGTTTTTAATAATAAAAGTTGTGTTTCCATTATCTCATTTGTGTATTTATTTTTTCGATGCTCACCAGTAAAAAGCAAAACCTGAAGAAAAAAAATATAAAAACAATGAAAGAGAATCCAAGTGAATAAGATATTCAAAAAACAAAAACTCTTAGCATATTCATATGCATCCATGCATTCACAAACATTGAATTTCATACAAAAACTCATTATTTTTCAAAATCATCTCCAGTTAAAATATTGGTAAAAAAGCACCACCTCTCTGACCGCCAAATCAAACAAGAGCCCATCAAAAGAAAGATATCGAACAAATCAAAGAAAACTAAGATGCCTTCAATAAATATTTGGAGTAAGTGAAAGGAAACATCAACTCGATGAAGGGAGATATGACCCAAATTCTTATTGCCTTGAAGAACATCATTGTAAGGCAAGAACAAATTCTTAGGTTAGCCTTTGAAGAAGTAGCCCAAACTATTGGTGCACCAAGCAGTCACCAACCAAGAAGAGGACCTCTAAAGTCCACCGTAACACAACAAGAGGTCAGGAAAGCTGATACTAAAGGGTTTGTCCTACCTCCACCGAAGGTAGGTGCATCCCATACTTTGCAGATTTCGGTCAACAATGCAGAAAATTACCTAGAATTACAATATGGAGACCTTAATTTAGAAGATGCTACTAAGACACACCAACCTAAAATTGTTGAGAATCCATTGGCGCTTAATCAGTATAAACTCTTGAAGAAAGGTAAAAGGTCGTGGAGTGTTACGATGCTTTCTACACCGATTCTCTCGAAATGGGTTTAGTTCCATATGTGGTAATCCCTCCAAAATTCAAAGTACCTGACTTTGAAAAATATAAGGGACTCACATGTCCGAAAAACCATCTACGCATGTATTGTAGAAAAATGCATGCCTATGCTCAAGATCAGAAGCTGATGATCCATTGTTTCTAAGATAGTTTGAGTGGGGCATCTCTAGATTGGTACATGCAATTGGAGTGAATTCATATCCAAACGTGGGAAGATCTTGCCAATGCTTTCCTAAAACAGTATAAGTACAATTTGGACATGACGCCTAACCACATGTAGCTCCAAAATGTATCTCTGAAGAAGGATTGATCCTTTAAAGAATATTCTCAAAGGTGGAGAGAAATGGCAGCCCGTGTTCAACCACCACTCCCGGAGAAAGAATTGGTCGATATGTTCATGGGTACTTTACAGGGATTGTACTATGATAAGATGGTACAAAGTGTCTCTTCCGGATTGTTTGATTTGGTAACTATTGGCAAAAGGATTAAGGAAGGTATAAAGAGTGGCAAGATACAAGGAACATCGTCTAGTACCCCATTTCAATTCAAAGAGACAGGTCCCTAACTTGTCGAAAAAGAAGGACGGAGAAATTAATGTTTTCGCATTGCATCCAAGGGTACAATAACCATTGGTAATTCCACGGGAATAGCAACAACAAAACAGGTTTGAAAGGCCTCCGAGAAGATTTGATCTTCTCCCCATGCCTCACGGTCAATTGCTGCAAGACTTACTGAAAGCATCTTTGGTATAGCTAAAACCTCTAGCTCCTCCAATTGGGGCACTCCCGCCAAAGTATGATGTAAATTCCAGATGTGAGTATCATGCCAAACTCTGGGGCATACCATAGAAAAATGTTGGGCCTTTAGACATAAGGTTCATGATTTATTGGATTCCCAAGATTTCACTTTTGACAAACCAAACATCAAGACAAATCCCATGCCTCTGCATGGTGGGCCAATTGTGAATGCAATTGAAGTGGTCACTAACTTTGGGGAAGCCAAACAAGCAAAGGCTCCAATAAACCTTTTGAAAGAATATTTATTTGAATGTGGGTTCCTCTTGGAACACAATGAATCTTTTGAGAAGACATTACATAAATTGTTGAATTAGGGGATAGTCCAATTCGGGTAATACCCTTAAAGAAGAATACTTAGCTACAATTGATGGAAGTACAAAGAAGCCATTGGTAATTCCATGCCATGGACCAAGTCCTAATAAGAAAATTCTTGTGATTCCTTGAGGAGAGTTAACAGAAGCACCAGTGATGATACCATGCCAGACTCTGAGAATTCCAGTAATTCCAAAGACTACAATGGTGATTAGGGGGGCATATCTCACTCCTTACAAAAGTAAAAAAGAAGTATTGTGGAGTTATGATTCTGCTGTTTATGTCAATGGTTTAAAACAAGAATGTGAGCCATCGACAAGTCAAGGAGCTCCAATCACAAATATAGCATGAACAGGGGGCATGACTTGCAGTGGTCGAATCTATGGTCCCAAACCATAAAAAAGGAATGATGTTATGGTTAAGGATAAGTGGAAAGCTTTGATATAGGTAAGCCAAGAACAAGAACCTCCGAGAAAGAATTATACTGACCAAGAGGCGGAAGAATTACTGAAAATAATGAAGAGGAATGATTATAGGGTGGTGGATCAGCTACACCAGACCCTGGTCAAAATTTCAATACTCTCGTTGCTCCTTAATTTTGAAGCGTATCGAGATTCTTTGATGAAGATTCTGAGTTCTTCTCATGTCGCAAAGGAGATTACAGTGAATCAGTTTGACAATATCGTAGCAAACCTAACATTTGGATCATATCTAGGCTTTAATAACAATAAGTTACCTCCACAAGGTAGAGCTCACAACAAGGCATTGCACATTTCCATTCAGATAGGTATAATTTACCTATCCAGGGTACTCACCGATACTGGTTCTACCCTCAATGTTTTACCAAAATCCATCCAAATGAAGTTAACACTAGAGGGTGTTATTATAAGTCCAAGTTCTATGATAGTTAAAGCTTTCGATGGTTCTCAAAGTTTGGTATTTGGGGAACTAGATCTTCCTATCAAGATCAGCCCGCATATGTTTTATATTACCTTTCAAGTAATGGATATAGAGCCAACATATACATGTTTACTCGAACGACCTTGGATTCATGCAACGAGGGCTGTTATTTCAACTCCACATCATAAATTGAAGCTTCGTTGAAGGATAATTTGTTATAATCGACGGTGAAGAGGATATCTTTGTAAGTCACATAGAGCTCTGCTGATATATCAGTGCAGATGAAGACTGTATAGCAATATCATTCCAGGTCTTAGAGGTTGCTTCAATGGTAAACCTACCAGTGGAGAAAATAAAAAAACTTACTATGACTTCATGGAGAGATTTACAAGGAGTTGTGGAAGATGGTACCTCAAAAGGTTGGGGAAAACTTATGGAAATACCTGAGAAGAAAAATCATTTTGGTCTGGGCTATGAATCATCAAAGGCTAATCTAAAAGGAAAAGGGAAATTTCCTCCTATCCAGGAAACCTTCATCAACAAAGGAACAAAGCATGGTGGACAAGTGGCGATAATATTTAACAAGAGCAGCACCAAGGGAGCATCTGACTTCATCTATGAAAGTGCTCCAGGCGAAGAACTCAAGAATTAGACAACCATGGAGATTCCAAAGATATTTTTCTTTCCAAAATATTTTTTCTTGTTTTTAATAGAATCTATGTCAAGCCTGAGGCATAGGAGTACCTTGTAAGGGTCCCACGATTTGTTTCAAACAACATTTTCATTTAGTAAGAGTTATATCTCGCATTAAATTAAGATCCATGTCTTTCTCTTGATTTATCTTTATTGTTTTTAAAATGGCAATACTTTTCCTTATATGCATTTTTAAGTTGACATACTAAAATTGCACCAAAACATGATAAATGTGCAGATCCATGCCTAAAATCACCGATAATGTTACTGTTGTTATCCGATATAATTTTGATGCACCTGTCAACCAAGCGGAAGAGGAAGATGATGGAGATATTGAATTATCCAAAAGAGATCAAGATGGGGGAAATATTGGAGGAAAGCGTCAAAGAATGATTGATCAAGTTGTTACATGAATATGTGGATATATTTGCCTAGTCTTACAGAGATATGCCAGGATTACATATGCCAGGATCAGAAGAACTCGTCCAGACATGTCTAGCAAGATTCAAGAAGAAGTCCTTAAAATTTGACGCAAGGTTCATAGTGGTGTTAGATTATACACCTTTGATAGATAACATCATGCCAGTGCCCAAGAAGGACAGTAAAGTACTAAAGACGATTTCCCCTTACCTCACATAAATGTTTTGGTGGATAATACAACTTAAGCTTAGGTATTTTCATTCATGGATGGTTTCTCAAGTTATAATCAAATCAAAATGGCACCCAAGGATATGAAAAAGACTACTTTTATGACTCCTTGGGGAACTTTCTATTACAAGGTAATGCCTTTCGGTCAAAAGAATGCATGGGAAGCTTATCAACAAGTTATGGCCACACTATTTCACGATATGATTCACAAAGAATTTGAGGTATACGTAGATCATATGATTTCCAAATCTCATACAGAGGAGGATCACATCATACATTTACAAAAAAAAAGATTCAAACATCTATGAAAGTTCAAACTGAGATTGAGTCTGAACAAATGTACATTTGGTTTCAGGTCAGGAAAATTATTGGGTATTATTGGGTTTCATTGACCAGCTTAACCTCATTGAATAAAAAAAATTGAATTATATTGTACCCCAAAATTTGACCTCTCTTTTCTCAAGACATTTATCGCAAAGTAACTCAAATGCTCAAGGATTCTCAAGAATTGATCAGACAAGCTCACCTCCTAAGCACTGAGACCTAAAATTAGGGTTTTGGTTTTCACAAGGAAATTTGGAATTCTAATACATGAAATGACCTTAATGGTTCATTAGAGACTTCCAAGAATTCTCATGCCAGGTTTCAAGTCTTACATCTCAAAATTGCTCAGTCAATTGCTCATATGACTGAAAATCAACTATATTGGGTAAAAAGTCAATTATGGTCAAACTACAGTCAAACTTTAAGTTTTTGGCCAACATCAATATTTTGAAGTCATATTCATCAAGTGATAAATGGTTGATCACAATTCCTCAAGAAAAATATTCAAATCATCAAAGGGGAAAAATTGTCAAAATTAGTGTTTTGACTGAGAATGACTGATCATTGACTTTTAACCTAGTACATGGCCTAATGGCTTGAAGAATGATCTTAAAGACTAAAATATAATATCCTGACCTAATTTCATGTCTAAAATCATTTCTCAAGATCAATGGATTGATAGTTGAATTTTTGATCAACTGATGAAAAGTCAATTGATACATAAAAAGTCAAACTTTGAATTTCTGATCAACATTGAAACTCAAAGATCAAGATTCATCAAGATACTCAAAAATATCAAATTTCATCATCAAGAATCAAGAAATTCAAGAAAGTCCACAAAAAGTCAAAGTTTTCAATACTTAGAAATTTTCTAAGTGTTTTTTATACTTGATAAATTCACTACTTCATGACAATTTTTCACCAAGATGCAAGATGATTCAAGGAAAACTTTCAACATGAAAGTTTTAGATCTTGATGAACTCTACAACTTTTTATTAGAGGTTTGATGTTTAAAAAATTCTTATATTTTAAGATATAAGCCTATGAAGTCATGACATTTTTTATAAAACACTTAGTGAAAATATTGGCAAGTTAGACAGATTTTTTGTCCCAACTTCTTGGAAATGTTTCACCTAGATCCAATTTGATTTAGTCAAAGTGGTAAACATGAATGTTGTAGACAATGTTTCAAGAATTCCAAAATGTCCAAGAACTTGAAGAGATCAAACTTGATCTAGGAGAATCAAAGAGAAGAAGTTGGGCATCTATTCTTGAATTACAAGTCACGTTCTTGATGAACACATGATCCGATCTCACAACTATGTTACATAATATTGCTTTGCAGGCCTCTTGACTTGCAAATATATATATAATTATATGTTTACACAACTTATTTAACTATGATCCAAGAGCTTAAGCCTTTGTCCAAGTGATCATGCTATTTAGGGAAGAAAGTTCACACTTCCATTTTGGAAAAGTGAGTTTAATCACAAAGTCAACTTGTCTTGAGCCTCTAACTTGTTTGTTCTTATCACACTCAATATGTATGCTCATAAGCAACATGTTTAAAGCCTCTAGCCACCCTACAAGCCCTTGTACTATGCATTGAAACCATGTTTGTCAAGCTTGCTTCAAAATCAAGTTTCAATACCATAACATGTGATCTTTTGTTTATGATCCCTTCAAGCTTCCAAACCTCTTGCCTATAAATAGATAGGTTATTTGCAACATAACACATGATTTCACAAGCCTAGGAACTCCCTCAAACTCCCTGAAATCAGAATTTGCACACAAACTCCATTTTTGTGTCATTTCTGACTTTGAATTCCAAACTCACATTTCACTTGTGCGTTCTCACTCAAATTCAACCACAAAGCTTCCATACATCATCGTGAACTCATCCAGGACCCTGTTACACAATTGTAACACCTCCATCACCATCCTCCATTTCCAAAAACAGAGTTCTGCATATTGACTTCTCCATAAAGATTCAGGCACTCTCAACACAAAGTAAGCTTTGCATTGGCTTCCTAGGAGTCCACTGAAGCTATTCAGATCATCACAACATATCTATGAGTGCTCAAACTCAAAACATGATTTCCAGTTTAGAGGTAAGTTTTCTCAACTTTGAACTTCTCACACAAGCATCATTAATAGTTATTTTGTAAAGATAAAATGTAGACATCATTACCCTGAAGCTAACCATGCCCTTAGTTTCCATTTATCTTGCTTAAGTGATGCGAATTTTGAAGTTGAAGTTATAGAAAAATTAGGTCAGAATTTGGTACTAACAGAAATTCATGTTCATCTTTGAGTGTTAGTTCAAGTTATTTACATATTTGAAATCGTGATGAAATTTCTAACAAGTTTGATGTTTACATTTTCTGAAATGGTTGAGAAATGAGCAAGTTTGAAAATTCAAAAACCATGGTGTTGTTTCAGGTGCGAGGAAGAAGATGAAGTTATATCCAGGAATGAGTTTGTAATATATTTAGTGATTGTTGCCTTAACTAACGGATGTATCACCACCCCAGTGATTAAAGCGCACACCTTTCACCCTTAGGACCTGGGTTCGAGCCCCAACGTTCGTTTTGTCATTTTTTTCACATTATTTTGCCATTTTCAGCGCGCTTGGGCCTTCCCTTCCTGGGACTTGTCTTTTTTTGCTAATTCTCACCACCTTTTTTTGCTAAACACCACGTATGCCCAATAAAATATTTTTATCACAAACTTTTTTTTCCTGATTTCAACAAAAAAACAGATTTGGGCATGTTTGTTATTTTCAAACCTCCCTTTTACTTTTTAATACCTCAATCCCAACCTTTTTTATATTTATCTATTTTATTTATCTATTTATTCTTACTAAGACCAAAAAATACAAAAAATATTTTTTTTTTCTTAAAATAATTTAATTTAAGCATTTTATTTTATTTTAGTTAAATTAAATTTTTTTATTTTTTCTTTTACATTGTAAAATATGTTCTTAATTAAAACTGAACATTCAAATCATTTTCTAAATAATTAAATTAGACTTAGGTTTTGCTAGTTAATTTTACTATTTTAATTAACCTAGATTTTAGATTTTGTTAAACAATTAATTAACTTTTTTTAATTAGGTTAATTACTAAAATTCCTTTCCACCAAAAACCCTAAAAACAACAATTCCTCTTTTCCTTCATCTTTACATTTTGTGTATTATTATTGTAACTCATATTCAATGGTTTGTAATAGTAATTAGGGCTTTATTGCTTTCATCCCCCTATTCACAAAAGTGTACCCTCCATTCCCAAAGCGTTGTAATAGCGTAGGAAATTTAAATTCCACAATTTATCGTTTTCCTTATTATGGTTAGTAATTAGGGACAAGATTTAAAATCAACCACTAGAAAACCCTAATTCAAAGACAAATATACATGAAATTCAAAACACTTTGCACACGTACACCTCTAGGATAACCCACACTTGTTGCCTCAGATATAAACAGTCATGTCCCTCGAACGTGAGATGTTTTAGCAAAGACCCTCGATTAAAAGATCGTATTCCCTCGATGACCATTCAATGTTGCCTTCGATAAATGATCTTAGTCCCTTACAAAAATTGCTAAAACCTCTTACAAGTTGCCTTCTATGACTGTACGATGACCCACGCCTGTCCCTCATATCCAATGATATGGCTCTCTATCATTTAATGGTAGACAAGCACTTTCTAAACGAGGAGGAAAAGAACAAAGACTTTTTTGAGTAGGTAGATTTCTTGTAATTGCTTGCTAACAAACAAAACCATTCCACACTTCATACTTTCAAAACATCTTTCAAAACAAACATTTTGTATACATTCTCCATGATACGAGAATCATAGCAAAATGGCCTTACATTGGAATTTTCAAACATCTTTCCAAACACTTCCTTTCAGCAAATATTTTCAAAATCAACACTTTGTATACATTCTCAATGATATGAGAATCATTGCAAAGTTTGCCAAACTAAGGCGATTTCAAAATATTTTCAAACTTACACAAACACAAAGCATTTCAAAGTGATCAAGCATTTAAGAGCCCGTAGATAACTACGGATGAAAAGGGTGCTAACACCTTCCCTTTTCATAACCTAACCCCCGAACTCAAGAAAATATCTCAAAAGGTCTTTCCTGTTCTTTTCACACTTTCCTTTATTCGATAAAAGAAAAGTCGGTGGCGACTCTTGCTATCCGCAACATTTGCAATAAAATGCAAAACACCAAAGTCAGTTCTCCAACTATTACAGAACTAGAGACTCTGCTGGGGAAATAAAACTAAAAGTACAGTTACCTTAAGAGCTAGATCACCTTTAATTGCTTTACATTTTTTTCTTTGTTTGCTTTACATTTGTGGGTTATGCTTGGGTTTATTACTTGTAAAATTCCTATACCTGCATTTGGGGCATATTAGGTAAGTAGCAATAGATCGTAGGGAATATGCGGCATAATACCAATATGGTTGAAATGATGGCTACATTAGTGTGACACATTTATTGGTACCAGTGTCCCTTGAGTCCAGTCAGGGAGAATAAGGGGCCGTTGTTTGGTGTCATGAATCACTAACAGACCGTAGAACCTTAGTTGAACAACTTGACCATTAGAAAGTAGTGAGATAGCTGGATTTGGTGTAATACTAAAGTTGGTTGATACTCAATACTACACTCATTGAGATCAAACTTTTGGAATATTTTGGCTGCAGTTTGGATGCTTGAGCTAAAACAATGCCCAATTGTAAGTGTTTGTTGGCAACAATTTTTGTAAAACAATAACTTAATAATGTTTTGCTAAATGTCTTAACATTTGGAGAAAAACTGTTTTGTATGATGTCAAAGCAGATGTCTTGACATCTGCCTCCTGAACTGATCTCATCCCAACATCAGTTTAAGTTTTATGTTTCCTGATTTCCAGCACTCCATAATTCAAGATTTGTAACTCACAGACAGCAAAAAAAAGGAGGAATATTTTTCAAAGTGCATGGATTTTATCTTGACCTGTTTTTATGGAAATGTTCAAAAGAATTTAATATTGGTTTTTAAAGCCTAAGCCCACAGCTGTGCATATATAAGGACTTGCTTCCTTAATAAAACTACTGCAACTTTTGAAGAAGAATACTTTCTTTCTATTTTAAAAAGTCTAAGTCTTTTAATTGCCAAACACTTTAGTATTGATTGAATACTTGTGTTGTTATTTGTGTTGTTAATTGTGTATCATTCATAAGCTTTTAAGAACTGAATGATTGAAGTGTTTTAAACTTAGTATTTCTGTTAGTTTTCACTGTAAGTGATTGAAGGGATTTGAGGAGGGCCTCATACCTAGGTGATTCTTAGGTAGAAGTTTAGCATGGGTAGTGATTAAGTGATTAGATCGTAAACTGGTTGTTTACTGAGGGTCTATGAATTAATACTATTTATTGAACTTTTCCCTGGCTTGGTAACCCCTAGAGTAGGTGTTGTTGTACACTGAACTGGGTGAACAATCTCTTGTGTTTTTACTGCTTTTGGTTTTACTGCACTTTACTTGCAAACAGATATTTGTGTCGTGACATCTCATTCGACATCAGATATTTGATACCAAAATTTCAATTGGTATCAGAGTAGGCATCCTGCTCTTATTTGGGTGAGATCCAAGGAGTATACTTTCTGGTACTATGGACAAGGAAGGTGGATTTATGAACAGACCACTCATTCTGGATGGAAGCAATTATGACTAATGGAAACCACGAATGGTTGCCTTTTTAAAGTCCTCAGACAGTAGGGCTTGGAAAGATGTTTTAAGAGGACGGAAACACCCTGTCAAATTGGGAGAAAATGGAGAACCTACTTCTGAATTAAAACCAGAAGAATATTGGTCTAAGGAAGAAGATGAAATTGCTCTTGGAAATTCTAAAGCCTTAAATGCTATATTCAATGGATTTAACAAGAACATTTTCAGATTAGTGAATACATGTGAAGTTGCTAAGGATGCATGGGGATTCTTAAATCTACTCATGAAGGCACATCCAAAGTTAAGATGTCAAGACTTAAGTTCCTCACCATAAAATTTAAGAATTTGAGGATGAATGATGATGAAAGTATAAATGACTTCCATATGAACATTCTTGAAATTGCTAATGCCTCCAGTGCTTTAGGAGAGAAAATTCCTGAAGACAAATTGGTGAGAAAGATGCTCAGGTATCTTCCCAAGAGATTTGATATGAAAGTGACTGCTATAGAAGAAGCTCAAGACATTTACAAAATGAAAGTGGATGAACTTGTTGGACCCCTTCTAACATTTGAATTAAGCATAAATGAAAGATCTGAAAAGAAAAACAAAAGCATAGTCTTTGTATTAAATACTGAATATGAAGAAGAGGAATGTGATCTGGATACAGATGTAGGAATATAAAATACCTTAGCTATGCTTGGAAGACAATTTAACAAAGTGATAAAAAGAATGGACAGGAAACAAAGATCAAATGTCAAGAACATCTCATCTAACATCCATAAGTCAAATGAGTTTGGAAGAAAAAGGGCTGAAGAAAAATCTAATCAAGGGAAAGGAGTTCAATGTCATGAATGTGAAGGCTTTGATCACATTAGAGCTGAATGCCATACATATCTTAAGAAACAGAAGAAGAATCTATTTGTTACTTGGTATGAAGAGGACTCAGAGAGTGATCTTGAAGAATCTGGAAAATATGTTAAAGCATTGACAAACAAATATGTTTCTGATGAAGATTCTAGTGATGGGGAACTAACCTTTGATGAGTTAGCTGCTTCATACAAAGAATTATGTCTCAGAAGTGCAGAACTGTGTCTTAAATGGGAGAAACAGAAATCCCCTATAACTCACCTGAAGGAGGAAAGGGGAGAACATCTTAAAACTATTTCTGATCTGGAAAGTGAAGTGTCTTCTCTGAATTTAAATCTTGATAGAATGGTAAAATCTCTCAAGATGCTGAATAATGGAACTAACACATTAGATGAAGTTCCCCAAGCAGGAAGAGCTACTGAAGATAAGAGTGGTCTAGGTTTTAATGAGAAAAAGGAATCTAACTCAGAAATCCTTAATCAGTTTCCACTCATGCCAAGCCTAAACAAAAGATGTCGAATCAAATGTATCAACATATTGGCAAACATCATGGAAAACATCATGGGAAGAAAAAGCTTAATCACACCAAAGAGAATCCCCATCCCTGGAGATTTCATCACTGTGGAATGCTTGGACATATAAGGCCCTTCTGTTTCAAGTTGTATGGGTATCCTAAAAATACTTCTTTTCCCAAAACTGATAAGATTCCTAAAAATAGAAAAAAGAAGAAACAGTGAGTTCCCAAGTCCAATGTTGTTAGTTTCATTGCTCACATCCCTCTCAGAGTATCAACTAAAGATGATTGGTACTTTGACGGTGGCTGTTCTAGACACATGACAAGTGTCAAGAATTTGTTGGTGGATGTCAAATCTCACTCCACCAGTTATGTGACTTTTGGTGATGGGGCAAAAGGTGAAATCAAAGATGTTGGCAAGCTTGACTGTTCAGGAGTCCCTAAGATTGATAATATGTTACTTGTTAAAGGTTTAACAGCTAACCTGATAAGTATAAGGCAATTATGTGATCAAGGATTCAAAGTTAACTTTACCAAGGAAGAATGTCTTGTGCGCAATGAAAAGAATGACGTTATTATGAAAGGGATCAGATCTAAAGATAAATGTTATCTATGGGTTCCTCAAGAGTTAAACCTCTCCTCAACATGTGTTTTAGCCAAAGAGAACGAAGTTAAACTATGGCATCAAAAATTGGGGCACTTGCATCTGAAAGTTATGAAAATAATTATATTTGAAGAAGCAATGAGAGGGATTCCTAAGCTCAAAAGATAAGCAGGAAGGGTATGTGGTGATTGCCAAATTGGAAAGTAGACTAAGATGTCACATCAGAAGATTCAACATCTTACTACATCAAAAGTTTTGGAACTTCTTCACATGGACTTGATAGGACCTATGCAAGTTTAAAGTCTTGGTGGTATGAAGTATGCATATGTTGTTGTAGATGACTTTTCCAGATACACATGGATAAGCTTTATTAGATAAAAATCATAAAATTTTGAAGTGTTCAAAGATCTTTGTCAAAAACTTCTAAGGAAAAAGGAAATCCATGTCATAAGAATCAGAAGTGATCATGGAAAGGAATTTGAGAACAACCAATTTTCTAAGTTTTGCTCTTCTGAAGGAATCATCCATGAATTCTCTTCTCCCATTACTCCTCAATAGAATTGGATTGTAGAATGCAAGAATAGAACTCTCTAATAATCTTCCAGAGCCATGATTCATTCTAAGAAGCTACCCTACCATTTTTGGGTTGAAGCAATGAATACTGCGTGCTATATCCATAACATAGTCACTCTAAGGAAAGGCACTTCAGCTACTTTGTATGAAATATGGAGGGGAAGAAAACCAACTGCTAAATACTTTCGTGTTTTTGGAAGTAAATGTTACATCTTAGTTGATCGTGAACAAAGGCGGAAGATGGATCCCACGAGTGATGAAGGAATATTACTGGGTTACTCTACAAACATCATAGCTTATAGAGTTTTTAACTCCATAACCAAAGTTATGATGGAGTCAATAAATGTTATTATTGATGATAGAGGACGGAATGTTAAAGAAGATGTCTCAAAAGATGTTGGAACACCTTTTCCTGATAGTCCAACTGAATTAAATGACACAAGTATTGTTTCTAATCCTCCTCAAGAAGATTCCCAGCAGGGTCACCTCAATAAAGGACCTTCAATTAGAACTCATAAAGATCATCCTAAGGAGCTTATCATTGGAGATCTAAACAAAGGAGTTACTACCAGATCAAGAGAAGGGATTTCAAACTCTTGATTTGTATCAAAATTGAGCCTAAAAATGTCAAAGAGGCCCTAACTAATGAATTCTGGATTAATGTTATGCAAGAGGAGCTAGAACAATTCAATAAGAATGAAGTTTGGGATCTGGTTCCAAGACCTAAAGGGACAAATGTGATTGGCACTAAATGGGTATATAAGAATAAATTTGATGAAAAAGGGGAGGTCACTAGAAATAAGGCAAGGTTAGTTGCACAAGGATACACTCAAATTAAAGGAGTGGACTATGATGAAACCTTTTCTCCTGTGGCCAGACTTGAATCAATCAGACTACTATTGGGACTTGCATGCATACTGAAATTTAAATTATTTCAAATGGATCTAAAAAGTTCCTCCTTAAATGGCTATCTGAATGAAGAAGTTTATATGGAAAAACCAAATGGATTTATTGATCCAATTTTTCCTAAACATGTCTATAAACTGAAGAAAGCCTTGTATGGATTGAAGCAAGCTCCAAGAGCTTGGTATGAGAGAATGACGTAATTCCTTTGGGAAAATGGATATAAGAAAGGTGGCATAGACAAAACCCTCTTTGTCAAAGAAGAAGAAGCGAAGATTATGATTTCTCAAATTTATGTTGATGATATTGTATTTGGTGGGATGTTAAATAATATGGTTCAACATTTTGTCAAGCAAATGCAGTCTGAATTTGAGATGTGTCTTGTTGGTGAATTAACCTATTTTTTTGGTCTGCAAGTTAAACAAATGGAAGATTCCATATTTTTATCTAAGAGAAAGTATGCCAAGAATATAGTAAAGAAGTTTGGGATGGAGAATTCCAGTCACAAAAGAACCCCTGCTCTCACACATCTGAAGTTGACTAAAGATGAAAAAGGAGTAAGTGTAGATCAATGTCTCTACAGAAGCATGATATGCAGTCTTTTATAACTCACAACTAGCTTACCAGACATTTCCTTTGTTGTAGGTGTGTGTGCTAGATATCAAGATGATCCTAAAGTTAGCCATGCCAACCATGTGAAAAGGATTCTTAAATATGTGAATGGGACAAGTGACTATGGTATGTTATACTCTCATGGATCAAACTCTGCCTTAACTGGTTTTTGTGATGCTGATTGGGCAGGAAGTGTTGATGTTATAAAAAGTACATCAGGAGGATGCTTCTTTCTGGAAAATAATCTGATATCATGGTTCAGCAAGAAGCAAAATTGTGTGTCTTTGTCCACTGCTGAGGTTGAGTATATTGCTGCAGGAAGCAGTTGTTCTCAATTGGTTTGGACGAAACAAATGTTAACAAAATACAATGTCAAACAAGATGTCATGACATTATTCTGTGACAATTTAAGTGTCATAAACATATTAAAGAATCCCATTCAACATAGCAGGACCAAGCATATTGACATCCGTCATCACTTCATAAGAGATCTTGTTGAAGAAAAGATTCTTGTCTTAGAACATGTAGCCACTGAATTGCAACTGGCTGACATCTTCACAAAGGCTTTGGATGCTAATAAATTTGAGAATTTAAGAGGAAAATTAGGGATCTGTTTATATGAGGGTTTGTAGAAATTAAATGTGTGTGGGAATATCATTAAAGTGATATTGTATTATTTGTGTTTCTAACAAATAAAATTTAGAAAGCAATCATTATAAGACTATCTCAAATTGTTTCCCACGCGCTACAAAATTTCTTCTCTCTACTTTCACAAACTTTTCATTCTCCTCCACAGAAAAAGGACCATTGCCATTCTTCATCACCTTGCTCAAAAATTCTCAAACATGTCTCAACATCATACATCATCTTCCTCAAAATCTGTCAACCTCCCTAAAAATTTTTCCCTTGACAGAGTACTCAATGCTGTTCCTCTAGCAACCATCCCACCTATTGATAAAAAGGTCAAGAAACCCAGATCATCACCTGCAAAGAAATCCAAAGATAATAGAGGTAACTCTTCCACTGGAACTGATAATAAGACAAAAGAAGAGATTGTAAATGTTGATAGAAGCATCAGAAGGCTAGTAGACAGAGTATTAAATGAAGGGTTTGTTGTGCCTTGGATTTCTACTCCCCTTGCCCGCATGCCTCCTCCTACTGACAGAGGAAGTAACCCTAAAAGTGTTATTGCTGAATCATCAACCTTCAAGAAAGATACTGCTGAAATAAAACTTGAGAAGCTTGCTATCTCTGCTCTGAAGGAAGTGGAAGAAGAAAATGTTGAACAAAATGTTGAAGAGAACTCTCCTTATAAAGAAGATGTTGCTGCCTCCAAGGATGGAGAAGGTCACAATGCTGAGAATGTAGTCAATGTTGAAGAGCTGTCTGACAATGAGCTCATTACTAATGTGGTACCTAGTATAGCAAGAAGGTTAAAATCCAGGAAAGTTAAGGATGCAAGTGTCACACCCCGTGCCAAAATAACCAAGAAGAAAATCATGTATGGGCCCCCAAAGCCAGGAAGTAAAGTGGTTCCTCTCACTTGCAAAAGAAAAGCTAGACATGTTAGCTTCACGGATGATGATGAGGATGCTGTAAAAAGATCCAAGAATAAGAAGAAAGATGTGGTGGTTAAAGAAGTTAATTCAGACTATGATGTCGAGCAAGATGTCCAATACATCTCTCATATCAAATAGTATGCAAACAAGAATATTTTTGTGAGGGTTCCTAATGCCCCACTTGACAACATCTCTTTCCACTCTGTTGGGAGTGCTGAAAAGTGGAAGTATATGTATCAAAGAAGGATTTCCCTGGAGAGAGA
Organism: Vicia faba; assembly: GCA_948472305.1. NCBI lineage: Eukaryota > Viridiplantae > Streptophyta > Magnoliopsida > Fabales > Fabaceae > Vicia > Vicia faba. The sequence goes on along the minus strand of OX451740.1, from coordinate 224,497,890 downwards.
ACTTGAAGCTGATGCTTTGGAATGAAAAGAAATCATGGAGCTGATCTCTTATGTTGGATTGATGAAAACAGTTACCCGGTTTTCCAATTACTATGAAACTCTTGTTAAGGAGTTTATTGTTAATATTCCTGTTGATTGTGCCGACCATACAAGTAAGGAGTATAGAAAGGTTTTTGTTAGAGGAAAGTGTGTATAATTTTCTCCTGCCATCATAAATAGATTTCTAGATAGGTCTGAAGATGTCTGTTGTGAGCTGGAAGTTACATACAATCAAGTGTACAAAGCCATCACTGCTAATAAAGTAAGTGAGTGGCCCATGAAAAATAAACTTCCTGTCAGCAAACTGAGTGTGAAATATGAAATTCTACATAGGATTGGAGCTGCAAATTGGGTTCCCACTATTCACACTTCAACCATCTCCATTAGTTTAGGAAAGTTCATTTATTCTATTGGAAACCATAAACTTTTTGATTATGGGACTTACATATTTGATAAGACCATCAAACATGCAGGAACTTGTGCCACTAAGATGCCAATTGCTTTTCCTTCTCTCCTATTTGGAATTATCCTAAATCAGCATCCTGGAATCCTAAGTGGAAATGATGTAGTGTGCAAGAGGGAGTCTGCCCTGAACCTTCATTTTAAGCTCTTTTCAAGAAAACATGTCCCATACATTGTTTTAACATCTGCACCTGCTGAAAAGACCTCCACCAAGGATGATATGATCAAAGAATTAAGAGAATCCTGTAAGGAATTGGATGATGTGATCAGAGTAAGCTCATAAAGGAAGCTAACCTTTGAAAAGATGATCAATTACTTGCAAAAGGACAACAACCTTGATGATACAGTGAACTCTGAAGGTGAAGACTCTAGTGAGGAAGAAAGTTCTGGCTCAGACAAGTCAACTGGTCCTTATGAAAGTTAGACTAATTAATGTTTCTTGATATGATCCTTTTGTTTCTTGTTATTTTTTTGCACTTGCATGTGCTTGACATTTGAATTCTATTGTCTCTACCATAATACTGATACTCTCTTGAATGCATCCTTATATTTGACATATTATGACTAAAAGGGGGAGAGAAAGTGACTAAGTGACTGGCTAACCACTGACCATTGATTGATGAGGAGCTCAATACTTGAGGGGGAGCCTCATGTCTCAAAATATGCTTTGACATCTTCCTTTGCTAACAGTTAACTGCTAATTGAGTTTATGTTTTAATTTCTTTGCTTATGCTGCTGCTTTGATAATGCTCTGATAATATACTCTGATAATGTTTTAGCCAAAATTTGCCAAAGGGGGGTTTGTAAGTGTTTGTTGGAAGCAATTTTGGTAAAATAATGACTTAATAATGTTTTGCTAAATGTCTTAACATTTGGAGCAAAACTGTTTTGTATGATGTCAAAGCAGATGTCTTGACATCTACCTCCTGAACTGATCTCAGCCCAACATCAGTTTAAGTTTTATGTTTCCTAATTTCCAGCACTCCATAATTCAAGATTTGTAACTCACAGACAGCAAAAAAAAAAGGAGGAATATTTTTCAAAGTGCATGGATTTTATCTTAACCTGTTTTTATGGAAATATTCAAAAGAATTTAATATTGGTTTTTAAAGCCCAAGCCCACAGCTGCGCATATATAAGGACTTGCTTCCTTATTCAAACTACTGCAACTTTTGAAGAAGAATACTTTCTTTCTGTTTTAAAACAAGTCTTTTAATTGTCAAACACTCTAGTATTGATTAAATACTTGTGTTTTTATTTGGGTTGTTAATTGTGTATCCTTCATAAGCTTTTAAGTGTTGAATGATTGAAGTGTTTTAAACTTATTATTTGTTAGTTTTCACTGTAAGTGATTTAAGGGATTTAAGGAGGGCCTCATACCTAGGTGAGTCTTAGGTAGAAGTTTAGCACGGTTAGTGATTAAGTGATTAGATCGTAAACTGGTTGTTTACTAAGGGTCTATAAATTGATACTATTTAGTGAACTTGTCTCTGGCTTGGTGGCCCCCAGAGTAGGTGATGTTGTACACTGAAATAGGTGAACAATCTCTTGTGTTTTTACTGCTTTTGATTTTATTGCACTTTACTTGCAAACAAATATTTGTGTCATGACATCTCATTCGACGTCATATATATGATACCCGAATTTCACCAATGAATAAAGATTAGTGATATTGAGTTTCCTTAGAACCCGATTACTTTTGTTAAGACAGGTTGAACCAACTAAACTTCAAAAGGGTACTTACCTATAAACCCCATGCAATCTGAAACCTAAGGCCTTGTGTGCTTTGTTTGTGTGTGATTATTTGTTCATAAAGATCCTTACATCATGCCATAGCATTTTCACTAACCATTTCAAGGACCTAGGGATTTATCTTTGTTCTGTTTTGTAGGATATGGCTTCCACTCGCAGAAATACCATCCGAATCAACTTCGTAAGCGTTCCTCCTCAACTCAAAGAGTTAGCATCAAGAGTTCCTAAAAATTATCCATTCTCCAAAAGATACGGTCGACTTCTCAATCTAGTTACCTCAAGCTTTGAAGAAGACATGATGAGGGTGCTCTTTCAGTTCTTTGACCATGTACATCAATTTTTCACCTTTCCCGACTATCAACTAGTGCCCACAATGGAGTAATTATCTCAAATATTGGGGGTACCAGTCCTTGATCAAATTCCATTCACAGGTTTAGAGGAAACTCCAAAGCCTGAGGTTATTGCCAAAGCCTTACATTTGAAGAGTTCTGACATTGTAGCTAATTAAGAGACAAGAAGTGGAGTCAAAGGCTTTTTGGATAAATTCTTGATGGAGAAGGCTCAACTATTTTGGGATGCTATGGACTTATAAGCTTTTGAGGAGATCTTGGCTCTTCTAATATATGGGTTGGTGCTTTTTCCTAACCCTGACCAACTCATAGATGTGAGTGCTGTCAAAATTTTCCTTACTCGTAATCCCGTACCTACTTTGCTTGGAGACATTATACATTGTCTTCACACTCGCACCATGAGGAAGATAAGGGCTCTTATGTGTTGCATTCTGTTGCTGTCTAGGTGGTTTATTTTTCACCTTCCTCGATCGGTATTAAAGAATGAGCAAGGTTTGAGGTTCTCATGCAGATATCCATTGGTGCTCTCGTTCTCAAGAAGACATTACTATCATTTACCATTGTGGGGAGTTCCCTAATGTTCCACTCTTGGGAATTAGGGGGGGGGTATTATGTATAACCCTTCTTTAGATCTACGACAATTTGTCTATGCTCGAAGAGATGTTCCCCATGACACACTCATTCAAGGTTTTGTATTAGACTATGAGAATGATGTTCAAGGTTATCATCGAAGGTTTGTACATGCTTGGGGCATGGTGAACAAGGTTGATAGCAAGAATTTGGGGCATAATAATTCCATCCCTCTTGATCTTTATCTCAAATGGCTACGAGCTCGTGCACAAAGTCTCATGATGCCATATCCAGCTATCTTACCAATAGTTATGGAGCATGTTGTCGAGGGAGATATTCCTTACACCATTCTACATCTAGACATGCCTACCGACTTCGAGGAATTAAGAGATCGTGGGTTCAACTCAAGGGGGGAATGAGACACGTTTTAAGCTCGATTCTATGCAAGCGAGAAGAAAGTGTTGGAGCTTACAAGGCAACTTCACAAGGAGCGGAGCCTGAATGCCTACATTGCACTGAAGAAGAAGCGCCCATGGGAGACTTGAGTATTTTGTTTTAGGAGTCTATTATGTTGTCTCCTTGAGACCTTTTTTATTTTTTATTGTAAGCCCAAGGGGCAGTTGTGATCTTTGAACTTATTAATACAATTGTTGTGTTTGTTTCCTTTTTGGCTAGAAAATTTAAATCTCTTGATATCCTTGAAAACATTGCATTCACATAGCATGCATCATATCATAAGAAGGTTTTCCAATACAGGTCCCCTCATCTTTTTACTGTTTATTTCCGTATAAGATGGCTCTAGAACAAACCGTCAAAGATATGCAAACTCAACACGCACAGTTCCAAGAGACTCTCCTCAACCTAGCCAAAGGTCAGCAAGAAATGATGGCACTCCTTGCCACCAAAAAGAAGACCAAGAAGAGGGCTGTTATTCTCAACATAGGAATAAGGTTCAAGGGGCCTGCCCGACTGGCTCAAATAGAAGAAGCTTATTTTGAGGAAGAAGACAATCAAGAAGAGGAAATTAGAAGCACTAGAGTTGGGGTGGAAATAACCAGATTACTGAGGACGAAGACTATTCTGAAGAGCAGTATCTATCGGTGGATGAGAAATATAAACAGCTGAAAGACCAACTTAAGGCTGTGGAGATCCAAACAGTGCTTGGTTTGGAATTTGGAGATTTAGGTCTCGTCCCTGGGGTGGTCATTCCCCACAAGTTCAAGATCCCTATCTTCACCATGTATGACGGGGTCTCATGTCCAAAGATGCATCTGAGGTCTTATGTTTACAAGATTCAACCACACACCGGCAATAGGAAGTTATGGGTTCATTTCTTCTAAGAGAGCTTACCTGGGACATAGTTGGAATGATTCTATCAACTTAAAGGGACTAATATCCACACATGGGAGGATTTGGTTTCTGCCTTCTACAGACAATACCAATACAATGTTGATTTTGCACCAACTCGCGTGCAATTACAAAATATGACAATGGGTTCAAATAAAGTCTTTAAGGAGTATGATAAAAAATGGATGGACCTGGCTGGAAGGGTGTAACCCCCATTGACTGACAGAGAATTAGTGGACATGTTTATGGGAACCTTGACTGGTCCATTCTTTAATTTGCTGATTGGGAGTTCTTCGTCAGGGTTTACTAAATTAATTTTGACTGGTGAGCAAGTTTAAAGTGGAATCAAAAGCAGAAAGATCCTCATGGCCTCAACCTCTAGTGTTGTAAAGAAACCATTTGTTGGTAAGAAGGAAACTAATGTTGTTTATGGACAAATGAGTCATCTCAAGAATGATCATCATTAGTCAGTAGGGGTTGTATTGATTTCAAGCCCAACCCCAGTTTAACGACCACAACAATCAAACAATCAACAAAGGCCTGATGTCTTAAGGAGGCAATTAACTAGAATCAACATGCCACTATCTCAAGCTTTACAACATCTGTTGAAGGCAGATTTTGTAATACTGCAAGACCCTCCTCTAAATCCTAATACTGCCTCTCCCAAATATAACCCGAATGTGAAATGCGCCTATCATTCAAATAGTTCCAGCCATGACACCAACAATTGTTGTGCGTTGAAGAACAAGATCCAAGATTTGATTGATAACAAGGTGATCGAGTTTGACCCTCCACAAACCCCTAATTTCATTACTACTCCCATGCCCAGTCATGCTAAAGGTGTCAATGTTATTGATGATGCCTCCTTTGTCTCCACTGTTAATGATTTGACTACTCCATTATTGACCGTTAAGAAGAATCTGCTGAAAGCTGGTTTATTTCCTGGCTGCCTTGAAAATTGTTACCATTGTGCTTCCCAAACCAATGGTTGTGTATGGTTGAATAAAGGTATTCAATTCCTGATTGATAGCCATGAAATTATGTTCGAGAAAACTCTGTCCATGAAGAGTTTACCTGAAATTGTACCTCAAGATGTTTCCATAATCACAATTTCCAACACTCCTATTAGGATCATCTCTAAAGGCCCTATAAGGATTTCCGTTGAACCAAGAGTGGATCCCCTGATTATCACTACACCAGGGCCAGTCCCCTATACCTCTGACAAAGTTTTGCACTAAAACTATAGGGAAGAAGTTTATTATCATGGTGTCAAGCAAGAGCCATGGATTAATGAAAATGAAGAGTATGAAATTACGAACATTGCCGGAACTAGTAAGGTCACTAGGACAGGAAGGAACTTCTCTCTGGAGATCTCTCCCCCAACAATTACTATAACACTTGTTCGCATTCCTGCTGCTAGACTAACTATTAATAACCGAGGTAAAGTGACTATAAAATAGTTGAACAACTGGGGTAGACACCCTCAAGAAACCACTACTGATCAATTTGAGAATTGTGTTGCAAGCCTAACTGCTGATAATGACTTGGGATTTTCTGATACAGATTTAACTCCTCTGGGGAAGAATCAAAACAAGGCTCTCCACATCTCTATTGAATGAAAAGGCACCACTCTGGCGCATGTGTTAGTAGATACTGGATCCTCCCTCAATGTTTTACCCAAATGTGCTTTGGACAGATTGGACTGTGAAAGGCTGGTGCTGAAACTCAGCGATATTATGGTGAGAGCCTTCGACGATTCGAAAATAATGATCCAGAGAGAGGTTGATCTCCCAATCAAGGTGGGATCTCAAGTTTTCAATTCAACCTTTTATGTAATGGATATCTGCCCGTCCTATTCTTGCTTGCTCGGACGCCCATGGATTGATGGGGCAGGTGCGGTTACCTCTACATTACATCAAATGCTGAAATACCTAGTGAAAGGGAAGGTCGTCACAATCTGTGGAGAGGAAGAATATATGGTCAGTCATTTGAATTCTTTCAAGTACGTCGAAATGGATGTTTAATTCATTTAAATCTCCTGTCCAGCATTTGAGGTAATCCCTCAAATGGTTGTTGTTGCTACTCCTGATACTCCTGAAATCTCTAAAGGCACACCAAGAATGGCCTCTCTAAAGGATGCTAGGGCTATTGTAGAAGATGGAGGTTGCACTATCTGGGGACAACTTCCTGACATCCCCTACAAATCTGATAAATTTGTATTGGATTTTACTTCAAAGGCTCAGAAAGAGGTTTGACGTGCTCGTGCTGGTGGACCACCTCTCTGTATTAGCAACAATGAAGTCAATGCTCTGGAAGACACTGATAGTGACAACGACTTGGACGAATGGATATTATTAACTGCTGACGGCGGACTCAATAACTGGAAGGCCAAAGATTTCATCTCAATCTTCTTCAACCAGGAGTAATTGCTATTTCCTGTTTTTATTGCTTTAAGAAATTTGTCTGTATGATTTCCTTCAAAACAATGACTTTAAACCATGTGCCTTGTCTGGGGAACAATGGTCCATTTGTTAAGGGTTTTTCATTTCATATATCATATGCTTATTTAATGAAAACATTAGACGATTTTGTATTCAAATTTTGTGTTCTTTGTCTTTCTTTTATTTTACTGTGTTTTCAAAAATAGCCATGTGACCTTACATGCACACATACACACACATTTGCATATCCACATCCACTCCGGATCTCATTGAAAACAATTCTACTATTGTCATTTATGACTTCGAAAATCTAATCTATCAAGCCGAAGACGAAGGTGAAGAAGATTGTGAGATACCTGGAGAACTCGCCAGACTTCTGATACAAGAGGAAAAGGCCATATAACCGCACGAACAACCGGTCGAAGTGATAAACTTGGGTACTGAGGCAGATAAGAAAGAAGTCAAGATTTGTGCCAACCTGGAAGACCGTGTCAAGAGAAGATTGGTTCAGATGTTGCACGAATATGATGAGGTCTGCGCTTGGTAATACAAAGACATGCTAGGGCTCGACACTGATATTGTGGTTCATCGTCTGCCAATGAAAGAAGGTTGTTCTCCGATTAAACAAAAGGTACGTCGCATGCGCCCTAATATGTCCGAGAATATCAAGGCTGAGGTAATGAAACAATTCAATGCAGGTTTCTTGGCAGTGACGTCGTATCCCTAATGGGTTGCAAATGTTGTTCAAGTGCCAAAGAAAGACGGTAAGGTCGAATATGTGTAGACTACAGGGATTTAAATAGGGCGAGCCCCAAAGACGACTTCCCACTACCGTATATTGATGTTTTAGTTGACAACACAGCTCAACACAAGGTGTTTTCCTTCATGGATGGCTTCTCGGGTTACAACTAAATCAAAATGGTGCTCAAAGACATGTAGAAGACCACTTTTGTCACAAAGTGGGGCACCTTCTGTTATAAAGTCATGCCTTTTAGGGCTGAAGAATGCAGACACAACTTATCAACGGGAAATGGTGGCTTTATTTCATGATATGATTCATCATGAGATAGAAGTCTATGTTGATGACATGATAGAAAGGTACCAAACTGAGGAAGAGAACCTTGATCATCTGCATAAGCTGTTTGAGAGGCTGAAGAAATATAAGCTGAGGTTCAATCCTGACAAATGCATCTTCGGGGTAAGGTCTGGTAAGCTCTTAAGCTTTGTCGTTAGTGGCAAAGTTATTGAAGTCGATCCTGCCAAAGTCAAAGCTATCCAAGAAATACCAGCTCCTCGCTTTGAGAAGGAGATCAAAGGTTTTCTAGGACGACTAAACTACATTGCCCAATTCATCTCTCACTTGACTGCTACTTGGGAGCCACTCTTCAAGCTGTTGAAGAAATATCAAGTAGTCAGATGGAACAACAATTTCCAAATAGCTTTTGACAAGATCAAAGACTACCTGCAAGAACCTCCAATTCTGATGCAACAAGTTGAAGGAAGACCTCTAATTATGTTCTTAACTGTTTTAGAGAATTCAATAGGGTGTGTGATGGGGAAACATGACGAGCCTGGTCGAAAAGAGCATGCAATATACTACCTTAGCAAAAAGATTACCGACTGTGAAACAAGATATTCACTGCTCGAGAAAACTTGTTGCGCTTTGGCATGGGCTGCTCGCCGACTAAGACAATATATGTTGACTCATACCACTCTATTAATCTCTAAGATGGATCCCATCAAGTACATCTTCAGGAAGCCAGCTCTCTTGGAAGGATAGCCCGATGGTAAATGATCTTGACTTAATATGACATCCAATACATTACAGAAAAAGCAATCAAATAAAGTGTGATGGAAGATCATTTAGCACATCAAGCTGTGGACGGTTACCAATCTATGAACTTTGAATTCCCGGATGAGAATATTATTTTTATTATGGATTGTGAAAAACCTGGACTGTATGAAGAACCTTAGAAAGGATCCCGATGGACTATGGTTTTTGATGGAGCTTCTAACGCACTGGGTAACAGAATTGGTGTTGTGTTCATTTCGCCCGAAGGTTTTCATATGCCTTTTACTGCCAGACTTTGTTTCGATTGTACCAACAATATGGCCGAGAGTGAAGTATGCATCCTGGGCCTTAAGGCTGCTATTGACCTAAGAATTAAATTTTTAAGTGTATATGGAGACTCAGCTTTGGTCATCAGTCATTTTAAAGGAGAGTGGGAGGCAAAACATCCAAACCTTATCCCTTACAAAGAGTTTGTGCTAACCTTGATCCCGTACTTTGAAGAAGTTACCTTTGAACACATTTCGAGGGATGAAAATCAGTTGGCAGGTGCTTTAGCTACCATGTCTTCTATGATCAAGGTCAGATGGGACAACAAAGCTCCCCGGATTACTATCGAAAGATTTGACGAACCAGCACACTGCTATGAGATTGACACTGATGGCGTAAAGGACAATCCTTGGTTTCAAGAGGTGAAAAGATATATCGAAGCTCAAAAGTATCCTGAAGGGGTATCATTCAACAACATGAAATTCATGCGGAGGTTCTCAGCCAAGTCCTTCCTGAGCAATGGAATCTTATACAAGTGCAACCATGATTCAATTCTGCTCCGTTGTGTGGACAAGAAGGAAGCAGAGAAGATCATGGGGGATATGCGTGAAGGTATATTTGGTACTCATTCTAGCAGACATACTATGGCCAAGAAGATTCTAAGAGCTTCTTAATATTAGTCGACCCTGGAAATCGATTGTCATCACCACTCAAGGACTTGCCATAAGTTCCAAATTTATGCTAATAAGGTCCATGTGCCTCCAGTTCCTTTGAAAGTCATGACTTCCCCTTGGCCATTTGAAATGTGGGGCATTGACATGATCAGAGAAATCAAACTTACTTCCTCTCATGGACACAGTTTCATTCTTGTTACCATTGACTACTTTACCATGTGGGTTGAAGCAACTTCGTTTGCCTCAGTTACCAAGAACATCGTGTGCTGGTTCATCTAGCACAACCTCATCTGCCGGTATGATATCCCTGAGAGGATCATCACTGAAAATGGCGCCAATCTTAACAATGCCATGATCACTGAGCTCTGCATGCAATTCAAGATCAAGCATCACAACTCTTCTCCATACAGACCTAAGATGAATGGCGCAGTGGAAGCTGCTAACAAAAATATAAAGAAGATTGTGCAAAATATGGTGGTGACCTACAAAGACTGGCATGAGATGCTACCATTTTCTCTTCATGGCTATTGTACGTCGGTGCAAACATCAATTGGGGCAACCCATTTCTCTTTGGTATATGGCATGGAAGATGTCTTGCCTGTCGAAGTTTAAATCCCTTCTCTAAGGATTATGAAAGAAGCAGACTTAGACGAAGACGAATGGATTCAGACTAGGTTGGATCAGTTGAATTTGATTGACGAGAAGAGGCTTGCAGCTATATTTCATGGTCAGATGTACCAGAAACGCATGATCAAAGCTTTCAACAAGAAGATCAAGCATCAGGTATATCAGACTGGTGACTTGGTAATAAAGCGCATCATTCTGCCACAAGGAGGTCCCAGGGGAAAATGGACTCCCACTTACGAAGGGCCATTTGTTGTTAAAAAAGTATTCTCGGGTGGTGATATGATGTTAACCACTATGGATTCGAAGATTTCTCGCACCCTGTGAACACAAACATAGTAAAAAAAGACTACGCATAAGAATGACCCGCTAGGTTGACATACCTAGGAAAAAAAGGGCATCCTAGCGAACCAAAAGGGTTTGGGAATAAATAAGGGATATATACAAAAGATCATACACCCGGAAAGTCGAAAACCTGAAAGGGCGACTTGGGCAAAAAAGGGTATCCTGGTGGATTGAAAACCTGAAAGGGCGGTCCATACAAAAGTTAAGGGTTAAAGCGTACGGCTATGTCCTGTTGGATCACTACAACCAGCTTTATTACCAAAGTCGAAAGTTCAAAAAGTTCAATCAACTTATTCCGATGGCAAATGACGAGTTGTTCGAAGACATAGGGGCAATAGCAGAGTTGGAGCCTGTGATACGGTGGGAAGAACTTACTGTTTTTGGAATGCTGGTTTGCGTTTTGCGTTTGTTTTCGCAAAATGTCGCGGTAAGCAAGAGTCGCCACCGACTTTTATTTTATCCAACAAGGAAAGGAAAAAAGCACAGAAAAATTCCTTTTTTGAGATTGTTCTCGGGTTCGGGGGGTAGATTATAGAAAGGGAAGGTATTAGCACCCTTTCTATCCGTGGTTATCCACGGGCTCTTAGGTACTTGCTCAATTGTTTTCAAAATTATTTTCTTTGTGCTTGTGGATTTGAAAAAGTTTTTGTTTTGAAACTTCGATTTAACTCTTGCTTCTGTCCTCAAGAGTGTAATGAAGTGTTTTTGAAAACTTTGTTTGAAAAGGAGTGTAAGTGTGAAAAATTTGTTTTGTTTTGGATGAGCAAGTATCTAAGAACTATCTACCTACTCAAAAAAGGAATCGTTCTATGCTAAATTCCTTTAGACAATGCTATCCCACTATTAATGAGTAGGTAGCACCGTTGTTGGAGTTTGAGGGTCAATTCGAATGCGGGACATACGGTCACTAAAGCAATGTTAGGACGCGTTAGTGGTAACCCTAATGTCTTAGATCATTTGTTTGAGGCAACAATATCTGAGGCAACCGTTTCGAGGCGACTTATGATCTTTTAGACAAAAGGACGACCTCTAAAACGACCTATACTCAATGACCGTGTACGAAGGCAACCAAGTGGGGTGTACCCTAAGAGTGCGCATGTGCGAGTGTGTCGTTTTCAGTTATTTTTATCTTTGCACATGTTAAGGGTGATCTAACTTGATTTTAAGATTAACATTCAGTCTTGTCATGCATACCCTATTATCAAACATCTAGCAATTATAATTTGCGGAATTAAAATGCGGAATTTAAATTACAAGGCGTCGGGTATTTACATCGCCAAAGACAAACCCTTTGAAAAATAAAGTAAAGCGATAAAAATAATTAAATGTTCTATTTAACTATTACAATCCGGAAGCAGGTACATAATTGGATAAAAATAAATAAAGCGCGCGGGAAATTAAGTCGAGTGCGAAATTTAGGGTTTTGACCCTTTTGGTTAAAGAGAAGGTCTTTTTTTTTGTTTTTGTTATTTTTAAATTAAGAAAGAAATTAAACCTAAATTAAATGCCTAAATTAAGTTAATAAATTAATTAAATGAAAAAATAAATTATTTTTGGAGTTTTTGATTATTTAGGAAAGAAATTAAAATGATTAAATTAGTGGTTAATATCTAATTAAATCTAATTAATTAAAATTATTTACAAAATAAATTAAAGTTTTATAATTAAAAACCTAATCAATTAATAAATTTATTAAGAAAAATAAAAAGTTTTAAGTTTGATTGAAATAAAATATTTTTTGATTTTATTTGATAAAAAAAGAATTTTGTGATTAGTTAGAAAATTAAATAAAACAATTAAAGTATTTAAACAAAATAAATAAATAAAAGAGAAAAGAAGTGTTGGGCCTGATTTTGGGTGGTGTGGAAAGAAATTCCTTGGCCCATTAGAAGCTGGCCCTTTTGACTTTATGGATCTGGTGCTCATACGTTGACTGGCGCCTTGGTGGACCTCCAATCATGGACCATCAGATCTGGCCTCTGGCTATCTGGCGCTTGGATGGGTGAGGATGTATGGTGGATTGCAAGCTAGCGTATGCACACAATCACCTGAAAACCAAAATTATTGAGAAAGTGGGGGACCTGGGATTCGAACCCAGGTCTTGAAGGAGATACACACGCTATGTCCACCACCACGCCAAGTTGTTTTTGTTGTTAGTATAATACAAAGAATTAATAATATAATAAAACAAAACAAATGCCAGCAAAACAAAAAGCGCGCAAAATTATTTGAATTGGCCAACAGGCGGATGACACGAGTTCATCCTTGTCCTCAAACCCCTGTAAAAAATACCTGCGGATTTGAATCCGCAGCTAAAAGCGCAGCCCTGTTCTAAAATTCTCTCCAGGCCATATAAATGCATTCCAAAAACATGGTTCAATTCGTCATGGCCTCCTGATCAAAACCATGTTCTTCTTGTGTCTCAATTTTACCTGAAACAGAAAGCCCTAAAAGAAAACGAAGAACCCTAGCTATGGTGATTCTCCATATGAGCCAGATAAATGCAATTGAATATTATGAAAAGCTTGCAAATGCTCTTGTGTCACAAATATGAAGGAAAATTGCGATCAAAAGCGCAGCGGAATTTAAAATTTTCCTTTAGCGATCCTTACGAATGAGCATGGTCAGTGATAGAAATATTTACCTCTTGTGGCAATTCAGACCTTTGATGTCGTGATCACGAGCGTTGATGAAGAACAACGCCTCTACTCAGTCCACACGAACAGGTCGCTTCCGGTCACAGTGCTAGCTGATCACGAACGAAAACCTTGAGTGAGAGAGAGAATCAAAAACGAAATTGCATCGAGTGAAATTGCTTCATCACAAGGGATCTATTTATAGAATCACTCGTGTGGGCTACAAGCTAAAAGCCCAATTAAGCTTATGGACATCATACCTTATGATGTACCATATATCACTTATCCACGTGGTACCTTACCACTTTCCGTATTACACTTAAGTGCACCGTACCTTACGGTGTTCCTTATTTATTCTATCTCTCATCAACCTGTCCTTATGTGTGTGACCCTGTAGGTTTTCGCGACGTTGGCAATTATATTAAATCACACATTTAATATAATAAACAGTGAGCGGTATCTAGCAACACATCACTGTTACCCAAGTCACGAAAATGTCATGTGATCTGACCAAACCTTTTCCGTGATAATATTTATGTTGTACAATTACCCTTTTGCCCTCATGTCTATATTGAACACAAGACATACACTGTGTCACCTTTGTCCAGTTCAATATTGGGCCCTTAGACATTTATCCTGTTATGCAGGATGAGCAAATTCCATCTAGGTCACTCATGTCCCTTAGCATGCTTTGTGAAGTACCCATCAACCGTCTTTATAGTCATCCAGTTACGGATGACGTTTGATCAGTAATAAAGTACTTGACTCTACATCTAGGGTCCATAGTGGTTCCAGGTCGAAGGGTGGTATACAAAATTATCATCATGAGAATAACTTATGACACTTTGCATAACATTCTATGTAGTATTCTCATAGCGGGTCAATCCAGTATAAATATTACTCCTAATATTCATACCTATGTCAAGACTTGATAACTCCTTATCTATGATCCATGAGATGTGATCATCAATCTATCTTCATAATAATCTTAATGCTTTAATGTTATCCCACTTCACATTAAAGCTTGACTACAGATACTTTAAGAATAGTGTCTTATGTTTAATGGGATCTCATGATTAAGTCACACTTAACATTTCATTAAACAAATAAACCATTCTAGGGACTTTATTATTTTGGAAAGCAAACATAATAAAGAAATGCCTTTTATTATTAATAAATAATTTGATACAAGTACCAAAAGTATTGGCCTCTAGGGCTTACACCAACAATCTCCTACTAGCACTAGAGCCAATCAGGCATACCCCTAATACCCATAGATCTAATATGTCCATCATGCTTCAGTTGCGCAAGAGGCTTTGTTAATGGGTCAGAAACATTGTCAAGTGTAGGTACTCTGCATATTTTCACATCTCCCTGATCGATTATCTCTCGAATGAGATGATAACGCCTAAGTATGTGTTTGGATCGTTGGTGAGATCTAGGCTCCTTAGCTTGTGCGATAGCACCATTGTTATCACAATAGAGATCAATGGGATCCACAATGCTATGGACTATGCCAAGTTCACTAATGAACTTCTTGATCCAAACAGCTTCCTTTGCTGCAGTTGAGGCAGCAATATACTCAGCCTCGGTTGTAGAATCAGCAACTATATCTTGCTTTGAACTTTTCCAGCTCACAGCGCCACCATTTAAACAAAACACATAACCAGATTGCGATCTAAAGTCATCCTTATCTGTCTGGAAGCTAGCATCGGTGTATCCAATTACAACAAGCTCTTCATGACCTCCATATATCAAGAATGAGTCCTTAGTTCTTCTCAAGTACTTAAGGATATTCTTGACAGCTACCCAATGAGCATCACCGGGATTAGACTGGTACCTACTCGTTGCACTTAAAGAATACGAGACATCTGATCAAGTACATAGCATGGCATACATGATAAATCCTATTGTAGATGCATATGGAATCTTATCCATGCGATCCCTTTCTTCCTTACTTGAAGGGGATTGTGTTTTTGACAGACACATGCCATGTTTCATAGGTATGAATCCTTTCTTGGAATCATGCATATTAAAGCGTCTCAACACTTTTTCTATGTATGTACTCTGACTTAGGCCAAGCAGTTTTTGTGACCTATCTCTATAGATCCTGATTCCTAATATATAGGCTGCTTCACCTAGGTCCTTCATTGAAAAGCATTTCCCTAACCAAGTCTTCACTTGTTGCAAGGTAGGGACATCGTTTCCAATGAGTAATATGTCATCTACATATAATACCAGGAATACGATCATGCTCCCACTAACCTTCTTGTAGACACAAGGCTCATCTTCATTCTTGATGAATCCATATTGTTTTACTGTTTCATCAAAACGAAGATTCCAGCTTCTGGAAGCTTTCTTCAATCTATAAATTGATCGTTGTAACTTACATATCTTTTGGGCTTCTTCTGGTATGTCAAATCCTTCAGGTTGTGTCATGTACACATCCTCAAGAAGATTCCCATTAAGGAAAGCAGTTTTGATATCCATCTGCCATATTTCATAATCATGATATGCAGCGATAGCAAGTAAAATCCGAACAGATTTAAGCATTGCAACTGGTGAAAAGGTTTCATCATAGTCAACCCCATGAATTTGTTTATAGACTTTTGCAACCAGTCTTGCCTTATAGGTATGTACCTTACCATCCATGTCAGTCTTCTTTTTGAAGACCCACTTGCATCCTATAGGGTTAAATCCTATAGGAGGCTCTACCAAGGTCCAAACCTGGTTTGTGTACATGGAATCCATTTCAGATTTCATGGCTTCTAGCCACTTCTCGGACTCAGGACCAGTTATGGCCTCTTGGTAGGTCACAGGCTCATCTTGATCCATGAGTAATACATCACCCTGATCACTTATGAGATATCCATATCTCTCAGGTTGTTGACGTATCCTGCTTGACCTACGCTGGTCTTGTTCTACTTGAGCAGGTTGCTCTTCCACAACTACTTGTGTTTCCTGCTCTAATTCCTCCATAGGTGTATCAATGCTTTGTGGTTCTTGAATTTCTTCAAGCTCTATTTTCCTCCCACTGATTCTTTTGGAAATAAAATCCTTTTCCAGAAAAACTCCAGTTCGAGCGACAAACACTTTGCCCTCAGAAGGATTGTATAAGTAATACCCTCTTGTTTCTTTAGGATACCCCACAAATAAGAATTTGTCAGATTTGGGCTCAAGCTTAGTTGAAATTTGTCGTTTCACATAAACTACGCAACCCCAAATCTTCATGTAAGACATATGTGGTTTCTTACCACTCCATATCTCATATGGTGTCTTCTCAACCTTTTTGGATGGAACCCGGTTAAGTGTGTAAGCTGCAGTCAATAGTGCATGTCCCCAAAAGGAGTTCGGAAGATCGGAGTGACTCATCATGGATCGGACCATGTCTAACAAGGTTCGATTTCTTCTCTCAGATACACCATTCCATTGTGGTGTTCCGGGAGGAGTAAGTTGGGATAAAATGCCACATTCCTTTAGATGGTGATCAAACTCTAGGCTTAAATGTTCACCGCCTCGATCTGATCGAAGAAATTTAATATTCTTACCTAGTTGGTTTTGTACTTCATTCTTGAATTCCTTGAATTTTTCAAAGGTTTCAGATTTGTGTTTCATTAAATACACATAACCATATCTACTGAAATCATCAGTAAATGTGATGAAGTATTGAAAACCTCCTCTGGCTGGTATGTTCAGTGGTCCACATACATCAGTATGTATGAGGGCCAAAAGATCATTAGCCCTTTCACCTTTTCCTGTGAATGGGGACTTTGTCATCTTTCCAATTAAACAAGATCTGCATGTCTCATATGATTCATAATCAAAAGAGTCCAAGAGTCCATCTTTATGGAGTTTGGAAATGCGTTTCTCATTTATGTGGCCTAAGCGACAGTGCCAAAGGTAGCTTAGATTTAACTCATTAGGTTTAATCCGTTTAGTATTAATGTTATAAATTGGCATTTCAAGATCAAGGACATATAGTCCATTGTTCATTTGTGCAGAAGCATAGAATATATCATTCAAATAAATAGAGCAACAATTGTTCTTTATTATAAATGAAAAACCAAACTTGTCCAAACAAGAAACGAAAATAATATTCCTACTAATTGCAGGTACATAATAACAGTTCTCTAACTGAATTATTAAACCACTAGATAAAGTCAAAACATAAGTTCCTACGGCTAAAGCAGCAACCTTTGCTCCATTTCCAACTCGTAGGTCAACTTCACCTTTTGCCAAATCTCTACTCCTTTTTAGCCCCTGCACATTAGTACAAATGTGAGAACCGCATCCAGTATCTAATACCCATGATGCAAAAGTAGATAAATTAATTTCAATAACAAAAATACCTGAATTTGAAGTCCCTACTCCATTGTTCATATCTTCCAGGTACTTTGGGCAGTTTCTCTTCCAATGTCAGGTCTTACCGCAATGGAAACAAGTGCCCTCCTTTTCTATGCCTCCACTAGGCTTCAAAGCAGGAACAATAGGTTTAGGCTTGGCAACTTCCTTACCTTTCCCTTTACCAACTTGCTTGGTAGGCCTCTTGTTCAGCTTCTTTCCATTACTGACCATCAGAATGGACTTCCCTTTTGTCTTCATATTCTGCTCAGCAGTTTTCAACATGCTTAGCAATTCTGGAAGACTCTTATCCATGTCATTCATGTTGAAATTCATGATAAACTGATTAAAGCTATCTGGCAATGATTGCAAGATAAAATCAATTGCAAGTTCCTTTCCAAGCGGAAACCCTAACCTTTCAAGGTTCTCCACATACCCAATCATTTTGAGTACATGGGGACCTACAGGGTTTCCCTCAGATAACTTGCTGTTAAAAAGGGCCTTTGAAACCTGAAACCTCTCATTTCTTGCCTGCTCTTGATAGAGCATTTTCAGATGTCCGATCATATCGAACGCTGACATGTTCTCGTGTTGCTTTTGCAACTCCGAGTTCATAGTAGCTAGCATGAGACAAGCGGCTTCGTTAGCATCATCAAAATGCTTCTTATAAGCATCTCTTTATGCCTTAGGTGCTGAACTAGGCGGTTCCTCTTCAGGAACAGGTGTCTCCAAGACATACAGCTTCTTATCGTGCTTGAGGACAATCCTCAGATTTCGGTGCCAATCCAGGAAATTTGTCCCAGACAATTTTTCCTTATCTAGGATTGATCGCAAAATATGGTTGTTTGTTGTCATGGTAATCTACAAAAAAATGAAAATATAAGTATCATTAAAACAACATATTTAATTAGGCCTTTAATCAAATATGCTCCCACTATTTTACTCAAACCAAATGACCCTCATCATTTGATTCTGAAAATCCCGTTGGAAGACTTTCTAGTGGGTCGAGATCCACATTTCACTTCGTTCTAAGTCAGCGTTAGGCTGATTACACAAAACTAGGTTATTTAGGTAGGAACTCCTTCCAATTGTATCTCATACAACTCTCGAATATTTTCAGTTGGGTGAATAACTCCTTATTCTAATTCATCATATGAATCATTCCCAACTCTTGCTTCTAAACATGTATAATCTTATTATAATGTGTTTAGTTAAGTTTGACCCATTGTTTTAGCAGTTGGGTATTACAATTATCCCATCGCACCTTACTAATATAGAACATGTACCTCGCGTAGGCGAAAACTACATTGTTCGATACTAGTCTTGATGAGTGCTAAAACTTGGAAAGCATGAACTTAATATTTAACTTGAGGGATTTTGTTATTAGTTTGATCTCACCGGCTTAACATGCAATTCGTCTCTCTCATGCATCAACATATAAACACATGCATCAATATACATAAAAGGATACAGTTATGGCCCCTAGCGCAATTGTTCTCCCAAGCCAATGAGAGAACCTAAGCTAACCTAATAACGATCTAAACTTCTCCAAGCAAGATCTCCAAGGTTATCCTCCTTTGATATTGTATTCTTCTCTTTCTTCATAACATTACATTACATAAAAGAAACTCGTTTTACATACGAGGGAGTGAGATGAGAAAAGAAGTTACATCAAGAATTTTAGAGAGAGGCACGACACGCAGGCCGTATTTTACAATCCCAAAACAAAATAAAGGAAAGAACTAAGGCCATAACTGATCACCACAAGGCAATAATAATAAACACACTTTTATTATTAGTTTAAATTTTGTTAATTAAAAAAAAAGGCAAATTAAATTTCGACGATTGATCACACTACGCAGAGTTAGCCGGGGGTTCTGCTGCCCGGTCAGCGGACGGTGGTTCCGCTGACCGTTCAGCGAACGGGGGTCAAGGGGGCAGCGCCCGTTTGCAGGGTTGTTAGGGGCAGCGCCCCAATGCAAAATTTTAATGAACAATTCATTTGAAATCGGCGTCATTTTCGCACAACTCTTGTGCATTCACAACCCTAATCGCATAACTCTGCAACAACACAACCCTTGTGCTGTCATGAACCCTAATGCAACAGTTTCATGCTGTCAAACACATTTCGATTGATAATTCAGTATGATTAATCACATGCCATTGCTTCACCATACTAATGTCGGATTCCGAAGCATATGAACAGTGATCGGTCAAAGGAATAACAATCATCAAGTGTTTGAATGAACGAAACAGAAACAGTATATCCCATATACCATCGTTGCATCAGATTTACTTATATTATATATAAAAGTGATCGATCTTATTTGTGTAACCTATGGACGATCGATGTATCGCTGCTTCACCATACTAATGTCGGATTCCAAAGCATAGTCAACATCAATCATCCAAATCATACACAACAAATGCCAAATTTAATTACTCGTTTATTATTCAATTCATTTTGGTTTTAATCGAATCAAAACAAAAAATATAGAACATAAACAACTATCAGATCCATGGTTTCGTAAGTGGCTCTGATACCACTGAAGGAAAATTGCGATCAAAAGCGCAGCGGAATTTAAAATTTTCCTTTAGCGATCCTTACGAACGAGCATGGTCAGTGATAGAAATATTTACCTCTTGTGGCGATTCAGACATTTGATGTCGTGATCACGAGCGTTGATGAAGAACAACGCCTCTACTCAGTCCACACAAACAGATCGCTTCCGGTCACAGTGCTAGCTGATCACGAACGGAAACCTTGAGTGAGAGAGAGAATCAAAAACGAAATTGCATCGAGTGAAATTGCTTCACCACAAGGGATCTATTTATAGAATCACTCGTGTGGGCTACAAGCTAAAAGCCCAATTAAGGCTATAAGCTAAAAGCCCAATTAAGCTTATGGACATCATACCTTATGATGTACCATATATCACTTATCCACGTGGTACCTTACCACTTTCCGTATTACACTTAAGTGCACCGTACCTTACGGTGTTCCTTATTTATTCTATCTCTCATCAACCTGTCCTTATGTGTGTGACCCTGTAGGTTTTCGCGACGTTGGCAATTATATTAAATCACACATTTAATATAATAAACAGTGAGCAGTATCTAGCAACACATCACTGTTACCCAAATCACGAAAATGTCATGTGATCTGACCAAACCTTTTCCGTGATAATATTTGTGTTGTACAATTACCTTTTTGCCCTCATGTCTATATTGAACACAAGGCATACACTGTGTCACCCTTGTCCAGTTCAATATTGGGCCCTTAGACATTTATCCTGTTATGCAGGATGAGCAAATTCCATCTAGGTCACTCATGTTCCTTAGCATGCTTTGTGAAGTACCCATCAACCGTCTTTATAGTCATCCAGTTACGGATGACGTTTGATCAGCAATAAAGTACTTGACTCTACATCTAGGGTCCATAGTGGTTTTAGGTCGAAGGGTGATATACATCATTATCATCATGAGAATAACTTATGACACTTTGCATAACATTCTATGTAGTATTCTCATAGCGGGTCAATCCAGTATAAATATTACTCCTAATATTCATACCTATGTCAAGACTTGATAACTCCTTATCTATGATCCATGAGATGTGATCATCAATCTATCTTCATAATAATCTTAATGCTTTAATGTTATCCCACTTCACATTAAAGCTTGACTACGAATACTTTAAGAATAGTGTCTTATGTTTAATGGAATCTCATGATTAAGTCACACTTAACATTTCATTAAACAAATAAACCATTCTAGGGACTTTATTATTTTGGAAAGCAAACATAATAAAGAAATGCCTTTTATTATTAATAAATAATTCGATACAAGTACCAAAAGTATTGGCCTCTAGGGCTTACACCAACAAAATATGCCATTAGTTTTCTCAAATGATGCAAGAACAAGTCAAATCGAATTCAAGAACAGGGGTCGTTTACGTGAGACTTACAACGCGTTTGGAGGCTTGAGGATGCATGGTTTTGATCCAGTTAGCTTGTGTGAATGGTCAGGAATCGATTGAGACCACTCTCACGTCCTGAAACTGCCTCTAACCCTGATTTTGATCTCTCACTTTTTTGTGATTTTTTCAATTCTTGTTCTGCCTCTTCCAACACTTTCCAACCCTTATTTTCGTGTGTTTAGCTTCCTTATGTAATGTGTACTGCATTAGGGTCAAAATCATGGTCTAAATCTCTCCATATCAATGCACATGAATTGGATTTGATTCCACCATTAAAACCTTCCAAATTTGATTTGATTTGGATCTTTTTGTGCATACAAGCCTTGATTCGAATTTGATTCACATAAGAGCTGTATTCAAAGCCTAAAGCAACTAAAGAATCATGAATTATCAATGCCTTGGATTTTATATGATTTTATTTGATTTAAAATGAATAAATTCAAATAAAAATCAAATTAAATAATAAAAATGAGATATAGGCACATGGTTGAGGATAGGGAACATGGGCTACAATGCAAACTCAAAACAAATGAAAAATAATGGGACCATTTGGCAAAATTTGAAGTTTTGGGGATAGTTGACTTTTGACAATTTTGCAAAAAAGTCCAACTTCAACAATGCATAACTTCTTCAATTTTGAACTTTTGGAGGTGTTATTGGACTTTTTAGAAAGCTTGAGATGTCCTATAACCAACCCTTTTTCTCTCATCGCATTTTGATATTCCATGCTCATGTTATAAGCTTTGACAAAAAAGGTGTTTTTGTTGACTTTCAAAAATGACTTATAGTGTCCAAATTCATAACTTCTTGTGAGTGCATTTTTTGGACTTGGGGTATGAAGATGGATAGTAGGAAATTGCATCCTATTAAAAATGAGCTTTGGATGGGTCATTTCGTACAAAGTATGAGAAAGTTATGCTTGGTCAAAGTTGAGTTGACTTTTCCTACAAAACCCTAATTTAGTAACTTTTAAATCTTGATGAATCTTGAGCAATCCTTGATGAATCATGATCAAACCTTGATCAAATGATGAAATATCCTTCAAAATTAGAATGTTGACAAGAAATCTTGAAGTTTGACTGTTTGTAGGTCACAGTTGACTTTTGCCCTAGCACATTCGATTTTTGGACCTTTGAGCAATTGACTGAGCAAACTTCCTCTGCAAGGCTTGAAACTTGACATGAATGATCTTGAGAGAATATTAGGATATTGGGGAGCACTTGAGGTCGTTTGGATTCAAGGATCTTGATGCAACATAAAACCCTAATTTGGGGTAGACTGCCTTAGGAGAGGGCTTGTCTGACCAACTCTTGAGCAACCTTGGGCAACTTGGAGATTTTTCTTGAAATGTTTTTGAGAAATATGGGAGGGCAAATTTTGGGGTACAACAGAGCCCAATGAGTTCATTTTTCACATGGATATATATATTTGTTTTCACTTTATACTTTCATTTCGCGACGACTTCCTCTTACAAGGATTTTCGTCTCTTTGTACAAACTAGCCTATATATAGGCAAATTATCAATACAAATATACTTTAAAGTCCAAAATTTTTGTTTTTTCTGTTTTGCTTGCAGAAATGTCCAATGACTAAAATTGAATGAGCATATGAATATAAACATGATTAACTATTAACAAATATACGCATAATAACAGGATTAAACATTCACTCAAGACTCTAAGAGTTGGGATGACACTCAAGCCGTCTATGAATCCCCAGAGTCCCTTTCATAAGATTATCCCTAGTGAAGTCGCCAGAGCCACTTCTATGAGGTTATCCCCATAGATTAGTTTTCACAAATAAGAGCATGTTCCCCACAATCTCCCCGGCAGATCACTTTAACAAATAAATGAGCATAATCTCTTCCTTGTTAAATCTCTCCATGGAGTCTCAATCAGTACAATTTATGGAATTTCTCTTTCCCAGCTGAGTTTGTTTCTCCAAAGCTAAAGAAAGAGACCCTGCAGTGTTTCTTCTCTTTATCAAATTCAATTTCCCTAAGAGAGTTAGTTTCCTCAACAAAGCATTTCTCCATCAACAAGGTTTATTTCCCCAACAGGGTTTATTTTCCCTACAGACTACAAATTCTGCATCTCGAGTCTATTCCTCAAGCTACTACAAATCACTAACAAAATTATTCTCCCTAGTAAAATTGCCATTATCCCCAAAAAGTTGCGGAAAAGCTTGGAACCCGACCAGATACCAGTTAACTCAATCCTCCCCAGACAAGTCGGAAGATTGTCTATCTCTTTTATCCCCAGTCAGGGTATATAAGAATTATCTTCCCCAAACGAGTCAGAAGCTTAACCATCTCTTTTATCCCCAGTCAGGGTATATAAGAAGTAAATTCCACAATAGAACAACGCACAACAAATGTTCCTAAACTCTACTCCCCAAATAGAAATCAATGCACCCCCTGCAGATTTTCCTCAAACAAGTAGCTAGGAATCCCCAGCGGAAGCATTTTAGATTGAAGATACACATACTCTTCATCCCCACAATTATTCAGGGATTATTTCCCAATACAAATATAATTCAACAACATTGCACATCATTCGTCATAACATATGCATACGAAACACATATAGCATAATCTCATCTATTTTGAGAACATCTTACACAATGCATTTCATGCATCATGACATTGCATACAACTAACTTTTACCTTTTCAGGAAGAGATCAACTAACAGACAGACGTCACCAACTACTCATATAACCCCCACAATCTTCTCAAAGGCTACATCTGACAAAGGGCTATTTAAGCAATTTCCTCAGAGGGTCATTCCAAAACAAGACTTCTGCTGGTTCAACTTAAATCGCCTAAAGATTTATTCTGATTCTTTTCCGGTAGACACTTTTTTGGTTCAGATTTATTCTGATTCTTATCTAGTTCAAGACAAAATTAAGGACTTCTATTGGTTCAGCTTAAATCGCCTAAAGATTTATTCTGACTCTTTTTCAGTAGACACTTTTCCTGGTTCATATTTATTCTGATTCGTATCCAGTTAAAGACAAAATACAAGACTTCTGCTGGTTTAGCTTAAATCACCTAAAGATTTATTTTGATTCTTTTCCGGAAGACACTTTTCTAGTTTAGATTTATTCTGATTCTTATCCAGTTAAAGAAAAAATACAAGACATTTGTTGGTTCAGCTTAAATCGCCTAAAAATTTATTCTGATTCTTTTCCGGTAGATACTTTTTCTGGTTTAGATTAATTTTGATTCTTATCCAGTTAAAAACAAATACGAGACATCTGTTGGTTCAGCTTAAATCGCCTAAAGATTTATTTTGATTCTTTTCTGGTAGACACTTTTTCTGGTTCAGATTTATTCTATTCTTATCCACTTAAAGACAAATACAAGACATCTGCTAGTTCAACTTAAATCGCCTAAATATTTATTATGATTCTTTCTTGGTGGACACTTTTTATGGTTCATATTTATTCTGATTCTTATCCAGTCAAAGACAAACACAAACACAAACATCTTCTAGTTCAGTTTAAATCGACTCAAGATTTATTTTGATGCTTCTTGTGGTTGAAGTCAAGCTTAGACTTAGTCAAAATTCTATCAACAATCATATTTAGATGGCATCTATAAGCCCATCTCCGACTACTCTCCATCATCTCTGCGAATGGCATCTTTAAACCCATTCCCGATAATCAACAAGCCATTCACTTCATGCACAAACAAGTGCATATTTCTGGACACTTAAGTGTTTAATCATCTTCTACCTTCAAGTAAAGAATGGCGAACATGCCAATCTAACTCTTTAGGTTTAATAAGATTGAACAGGGGAAGTTGTTGTATCCCAAAATTTTCCCTCTCTTTTCTCAAGACATTTCTCACAAAGGATCTCAAATGCTCAAGGATTCTCAAGACTTGATCAGACAAGCTCACCTCCTAAGCACTGAGACCACAAATTAGGGTTTTTGTTTTCACAAGGAAATTTGGACTTCTAATACATCAAATGACCTTCATGGTTCATTATAGACTTCCAAGAATTCTCATGCCAAGTTTCAAGTCTTACATCTCAAAATTTCTCAATTAATTGCTCAAATGATTGAAAATCAGTTGTATTGGATAAAAAGTTAATTATGATCAAACTACAGTCAAACTTCAATATTTTTGGCCAACATCAATGTTTTTAAGTCATATTCATCAATTGATCAAGGGTTGATCAACAACCTCTCAAGAAAAACATTTAATCATCAAAGGGGAGAATTGTCGAAGTTTGGGTTTTGATTGAGAATGACTGATCATTGACTTTTGACCTAGTACATGACCTAATGGCTTGAAGCATGATCTTAAAGACTCAAATATAATATCTTGACCTAATTTCATGGCTCAAATAATTTCTCAAGATCAATGAATTGATATTTGAATTTTTGATCAACTAATGAAAGGTCAACTAATACACAAAAAGTTAAACTTTGACTTTTTGCTCAACATTGAATTTCAAAGATCAAGATTCATCAAGATACTTAAAAATATCAAATTTCATCATCAAGAATCAATAAAGTCGAGAAATTCCACAAAAAGTCAAAGCTTTCAATACTTAGAAATTTTCTAAGTGTTTTTATACTTGATAAATTCATTACTTCATGACAATTTTTCACCAAGATGCAAGATGATTCAAGGAAAACTTTCCACATGAAAGTTGTAGATCTTGATGAACTCCACAACTTTATATTAGAGGGTTGATGTCCAAAAAATTCTTATATTTGAAGATATAAGCCCATGAAGTCATGACATTTTTTATAAAACACTTAGTGAAAATATTGGCAAGTTAGACAGATTTTTTGTCCCAACTTCTTGGAAAATTTTCACCTAGCTACAATTTGATTTAGCCAAAGTGGTCAACATGAAGGTTGTAAACAATGTTTCAAGCTTTCCAAAATATCCAAGAACTTGAAAAGATCAAATTTAATATAGGAGAATTAAAGATAAGAAGTTGGGCATCCATTCTTGAATTACAAGTCATGTTCTTGATGAACACATGATCCAATCTCACAACTATGCTGCATAATCTTGCTTTGCAGGACTATTGACTTGTAAATATATCCATAATCAGATGTTTACACAACTAATTGAACTATGATCCAAGAGCTTGAGCCTTTGTCCAAGTGATCATGCCATTTAGGGAAGAAAGTTCACACTTCCATTTAGTAAAAGTGACTTTAGTCATAAAGTCAACTTGTCTTGAGCCTCTAACTTGTTTGTTCTATCACACTCAACATGTATGCTCAGAAGCAAAATATTTAAATCCTCTAGACACCCTAAAAGCCCTTGTACTATGCATTGAAACCATGTTTGTCAAGCTTTGTTTCTGATCCCTTCAAGCTTCCAAACCTCTTTCCTATAAATAGAGAGGTTATTTGCAACCTAACACACGATTTCACAAGCCTAGAAACTCCCTCAAACTCCCTGAAATCAGAATTTGCACACAAACTCCATTTTTGTGCCATTTCTGACTTTGAATTCCAAACTCACATTTCACTCATGTATTCTCACTCAAATTCAATCACAAAGCTTTCATACATCATTTAGAACTCATCGAGGACCCTGTTACACAACTGTAACATCTCCATCACCATCTTCCATTTCCAAAAATAGAGTTCTACATATTTACTTCTCCATAACAATTCAAGCACTCTCAACACAAAGTAATCTTTGCATTAGCTTCCTAAGTGTCCACTGAAGCTATTCAGATCATCACAACACATCCAGAAGTGCTCAATCTCAAAACATGATTTCCAATTTGGAGGTAAGTTTTCTCAACTTTCAACTTCTCACACAAGCATCATTAATAGTTATTTTGTAAATATAAAATGTAGACATCATTACCTTGAAGCTAACCATGCCCTTAGTTTCCCTTTATCTTTCTTGAGTGATGTGAATTTTTAAGTTGAAGTTACAGAACAATTAGGTCAGAATTTGGTACCAACAAAAATTCGTGTTTATCTTGAGTGTTAGTTCAAGTTATTTACATATTTTAAATCGTGATGAAATTTCTAACAAGTTTGATGTTTACATTTTCTGAAATGGTTGAGAAATGAGCAAGTTTGAAAATTCAAAAACCATGGTGTTGTTTCTGGCGCGAAGAAGAAGATGAAGTTATAACCAGGATTGAGTTTATAATATATTTAGTGATTGTTGCCTTAACTAACGGATGTATCACCACCCCAATGGTTAAAGCGCGCGCCTTTCATGCTTAGGACCTGGGTTCGAGCCCCAACGTCTGTTTTGTCATTTTTTCCACATTATTTTTCCATTTTCAACGTGCATGGGCCTTCCCCTCCCGGGCCTTGTCTTTTTTTGCTAATTCTCACCAACCTTTTTTACTAAACATAGTACAAGACCAATAACATTTTTTTATCATAAACTTTTTCTTCTTTTTTCTGATTTCAACAAAAAACAGAGTTGGGCCTGTTTTCTATTTTCAAACCTCCCTTTTACTTTTTAATACCCCAAGCATAACCTTTTTTATATTTCTCTATTTTATTTATCTATTTATTCTTACTAAGACCAAAAAATATTATTTATTTTCTTAAAATAATTTAATTTAAGCATTTTATTTTATTTTAGTTAAATTAAATTTTATTATTTTTTATATTAAATTGTAAAATATTTTCTTAATTAAAACTTAACATTCAAATCATTTTCTAAATAATTAAATTAGACTTAGGGTTTTGCTAGTTAATTTGACTATTTTAATTAATCTAGATTTTAGATTTTGTTAAACAATTAAATAACTTTTTTTAATTAGGTTAATTACTAAAATCCCTTTCCACCAAAAACCCTAAAAACAACAATTCTTCTTTTCCTTCATCTTAACATTTTGTGTATTATTATTGTAAGTCATATTCAATGGTTTGTAATAGTAATTAGGACTTTATTGCTTTCATCCCCCTATTCATAAAATTGTACCCCCCATTCCCAAAGCGTTGTAATAGCGTAGAATATTTAAATTCCGCAATTTATCATTTTCTTCATTAAGGTTAGTAATTAGGGTTTTGTGATAAGATTTAAAATCAACCATTAGAAAACCCTAATTCAAAGACAAATATACATTAAATTCAAATTTTTTTGCACACATACACCTCTAGGGTAACCCACACTTGTTGCCTCGGATATAAACAGTTATGTCCCTCGAACGTGAGATGTTTTAACAAAGACCCTCGATTAAAAGATCGTAGTCCCTCGATGACCCTTCAATGTTACCTTCGATAAATGATCTTAGTCCATTACGACAATTGCTAAAACATATTACAAGTTGCCTTCTATGACTATACGATGACCCATGTCTATCCCTCATATCCAACTAAATGGCTCTCTATCAATCAATGGTATACAAGCACTATATAAAGGAGGAGGAAAAGAATAAATACTTTTTTGAGTAGGTACATTTCTCGTAATTTCTTGATCACAAACAAAACCATTCCACACTTCACACTTTCAAAACATCTTTCAAAACAAACATTTTGTATACATTCTCCACGATACGTGAATCATTACAAAATGGCATTACATTGGCATTTTCAAACATCTTTCCAAACACTTCCATTCAACAAATATTTTCAAAATCAACACTTTGTATACATTCTCAATGATATGAGAATCATTGCAAAGTTTTCCAAACTAAGGCGTTTTCAAAATATTTTCAAACTTACACAAACACAAAGTATTTCAAAGTGATCAAGCAATTAAGAGCCCGTAGATAACTACGGATGAAAATATCTCAAAAGGTCTTTCCTGTTCTTTTCACCCTTTCCTTTATAGGATAAAATAAAAGTCGGTGGCGACTCTTGCTATCCCAAACATTTGCAATAAAATTCAAAACACCCAAGCCAGTTCTCCCACCGTATTACAACTGCTCTGTGCCACTGTCAGTTATACCAAAGGTGGATGAAGAAGGCATTTGATAAGAAGGTCCATCCTCGAGTGTTCAAAGAAGGAGATTTAGTGCTCAAAAAGAGTTAACTACGTCACCTTGATTTACGTGGTAAATGGACACCCAACTATGAAGGTCCGTACGTGGTAAAAACATCATTCTTGGGTGGTGGACTTATCTTCACAACAATGGATGGGGAAGAACTGCCATATCCGACAAACTCTGATGTAGTCAAAAAACACTATGTATAAAAAGCTCCCTAAGTTCGAATCCTAAACGGGAGACTTAGGCAAAAAAGGGGAGCCCCAGTGGATTGCAAATCCTAAAGGGAAATCTAGGCAAAAAATTAGGGACATAAACAAAATTTTGTATCCCGGTGGATAGAAAACCAGAAAGCACGGTCCAGGAAAAAGTTTGATATCTTACTCAGAAATAAAGAACAAAAAGACTGCGATCTAAGAACCACGACCATGACTACAGATTAATTTGACTCAGAATCAAAGGATATTAGAGCTATCAAAAGAGCATTGGAGAAACATCAGTAAGAATTATCATTTTTTGTCATTTTCAGTTTTATTAAAACTTTATATGATTACCTCTTTCTAGGAATTGCATATTGTACTCATTCCTATTCAGAGGCATATTTATCAATAAAAGATTTACTTTTTCAATCTTTCAATTGTGTTTTTTCTTTTTACGACTTGTTTGCAAAATACTCAGATTATTTTTTTTAATACCGCGTTGAAATCATTTTGGGGATTTGACAAACAAAAGAAGCATTTGATGAAACATCAAGAGGCATTTTGGTTAGAAAAAAACATTGAAAGAAAATGCGCACCTACGTCCATGCCTACGATTATGGGCACAACCATGCCAATGTCCACTACGTCCACGCCTACGCATGCGATACAAATATCAAAATCTTGCTGACACTTATTCAAATCAACTCAAAGATACCACAAAAATGCAACATACAATTTTGGAGAGTCGGTGACATAAAAGAAAAAGAACTAATGGTTTAAAAGGAGAGAATATTAAAACATTTACAACAAGCATTTGGGGCATATACAAATATCTGGAGCGTATATAAATGTTTAGGGCATATATAAAATACTCAGTACACATACATTTTGGGTTCCATATCAAACTAGGGCATTATGCATATGTATCATACATGTGTTCTAACTGGATTTTAAATCAGAGTTCTCACCCTTAATTTTTACGCTAAAGGAAGGGAGTATAAAGAAATAACCCTAAAAGTCAGAGATTCTAGATTTAGACTCGGTTCTAGACGAGGGGCAGGTGTTAGGCACCCTTTATATACCTTGTTCGCAAGGATACTAGTTTTAGAAGCACGATTTCAGGAAATAGCGTTTTAATTATTAATTAAGGGAAAAAAGGGTTTGAATTTTAGTTAGGGGGAACTCGCACCGATTTTAATCGTATGCCCACATATCCTCTTAGGAGGAATAAGAGTCCCATTTCGTAGTTCGTAATTTGGTTTATGTTTTTTATGGACTACATAAATATTTTAATTTCCCCCTGCACTTAGTTCGAGTGTGTGGATAACGGAGATTTTGGACAAAGCGCACAGTTAATTAAAATATGCATCGTATTCCATTTTTTGAATAATTAGTGTTGAATTAATTTATTATGAAAAGTAATTTGATGTTTGTTTGAGTATTTTTTAAGTGTATTAATTATGAAAATATTTTATTTAAATGCATGATTAAAAGAATAATAATTTAATGCAATAAATAGAAAATATTTTAATGAATTGGAAAGTAAATAATTTGATTCATAATAATAAATATTAAAATTATAATTATATAAAATATGAAATATAAAATAGTAAAATAAAATAATATAACAAAGATTAAAAACTTAGGGGTGTGAATATAGTTTGGAAGTAAAAATAGGGGGTGTCAATAGAAAGGGCCTGAATTCAGATATTGGATTCAGGCCCAAAAGAATAGGGGGTACGTTTCTGGTCAAGGCAGTAAGGTGAGGGGTGTAGAGAGCAAAGGACCCAAGTCCAGATTTTGGACTGGGCCCAATAAACTAGAGGGTTCATTTTTTCATGTGATTAGTAAAATAAAATAAATGGGGGTGGGAGTGGAATCGGGCTCAACCTATGATAATTGAGTCTAATTGAGAAAAAAATATAAAGTTATTTTCTTTATTTCATTCATTACCTATCTTGTCTCTCTCCCTCGCCATCTCTAAAACGAAACCCTATTCACAGAAGAAAAAAAAACCTTAACCTTGTGCTCGGCGACGCTCCGTTATCCCTCTCCCTCTTCTATACAATAATACGACCCATGAAATCCGCCCCCCCCCCCCCCCCCGAATCAAGTAACAAAAAAAACTTGAGCTAAGCGAATCATTACCTCACCATACTCTTTCCGCCACTCTGTTCCGGTTCCGACCCTTTCACTAATATTTCTTCTGTTCTTTCATGGGTATAGTGATGGTGATGAAGGAGATGACGATGGTGGTGCGGTGGAGAAACAACAGCTAGGCTCTCTCCTCTTTCTCTGTTAAGAAAAATTGCTCTACGAATTTCTTTCTGATTTTTCTATCCCTTTCTCCTCTTAATTCCTTTTTCCTTTATAGTGTTTAAGGCTTGTAATTTTTAGGAAACATATTAATGGCTATTATTCTGTTTGTGTTAGAATTTTAGGAAAGGAATGAATTTGTCTGTAATATGTGTAACCTTTTGATTATGCAATTCAAATTGTTTCTGTTTTTGATTTGATATAAATTTCGATTGAGTTATGGCCTGCAGTAATTTTGTTTCCCATTTGATTTTGTCTCTATTGAATTTGTTCTGTAAATTCTTCTGAATAAGGAAACAAAAAAAAGAAGAAACGAATCTGCTTCTACTCGTGATTCAAACAATACTTGTTCATGTTACCCTGGTTTTGGTCCCTGCAATGGTTTGGACACGGGCCGTTCCGGTTTGAACTTGGACCGTGAAAAAGAAAATTTCCGCGTTAATGCTTTTTTTTTAAAATAATAAAAATGGAAATTGATTTAAGTTTATTATATGATGTTACAATTAAAATCAATATTAGCATAATTATTGATAGTGATGTTAATAACAGTATAATAATATTTACAATAATAATTAAATATAAAAAGATAATGATAATTAAAAACAAAATAATCTTTTTCAAATCCAAAAAAACAAATGGGCCACATCATTTCAACCCATTAGGCTTAAAAAATACATTACTTCACCCATCCTTCAAACCCTATTCAAAAAACCTAAATGGGCTTTATATAAAAAAAACTTGTCCACACCTCCTTTAAAACAATACAACTCCCTTAACTTGAAATGAACTTAAATAAATACATGGGCCCTAGTTTAGAAAGGCCCATGACTTTTTTCAAAATAATTTACTTATTTTATAAAATGCATCCTCTCTAAAAAGAAACCTTAATGGGCCATCAGATATTGATGGTCCATTTAAGATTAGTACACCAATTTTTCCTTGTTTTAAACCTCTATAGAAGTGAAAACCATATTGTTGTACCCCAATTTCCCCCCCTAAGATTCCTCTATCATCTCATGTCAACTCAATCATATCAAGATCACACTAGGGTTTGGTTCTTCTCCCCACCTTTAGGTTTGCTCACGAGGAATTACCAAACACTTTGAATTGTATATTATGATCATATATATTTTATATTGATTAACTTTTAACTAACAAATACAATGAATGTTTGCTCTAATTAATGATACTATAGTTTATGGCACAACACATTTCATAAGGTTGATTTATAGGTTCATGAGTTTATTTCCATGCCTTCTTCAACAAATATTCATTGAGACTCAAGCTTCATCATTGAAGATGCTTTAAATTAATATCATGAAAAAGTCTATCATGATTCATCATGCCTCAATTTGCCAAAGAAAGTCAAAAGATGCAAGGGTTGATTGAAGAAGTTTGACCTAATTGTACAAGTTCTTGATTTCTTGATCACAAGTGTATAACTCTCTCAATTATTAATATTTAGAAGTGGTTATTGTTGCTATGGTTTCTTATTATCACCCAAAAAACTTCTATTCACATACAAAAGGTAATTGTGTAAGAAAGATTGTCAAAATTGAAAGGGGTTCCCAAGTCATTTTGGTGCTTTAGGAGCTAGGGATTTGAACTTCTAAGGGCTATATCTTGTTCATATTTTGAGATTTTTGAGTGATTCCAAAGATATGCTTATTTAAAGGGTTATCAACAAATTATTTCAAAAGATTCAAGAAAACTTTGTGTGGAAGATTCCTAATGATGATGAAAGATTACAAGTCCTCTATATAGGTTATCAAATTCCCTCATGTGATTTAAAAAGATCATAACTTGGTTAATTTTTATCTCCTTGAGCCCATTATTTTTCCATAATGATCTTAAGGATGTGAACTTCAACTCTTCTTTTATGTGCAAGACTTGAAAATGGGTGGAAGATGCCCTAAGAACTCAAAATATTACAGGTCACCTCATGGATTTTCACTAATTTCACAAGACCATAACTTTTTCAATACTTGGTATTTTTGAGTGATTCAAGTTTCATAATGCTCTTTGGGAAGTATAATTCAAGATAGAATCAATGATCAAATCTAAATTTTGGAGGAAGTCTTTGTTTGAACTCAAAACATTATAAGTCACTTTTGATGAAAAAACTTAGAATTTTTTTAAGTACAAAAAGTCAGCATCTTTTTATCAACTTTGACTCATCACAATTCTTAGATCAAGCATCCATTTGATCTCACTCTTGTAAAATTTCAAAGATGTTGACCTTATCTTTCAAATGCATCAAGAATCGGGTCCTAAGGTTCCCTAAATTATGCACACAATGGATTCAAAGTTGGTACTTTGAACTGATGTTTTCTCCAAAGTCAGAATTTGAAATTCATAATCCAGCTTCTAAATACCAAATTAGCACATGTTTTTTATTTAAACGTGTTTAACCAAGTTCCCAAAGTTGAATTAAGGTTCAAAATGCAAGAGTTAGCTGAGTTTTGAGCAAATGCAAGTCACATTTTTCTCACTTTCGCGCTTCCTTCGTTTTCCCTCCAAACCTCACTTTTGCTTCCCATTATTTTCACCATTCACTCTTCTATAAATAGAGAGACATATTGCATTAATTTTCTCAAGCTTGAACAACCATAATCACCCTGCCAAACTCTCTCCCTAACCCATATTTCTGCAACTTCGAATGTGGTTTTACAGCCTTCTTCAATCCATTTTCTTTGCTAATTCTTCATCCTTGAACTTCACTGAAGCTAATAGAAGAAGAACCAAGCCTTGTAGCATCCTAAATCGTGCTAGCCAAGTCAAGTTTTAGAGCTCTGAATTTGAACTTAAATAGGTAGATTCCTTCATGAATTCCCTCAAAGTTTGTTACTAGAATGAAGCTCTCATCATTCTGATACTCATCGCATCATTTGTTTTTATCTGGAAGTGAGTTTTGGCCATGAATTTTCAAATCCCTATTCAACTTTTTCCTTCTGGTTTTTTGCAAATCGACTGAGCTACATTTAAATAAATTTTTCGCGAGGGTACGATTTTTTTAGTCTTGATGAGACAAAGTGAATGGCATAGGTCCGAGCTCCCGATTTTACAGTTTGAGAGGCCTGCAATTTGTGTGGTTGGAGGTTGAAGATTACCAACGTGTCATCTCTCAACCAATGACAAGGCGCCACTTGTTTTTTTTATAAAATCTGATTTAAAATTTGATCCAATGGTTTATTCATTAATGACCATGACATGCACGGCGTGCCGGATCCCTTGGATTTGATTACTAACGCGATTTGACATTGATCCAATGGTCTATATCTTTTTGGATTTATTTTTATTTTCTAATTTTATATTTTAATTGATTTAAACTTCCAAAATTCATAAAAAATTCATTTCTGACTCAAAAAATCAGAAAAAATTCTTTAAATTTTTTTGGAGTGTTCTCTTTCTAATTTTTATTTTTTCACAATTTTATTTCAGAATTTGATATTTTTAATAAGTTTTTTCGCATTAATTAACTTGTTTTAATTGATTAAATATATTTTTCTTAATTTTTAAATTCTGAAAAAAAATTATAGAAAGGTCCATTGGCCTTTTTGGCGATTTTTGATAATCTTGTTTTATTTTTATTTCTGATTTTACTATTTTTTACCATTTTTGGTTTGTTTACTTATTTCTTTTATTTTTAAAAAAATAGTTTCTGACTTTTAAAAATTCTGAAAAAATTTGTCAACCTTTACTAAATCATGTTTGACCTCTGACTTTTTTTTAAGGATTTTTATTTCGTGTTTTAATATACTTTGTGTATTTTATCAATTATTCTCCTTTAATTAACTATTTTAATTTTGTTTTATTAAATATTAGTTTTATTATTTTTTATTTAGGTTCTGACTTGGACTTTATTTAGTGACAAATTCTTAAATCTCATTGGATCTTGGGTGTTGATAGGTTGAGAAACCAAATCCACCAAAATGGATGAATGATGTTGATGATATTTGAAACCCTAACTTCATACAATGCATCCCCTCCCTCTTCATCTTATCCCTTTCTCAATTTTGCTACATGTGGTTAGAAGATGATATACATATCATCTCTCAAACATATGGCACATATATTGCTATTGATCGGCCTCAAAATAGGTGCGACTTCTATATAAGTCCACTTACGATTGCTTAACATAGCACTAAATTTTGTCCCGATTCGAGAAATGATTATTCGTGGCCCAAACCTATGTTGCAATCCCAAGTATGTTTAATTTGAAACCTTTGATCCAATAACCTTGAGGTTCATTGTTAGGAGGCTTTGGTCTTATCAATCCTCTAATGAATCTTCATAAATTTTGGACTAAGTGAATCATTTAAACATCGTTGATCATTTATTGTTGCCTCGAGATTTTGGAAATGAATGATATAATTGACAAAAATAAAATGAAACTTGTTGTTGAGAGGCTTTGATTTTATCAATCTTCTAATGAGTTTTCAAATGCAAGTTTGAAGATAGTCATTCAACTAACTTCTAATTTCTAACTCATTAACAATTAACTTTTATTTTCATGCTTTTACTTTACGCCTTTACTTTTACGCACCATTTATTTTAGCATTTACATTTCATGCTATTTTCATATTTGCTCACTTGAGCATTTATTTTTATGTCTTTTTTTTTATTTTGTTCACTAAAGCTTTCGTTTTCTTTTTGAAGATACTTAATCACCAACTTGAACAATAAAAAACTTTAATGTTACTTGGACTATTTGATTACTATCCTTGAAATTTTGGAGTTATGGACTTCTTGGACTTAGGATTAGAGACCTTGACCTACCTTGAGACCTTGGTGACTTCTATTGTAATTTTGTCTGGAGTTCTTGGGGTTTACCCCGAGACATTCGGTTATTTGTTTTCTTTGTGTGCAGGTTATTATGATTATATGTTTTGTCTGTGATCAAGAATTTATTTGTATACAGTCGTTACTCTGTCCAATTTTTTAGAAGACTTAATTCATTTGAAGCTTGGTTTCTTAAGAGGTTTATTATATTTTCTTGTTTGGTTTCAAATCTAAAGGATGGGAATTCTACATTGGCTCATTGTGTCAAGTGTTGGCTTCTTGTTGGTTAGACGGTTCTTTTCCCTAGCTTTTACCTTATGCTTTAGGATAGTCCATTCATCTCCTCCCATCTTCTTTAATTTCAAAAATTTATTCCCTCCTTTTCAAAACTCTTCTTGTTTTTTAAACTTGAACCGCTTTCATAATAAACTTGGACTTAGGTCCATGCATTTTCAAAAACATTTTCTTAATCAAACTTTAACAAACTTAATAATACCTTGACATTTTTGTGAGAAGACTAAAAATAAATCAATCTCATTCAAACTATTTGCCACTTTGGCTTTTTATTTTAAAAATTTCTCAAAATATTAGACTCTTGTCAATCCTTGTAGTGATTCGAGCTATTATACTTCTATGATATATAGTGAGGTGAGATATTTTCCACTTGGGTGTTGAGCGAGGCTTTGTTGATTTTAAAATCTAAGCTATATCCTCCACTCTGAGATTACGCAAATTCTCTTTTCTCATAATCATGGGTAGTATGTATGTTTTCCACTCGGATATGGAGATGATGTCTTGTCTCTTAAAATTAACCAACACATTTGTGTTTTAAATTTTTTTATAGGTGAACTACGAGTAACTGATCACCTATTATATATATATATATATATATATATATATATATATATATATATATATATATATATATATATATATATATATATATATATATATATATATATATATATATATATGTGTGTACTTCTTTTCTCGTCCCCACAATCTATTCGTGGCCCAAACCTATGTTTGCAATTCCAAGTATGTTTAATTTGAAACCTTTGATCCAATAACCTTGAGGTTCATTGTTAGGAGGCTTTGGTCTTATCAATCCTCTAATGAATCTTCATAAATTTTGGACTAAGTGAATCATTTAAACATCATTGATCTTTTATTGTTGCCTCGAGATTTTGGAAATGAATGATATAATTGACAAAAAGCAAATGAAACTTGTTCTTGA
Source organism: Vicia faba (assembly GCA_948472305.1). Classification (NCBI taxonomy): domain Eukaryota; kingdom Viridiplantae; phylum Streptophyta; class Magnoliopsida; order Fabales; family Fabaceae; genus Vicia; species Vicia faba. Next base: position 224,459,798 of record OX451740.1, on the reverse strand, counting down.
GAGGCTTTGATTTTATCAATATTCTAATGAGTTTTCAAATGCAAGTTTGAAGATAGTCATTCAACTAACCTCTAATTTCTAACTCATTAAAAATTGACTTTTATTTTCATGCTTTTACTTTACGCCTTTACTTTTACGCACCATTTATTTTAGCATTTACATTTCATGCTATTTTCATCTTTGCTCACTTGAGCATTTATTTTTATGTCTTTTTTTATTTTGTTCACTAAAGCTTTAATTTTCTTTTTGAAGATACTTAATCACCAACTTGAACAATAAAAAACTTTAATGTTACTTGGACTATTTAGTTACTATCCTTGGAATTTTGGAGTTATGGACTTCTTGGACTTAGGATTAGAGACCTTGACCTACCTTGAGACCTTGGTGACTTCTATTGTAATTTTGTCTGGAGTTCTTGGGGTTTACCCAGAGACATTGGGTTATTTGTTTTCTTTGTGTACAGGTTATTCTGATTATATGCTTTATCTGTGATCAAGAATTCATCTGTATACAATCGTTACTCTGTCCAATTTTTTAGAAGACTTAATGCATTTGAAGCTTGGTTTCTTAAGAGGTTTATTATCTTTTCTTGTTTGGTTTCAAATCTAAAGGATGGGAATTCTACATTGGCTCATTGTGTCAAGTGTTGGCTTCTTGTTGGTTAGACGGTTCTTTTCCCTAGCTTTTACCTTATGCTTTAGGATAGTCCCTTCATCTCCTCCCATCTTCTTTAATTTCAAAAATCTATTCCCTCCTTTTCAAAACTCTTCTTGTTTTTTAAACTTGAACCGCTTTCATAATAAACTTGGACTTAGGTCCATGCATTTTCAAAAACAATTTCTTAATCAAACTTTAATAAACTTAATAATACCTTGACATTTTTGTGAGAAGACTAAAAGTAAATCAATCTCATTCAAACTATTTTCCACTTTGGCTTTTTATTTTAAAAATTTCTCAAAATATTAGACTCTTATCAATCCTTGTAGTGATTCGAGCTATTATACTTCTATGATATATAGTGAAGTGAGATATTTTCCACTTGGGTGTTGAGCGAGGCTTTGTTGATTTTAAAATCTAAGCTATATCCTTCACTCTGAGATGACGCAAAATCTCTTTTCTCATAATCATGGGTAGTAAGTATGTTTTCCACTCGGATATGACGATGATGTCTTGTCTCTTAAAATTAACCAACACATTTGTATTTTAAATTTCTTTATAGGTGAACTACGAGTACCTGATCTATTTTCGTATACAACTTTTATAGCCAAAATACACAAATTTACAAAGAGGTTCTTGTGGAGTACCATAGACGTTTAGGGTGCTAATACCTTCCCTTTTCATAACCAACCCCCGAAATTAGATTCTCTCCCCCTCTTTTTGGGTTATTCACTCTTTTCCCATTCCTCTGGAAATAATAAAGTGCGGTGGCAATTTTTTTATTTGATCTGTGCGAGTCAAGTCAATTCAATGGCTTAGTCCCAACATTTCTAACGCTACACATGTAATGCAAATTATTTAAAAAGAACCTTAAATATAATATAACGATAGGGCAAATTTGGGGTATGACAACTGCCCATATTTAATCATCTTAAATAGTGCGAGAATACACATGTCTCGCATGTTCTGATTGAAAGTTTATTAAATATTGGAAGATCCTAAAAATTTCCCGAAAGACTTATAAGGATACGATGTACAACATTCCCATGGGTGAAAATAATAGGTACAAATGATGATGTATCATCCTACCGGCGTTTGAACCTAATATGATAGAATTTAGACACGACGACACTGATAACTTGTCAGTATCTAATAGATTGTAGAATTTTGCATATTTATCGAGACTTGATTTCCAAATGAAATATGTTAGGTTTTGAAGCGATGAACCCTAAATTCACTGATGACATCGGTTGTGTCGCCCTCAACCAAGACTATCAATATAAAGAAAAATAAACCCCAAAATTCACGATGATGTCGGTTGTGTCTCCCTTAACCACGACTATCAACGTAAAGAAAGTGAAACCCCAAATCCACGATGACATCGGTTGCTTCGCCCTCAACCAAGACTATCAACATGAAGAAAATAAAACCCCAAATTCACGATGATGTCGGTTGTGTCGCCCTCAACCACGACTATCAACATGAAGAAAATAAACCCAAAATTCACAATAATGTCGGTTGTGTCGCCCTCAACCACGACTATCAACATGAAGAAAAATAAACCCCAAAATTCATGATGATGTCAGTTGCGTCGCCCTCAACCACGACTATCAATGTGAAGAAAATAAACCCCAAATTACCGATGATCGGTTGTGCCGGCCTCAACCACAACTATCAACATGAAGAAAATAAACCCAAAATTCACAATGATGTCGATTGTGTACCCTCAACCACGACTATCAACATGAAGAAAAATAAACCCCAAAATTCACGATGATGTCAGTTGTGTCGCCCTCAACCACGACTGTCAACGTGAAGAAAAATAAACCCCAAAATTCACGATGATGTCAGTTGTGTCACCCTCAACTATGACTATCAACATGAAGAAAATAAACCCCAATTTGCTTTAAAGTTTGAACTATATTGTTCGCACAGATAAGCCTGCTAATGATGAACCCCAAGAAATATTCGTAATTCTAACCAAAGTAGCTCTGCAAGATGCACTGCATGTATAATGACCTAAGTTTATGTGCTATCCAAGTGTTATGTATGCCCTAAATGTTTACAATGTGTATGTAACAAAATTCTTATGTGTTTGTGCCCCAAATGTTTGTATGTGTATGCCCCCAAGTATTTTACATATGCATCAAATGTATGTGTATACCCCAAATATGTATGTACAAAATGGGGTATATGCCCCGAAAATGTTATGAAAAATTCTTTCGACACTCTTTCCTTTTAAACCATTGGTCCCAAGTTACCAAATCCCCGACATTGTTTGTTGCCAATTGTTGTATCCTCAAGTTGATTTGAATTCGGCGAAAAGCGTCAACAAGATCTTAATGTATGTATCGTAGGCGCAGGCGCAACTATGGACATAGATGTAGACATTGACATAGTCGTAGAAGTAGGCGTGGGAGTAGAGATAGGCGTGATGTGGACGTGGGCATGGATTTTCTTTCAATGTTTTTCTAACCAAAAATGCTTTTCGATGTTTCATCAAATGCTTTTATTTGTATGTCAATTACCCAAAATGATTTCAAACAATATTCACAAAAAATAATCGTGGTATTTCGCAAACAAGTTTGAAAAGGAAAAACACAATGAAATATGGAAAAAATTAAGTATTTTATTGATATGCCTATGGATAGGAAAGAGTACAAGATGTAATTCCTTGAAGGAGGTAATTACAGAAATTTTTCATAAACACTGTAAATGGAAAGAAAATGATAATTGCTACTGCTATTTTCCCCAATATCCTTTTGATAGCTCCAATCTTCTTTATGGTTCGTAGTCGCAGTTCTTAGATCACAGTCTTTTTGTTCTTTATTTCTTTGAATGAAATCCCTATTTTTTTCCTGAATCGCCCTTTCGGGTTTTCAATCCACCGGGATAACTTTTTTTAGCATGCCCCTAGTTTTTGCCTGGATCGCCCTTTTAGAATTTTCAATCCATCGGGATGCTCCTTTTTGCCTAAGTCGCCCCTTTTAGGGGTCGAGCTTAGCGAGCTTTTTATATGTAGTATTTTTTGAATGCGTCTGAATTTGTCGGATGTGGTAGTTCTTCCCCATCCATTGTTATGAGGATAAGGCCACCACCGGAAAATGTTGTTTTTACCACATATGGACCTTCGTAATTGGGTGTCCATTTACCACGTGAATCAAGGCGAGGGAGCATAATTTTATTGAATACCAAGTCCCCCTCTTTGAATACTCGAGGATGAACATTCTTGTCGAAGGCTTTATTCATCCTCTTCTGATATAATTTACCATGGCACAAAGTTGTCAAACATTTCTCTTCAATGAGGTTGAGCTGGTCAAGTCGCGGCTGGACCTACTCTGCTTCTTCAAGGTTTATTTCCATTAGAATCCGAAGTGATGGAATCTCTATTTCAACCGGAAACACTTCCTTCATGCCATATACTATAGATATAGCAGTTGCACCCGTTGATGTGCGCACGGTGGTACAATATCCATGTAGAGCAAAGGGAAGCATTTTGTGCCAATCTTTATACGTCTTCACCATTTTCTGAATGATCTTCTTGATGTCTTTTTTGGCAACTTAAACAACTCCGTTCATTTTGGGTCAATATGGTGAGGAATTGTGATGCTCGATATTGATATCATCACATAATTCCTTCATCACTTTGTTGTTCAGATTAGATCTGTTGTCTATAATGATCCTTCTTAGAACCCCATATATGCATATGAGATTTTGCTTGATGAATCGAGTAACCACTTGAATAGTCAGATTCGCTTAGGATGTCGCTTCTACCCACTTGGTAAAGTAATCAAATGGAAACTAGTATGAATCGGTGCCCGCTAGATGCTTTCGGTTCGATCATGTCAATCATATCGATTCCCCAAATCGAAAATGACCAAGGAGAGATCATAACATTTAGCGGTGTAGGTAGAACATTCATTTTGTCGGCATATATTTGGCATTTATGATACGTCTTTGTATAATGGTAACAATCAGCTTCCATCATTAACCAGTAGTAACTCGCTCGTAGAATTTTTCTCGCCATGTCATGCCCATTAGTATGAGTTCCAAAAGTACCTTCATGGATTTCTCTCATAAGCATATCTGCTTCTTGTTTCTCCACACACCTGATTAGCACCATATCGTAATTCCTTTTGTATAGCACCTCACCTATCATAAAGAATTTTGAAGCTAGCTTCCATAAAGTTCATTTGTCAATGATAGAGGCATTCTCTGGGTATTCCTGCTTTTCAAGATACCTCTTGATGTCATAGAACCAAGGGTTTTTATTTAGTCCTTCTTCAATAGAAAGGCAGTGTGCAATCTCTTCGAAATGTCTGATTGTAATGTATGGTTCGTGGTTTGGCCATGTCACTTTGAACATGGCTGATAGAGTTTCCAAGGCGTCTTCCATTTGATTTTCCTCTCGTGGGATATGACTGAAAGTAATCTAAGTGAATTCCATAGCTAGTTTTAAAACATGATCCTGATATGGAATCAATTTGGGATGTTTAGTGTCCCACTCACTATTGACTTGGTATATGACTAGTGCAGAGTCCCCAACTACTTCGAGATGTTTTATTCTTAGATCGATAGCCGCTTCTAGACTCAGGATACAAGCTTCATACTCGGCGATATTGTTGGTGCAATCAAAACATAACCTTGAAGTATAAGGTTTGCGATAATTTTTTGGAAAAGTTAGAATTGCCCCAATGCCATGTCCCAGTGCATTTGAATCCCCGTCAAATATGAGTGTCCAACATGCTCCTATTTCAAGTCCTTCATCAGGCCCAGATATTTCGTAGTCATCTATAACCATGACATCTTCGTCTCAAAATTCGAACTTAATTGGTTGATATTCTGGTAACGGATGGTGATCTAGGTGATCAGCTAATACGCTACTCTTGATAGCCTTTTGAGTGACATATTGGATGTCTTACTCTGATAGTAGCATATGCCATCGGGTAATCCTTCCTATAAGGGCCAGTTTTTCGAGCACATACTTTAAAGGATCCATTCTTGCTATTAGCCATATGGTGTGAGTTAACATATACTTCCTCAATCTCTTAGTATCCCAAGCCAATGAACAACATGTTTTCTCGAGGAGTGAATACCTGGTTTCGCAGTCAGTGAATTTTTTACCGAGGTAGTAGATTGCATGTCTTTTCTACCTGTTTCGTCATGTTGTCTTAATACACATCCCATTGATCCTTCAAGTACTGTAAGATACATGATGAGTTATCTGGAAATCATCATTCTATACCACCATCTGATCTTTTGTAGTAATTTGAATATAGGCTTGCATGTAGCTGTTAGGTGCGATATAAACCTTGAAATGTAGTTCAATCGTCCTAAAAAACCACGAACCTCTCTCTTTGTCCCTGGAGCCGAAATTTCTTGTATGGCTTTTACCTTGTCGGGGTCTACCTTAATACCATGCTGACTTACAATGAAACTCAGTAATTTTCCTGACCTGACACCAAATGTACACTTGTTTAGATTCAATCTTAGCTTGAACTTGTGCAGACACTCGAGTATCTTTTGTAAATGTATGATGTGATCCTCTTTCGTATGAGATTTAGCAATCATATCATCTATGTATACCTATACCTCTTTATGGATCATATCATGGAATAGTGTAACCATAGCCTATTGATAAGTTGCCCCTGCATTCTTTAAACAGAACGACATTACCTTGTAACAGAAAGTTCCCTAAGGTGTCATGAAAGTAGTCTTTTCCATATCTTCGGGTGCCATTTTAATTTTATTATAGCCTTAGAAGCCATCCATGAATGAGAATACTGAAGTTTGAGTTGTATTGTCCACCAAAACATCTATGTGAGGTAGCGGGAAATTATATTTGGGGCTTGTTTTGTTTAGATCCTGATATTTCACACACATGCGTACTTTGTCATCCTTCTTAGATACTGGAACAATGTTAGCTATCCAAGGTGGATAATCTACCACTGCTAAGAACCTTGTGTCAAGTTGTTTGAGGACCTCTTCTCAAATTTTGTTCGACATGTCTGGTCGAGTTATGGTCAATGCATTTTGATGCACAATCCTCTATGTTTTTACTTAGGCATTTCCATGATTTATTTTGTTTATTTTTATGTTTTAATATGTTTTTCTAATTTATTTTACTTTTGCACTTATTTGATTTTCGTATTTAATTTTCAGCTTTAGCGGCTTTCACGAATAAATTCATAAGTGGAGCTACGAGAGTCGGATCGAGGCGTTCTAGTACTTGTTGGAAAGCTAAGAGAAAGAACTACGACTTTTATGAAGAAGTCAAGCTGATTTGGTCTGTAGCAGACCTGAAAGTTGTGTTGAAGTTGCAGCATTAGTTTTATTTTTGAGTCGTTAGTTTTTGGCCTGGGTTATGTATTTGACCCAATTGGGTTATGACCCGAACTATTTAATTTCGTTTACACCTAGTACATGGGGATGGTTCATAGACACCATTGAGAATTTGAACGAAAAAAACTTTTTCTTTGTACGAAATTCCATGGAGAACTAATTCATCGGAGTTGATCTGCTGTAATTTTGGTTCTGAAACTTGAGGTTAATATAATTTTTCAATTCAATTTCTATTCATATCAATCCTATTTTGTGTTATTCATTTTCTTAATCCGAATTATCATAGAGTAGTTTTGTTAGTTCGGTTGATTTGTGTTTCCCAAACTTGATTGCGTTATATCGTTTGCTTAATTCGTTATTTTGCTATCGCTTAGTCGTTTGCTTAATTCGGTGAAAAGGAAATATAATTCTTATAAATTATTTCGCACTTGTTGAAGGATTTGTGATCAAATATGAATAGATTCTTCTTAGGACAATGAAATTATAGTAATCAATGATAGATAGGAACCGAAATAGCAGATTAACCAATTTCCATAATCACTTATTTTAAGCACTTATTTTCTATTTTTTTTACAACTCGATCCTAAAGCCAAACCTCCAATTCGGTTACGTTTTATTGATACATACAAGAATCCTTGTGAGACGATTCGAGTCACACTGTCGTTGTACTACATTTTAAAATAACTCGTTTTTGATCCGTGCGCGACAGCGGATCAAGTTCTCCTGAGTTTTTGCCTGACCGGAGAACAACCTTCCTTGAGAGGTAGCATGTGCACCATAATATTTGTATCCAATCCTGGCATATCTTTGTAAGACCAGGTGAATATATCGGATAGCAGGAGTAACATTATCGGTGACTTTGGAGATGGATCTGCATATTTATCATATTTTGGTGCAGTTTTTAGTATGTAGATGGGGAAAATGCATATGAAGAAAATTTAAATTCATTTTTACATGTAAATTATAAATGCAAGATAAAGACAGGAATCTTAATTAAATACAAAATATAACTTTTATTAATCATGAATACTGTCTGAAACAAATGGGGGACCCTTACAAGCAACCCCTATGTGTCGGGCTTGACATGGGTTCTTTCAAAAACAAGACAAATTACTTAGGAAAGAAAAATATCTCGGGAATCTCCATATTTGTTTAGTTCTTAAGTTCTTCTCCTGGAGTGCATTCACGAATGAAATCCGATTTCCTCTTGACGTTGTTCTTATTAGGTATCATTGCAACCTTTTTGCCATGCTCTACTCCTTTGTTGACGAAAGTCTTATGTATTGGAGGAAACCGTGGATTTCCTTTCAGAGTAGCTTCTTATAATTCGTAGCCCAAACCAAAGCGATTATTTTTCTCAAGTATTTCTGGGAGATTTCCCCAACCCTTCGAGGTACCATTTTCCACTGCTGTTTGTAGATCTCTCCACGAAGTTACAATAGGATTCTTTATTTTCTTTTTCCACTAGTAAGGTTACCATTGAGGCAACCTCTAGGACTTGAAATGGTGTGGCTATACAATCTTCATCAACACTGATATATCTGTAAGATTCTATGTTACTTACAAAGATGTCCTCTTCTCCATCGATTATGGCCAGTCTTCCTTCAATAAAGAACTTCAGCTTTTGGTGTAAGGTCAAAGTGATTGCCCCTGTCGCATGATCCAAGGTCGCCCAAGTAAACATGTATATGCCGGTTCTATATCCATGACCTGAAAAGTGATATAGAACGTGTGTGGGCCGATCTTAACAGGAAGATCCACTTCTCCGAATACTGAACTTTGAGAACCGTCAAAGGCTTTGACTATCATGGAGGTTGGTCGTATCATAACATTGTCTAGTGTTAACTTCATCAGGCTAGATTTTTGTAGCATATTGAGGGCAAAACTAGTGTCAGTGAGTGCCCTAGACAGACTTGTAGTACCTATCTGAATAGAGATATACAATTCCTTGTTGTGCGCTTGACCTTATTGAGGTAACTCACTGTCGTTAAAACCCAGATATGATCCCGATGTTAGATTTGCTACAACATTGTCAAATTGGTTCACAGTAATTTTCTCTGTGGCGTGGGCAGAGCTTATAACTTTCATTAGTGAGTATCGATGTGCTTATGAAATAATGAGAAATGAGAGTATAGAAATTTTGGCTGGGGTTTGGTGAAGCTGATCCACCACCCTATAGTCACTTCTTTTGATTATTTTCAAAAATTCATCTGCCTCTTGATCAGTAAAGTTTTTGCTTAGAGACTCTTGTTCTTGACTTTTTCCACCACTGCTTTTCCTTTTTCCTTTGTCAATGAATTATTTTTATTTTTCTCCATATCATCACTCTTCTTTGGTGGCTCAGATCCAAAGATTCGACCGCTATGGTTCATGCCCCTCGTTCCTACTATGTTTCAGATTGCAGGTCCTTAACTTGATGATGGCTCTTATTCCTGCTTCAATCCATTAATGTAAACAGTTGAATCATAACTTCACAGTACCGCTTTATCACTTTCGTAAGGGCTGGGTGATGGCCCCCTAACTACCATCGTAGCCTTTAGAACTACTGGTATCATTAGAGTCTGCTTCGATGTTAGTGTTGCGGTTTCTGCTGATTCTCACCATAGCATTACAAGAGTCTTCTTGTTAAGGTTCAGCCTTTGGAAAGGGATTACCAACGGATTTTTTGTATTTCCTTCAGTTGCAGCTACATATTCTTCTTCAGTGAAATTTTGGTATCAGATATGATATGTCGAAGGATATGTCACGACATAAATATCTGAGGACAATGTAAAATGCAACAAAAGTAAAACAGTAAAAATACAAGGGATTGTTAACCCAGTTCAGTGTACAACAACACCTACTCTATGGGCTACCAAGCCAGGGACAATTCCACTAAATAGTATCAATTCATAGACCCTCAGTAAATAACCAGTTTATGATCTAATCACTTAATCACTACCCGTTCTATACTTCTACCTAAGACACATCTAGGTATGAGGCCCTCCTCAAATCCCTTCAATCACTTACAGTGAAGAACTACATAAATATTAAGTTTTAAAGACTTCAATCATTCAATACTTAAAAGTTTATGAATGATCCACAATTGACAACTCAAATAACAACTCAAGTATTAAATCATAACTAGAGTGTTTGACAATTAAAAGGCTTAGACTTCTAAAACAGAAAGAAAGTATTCTTCTTCAAAAGTTGCAGTTGAATGAATAAGGAAGCAAGTCCTTATAAAGGCACAGTAGTGGGCTTGGGTTGAAAAACAAATATTCCAATCTTTTGAATATTTCCATGAAAACAGGCCAAGATATCATCCATAAGGATAATTCAAATAGAAAAATATTCCTCCATATTTTTCGCATCCTATGAGTCACAAATCCTGAATTATGGCACGCATGAAAACAGGAAACTGAAAACTTAAACTGATGTGAGTTGCGTTCATCTCAGGAGGCAGATGTCAAGACATCATTCAAAACAGTTTGCTTAAAATGTCAAGACATTTAGCAAACCATTATCAAAGCATTGTTTTACCAAAATTGCTGCCAATAAACACTTACAAACTCCCCCTTTGGAAAATTTTGGCTAAAACATTATTTGAGCACATTATAAGAACATTATCAGAGCAGCAGCATAAGCAAAGGAAACAAAAACTCAGTTAGCAGTTAACTGTTAGCAAAGAAATATGTTAGAGCATCTCTTGAGACATGAGGCTCCCCCTCAAGTATTAAGCTCCCCCTCAATCAGTGGTCAGTCAGTCTGTTTCTCCCCCCTTTTTAGTCATAATATGTTAAATAGAAGGATGCATTCAAGAGTGTATCAGTAATATAGGTATAGACCATAGAATTCAAAAGTCAAGCACATACAAGTGCTAAAAAGAAACAAATGGGTCAAATGAATAAACAGAAAATAGTCTAACTGTCTTCAAGACCTTCATAGCTCACTTTATCATCAAAGTTATTGTCCTTCTGCAGCTCCTTGATCACCTTTTAAAAAGTTAGCTTTCTTGCTGAGCTAACTCTGATCACATCATCTAATTCTTTGTAGGCTTCCCTTAGTTCAGTGATAATGTCATCCTTGATGGAGGTCTTGTTTTCAGTAGATGCAGATGTCAAAACAATGTCTGGGACATGTTTTCCTGAAAAAAGCTTGAAGTGAAGGGTCAAAGCAGACTCCCTCTTGCACACTACATCATTACCACTTAGAATCCCTAGATGATGATTAAGAATAATTCCATAAATAAGGGAAGTAAAGGAAATAGGCATCTTAATGGTACATGTTCCTGCATGCTTAATAGTCTGATAAAAAATGTAAGTACCATAATCAAATAGTTTCTTGTGTCCAATAACATAAATAAACTTTCCTAAGCCAATAATGATGGTTGATGTATGACTAGTAGGAGCCCAGTTAGCAGCTCAAATTCTATTCAAAATATCATATTTCACACTTAGCTTGCTAACATGAAGTTTATTCTTCATGGACCACTCACTTACTTGGTTTGCAGTGATGGCTCTGCACACTTGATTATCTGTTACTTCCAGCTCACAATAGTCATCTTCAGACATATCCAGAAATCTATTTATGATAGCAGGGGAAAATTCTACACAACTACCTCTAATAAACACCTTTCTATACTCCTTACTCTTATGATCAGCACAGTCAATATGAATATTAACAATAAATTCCTTAAAAAGAGTCTCATAGCATTTGGCAAACCTGGTAACAGTTTTTATCAATCCAGCTGAAGATATCAGCTCCATAATTTCTTTGCACTCCAGTGCACCAGCTCCCAGTTCTCTTTCAAGGGAAATTCTTCTTTGAAATACATACTTCCACTTTTCAGCATTCCCAACAAATGGAAGGAAATGTTATCAAGAGAAGCATCAGGAACCCTAACAAAAACTTCTTTCTTGCATACTTTTTGATAGGATATATGTCTTAGATATCTTGCTTGACATCATACTTAGAGTCATCTTATTCAACTAATATAACTTTCTTCTTGCTTTTAGATCTCTTTACAACATCATCATCATCATTTGTAGAGCTATCAGGTCTAGTTTTTCTTTTGCTAGAGGGAGGAACCACTTTACCTCCAGGCTTTGGGGGACCATACATGGTTTTCTTCTTGATTATCTTGGAAGGGGGTGTGATATTCACATCCTTCACTTTCCTGAATTTGAGCCTTTTTGCAATTCCAGGCACCACATTAGAGATGAGCTCATTGTCAGACAACTCATCAACATTAACCATATTCACAACATTTTAATTTTCTGCAACTTTGGAGCCAGTAGTATCTTTCTTAGCAGGGGAGTTCTTCTCAACATCTTGTTCAACATCCTCTTCCATTTCCTTTGGAGCAGAAGCAGCAAGCTTATCAAGTTTTCTTTCAGCAGCATCTTTCTTGGAGATGGATGATTCAGCAACACTTTTAGGGTCAATTCTTTTGTCAGCTGGAGCAGGTATACAAGCAAGAGGGGTAGAAATCCTAAGCACAACAAAACCTTCATTTAACACTCTATCTACTAGTCTTCTAATGCTTCTATCAACATTAACAATCTTTTCTTTTGTCTTATCATCAGTAGCAGTAGAAGTATTACCTTTATCATCTTTGGATTTCTTTGCAGGTGATGATCTTGGTTTGTTGACCTTCTTCTCAAGCGGTGTGATGCGTGGTTTATTAGCAAGTGTACGAATCGCGTCAGAGTAATATAAAATCTTATCGATCCACAGAGACCAATTATCAATCTATTGTTTCCTATTGTTACGGTGTTTAGCTAAGTCAATATTAAACATGGAATTGAGCATGCAGGAAAGTAAAGTGCAGTGAAATAAACTTCAGATATAAAAGCAGGGCCGAATGTAATTCACATAGTCAGATGATATTCGCAATGCTTCAGAATAGAACTACTTATAGGGCAATATTTTCTACTAAAGAAAAGAACTAATTTAACAGGAACCTTTGCTTTCGTGTAATCCGAACCGAGTTTACTCTCTAATCAGACCTTCTTATCGTTACTTATAAAAAGGCGTGCATTGCGTTAAAGTAATAAACCTATTTTTAAGAAATAAAGTACTTGACCAAGTTGAAAAGTATTTTGATATGGAATTTCTAATAAAAATGGAACCTAACTTTAACCCTATAAACGCGTCCGAAAATAGTTTCAAAATTGATTTCTTTGATAATAAATACGCTAACTAACTGGACAAAGCGCATTCGCTTCCTTTGACCGGTTAGAACTAACCGAGTTTAACAAAAGGTTGGACGGCTTTCGATCTTACCAAACAATAATAAAGTACAGAAAACTCGTATTAAAAACCAAAATAATCCATAAGCATTTCTATTGACACATTATTTGGAATATCGATATAACTAGATTCCTTACATTCTAGTCCAGTAAGGTTTAGCCTGACATGGAAATGTAAACAGACATGTTAAAATAAATCATGCGATAAAGCTAATAATTTAAAGTGTGGTGCGGGAAATAAACAAAGTAAAAGCAGGTGCAGGAAATAAACAAAGTAAAAGCAGGTGCAGGAAATAAACAAAGTAAAAGCAGGTGCGGAAAATAAACAAAGTAAAAGCTGGTGCGAAAAATAAACAAAGTAAAAGCAGGTGCGGATAATAAATAAAGTAAATGCAGGTGCGGAAAATAAAAAAAGTAAAAGCATTGCGGAATATATAAATAGAAACCTGCTCCAAATGGGGAGGTTTTAAATCTTGTACAAACTGGAAGTAAAATGCGACTGGAAATAAACAGCAGTTGAAAATAAATGTGGCAAGATAAACTTCTGCCGAAGTGCTCCAAACTCGATTACAGACTCAATCTACGAACTCAATCACAGACTCAATCAATAGTGCAATAATTCCCCGATGTGAAGAATTATCGCTTTACAATGGTGAAATTATATGGCTTAAGTTTGCAACTATGGTTGGATCAAGTTTGCAACTAAGCTTGGGTGATTCGAAATGAAATCGGGAACTTATATTTATAGAGGATGAAGAATGCAGGAAATCACAGGAATGCCCCCCAACTCCTTTTGGGGGGGAAAGTATCGTCCAAAGGTGGTGCCCTCCATGAGGGACATGGCGCCCGCCATGTGTGTAGATGAAAGGGAAGTGGGGAACATGGCAGTTGAGGTCATCAGAAGGTGGTCCACGTCATGGCCTACCGTATGGTTGGTGCCATGAGTGCAAATTTGACCTAAACTCCTGTTTTTCAGCCTGTTTTCCTTCATTTCTTCAGGGGAGCTCTGGATAATTGAAATACCTGAAAAGGAAACAAAAGATAGGAATACGAGAAAACAATAATAAAAAACCTAAATAACATGTGAAATCAGAGTCAGAAACAAGTGTAAAGTAAGTGTTATCAAATTCTCCCATACTTAAACCTTTTCTTGTCCTCAAGCAAAATCTCTAAATAGATTTAGAAGAAAAAATGGTGTTAGTGAACAAGTTAGGCTGCAAGGGATCTCTAGAATTAAAACAGGGATGTATTGATAGGTACTGACTGATTTAAACCAAGGATATCGTAGTGACACTCTTCTATAAAACGGACATAAGCTCTGTTTCTTTATGAACTATCCATATCATGCCACTATGCTTAGGCCTATATTTTTCCTATTTTCAAATCCTTTTTCATTCAGGCGCAATCACATTAAGCCCGTTATTCTTACATGCTCATAGTAAAGTGACCGGGTAGTGATTCTGATCATAAAACGCAGGGCTCTGGTACAAAAAGTTGGTGTAACCCCTTTTATTGACCCATTTATAGTTGCGGGGGATCGGATTGTAATCCTCCCTACCAAGTTCAGCACCAGATAACTCTGAACCAACTAAAGATGGGTAAATTTTTTTCTTTTTCTTTTTTCTTCTTCTTCTTCTTTTGCTTTTACTTTTTGCTTTATTTTTCAACATACAACTTTTGTTGAGTTAAATGACTTTGTGAGGATCACCTATCCTGGGGTTGTAGTTTATAATAAGAACATAGCATATAGATCATTCACTTCTCTTCGGTCCCCTATGTAGAGCATGCCTAGACCAGAGCTAACTGCTAGGATAAACTATTCAAGGATTTAAGAATGAAAATTTTAAGGCCACGACATAGGGGGTATCGGGATCGAATTCCTAAATTTACGAAGCTTAAGGTGTAAAAACGATGTCGATGCTTCAAAAGGGCTTTCCCAAGTCATACTACATCCTATGTCAACCAGGTCTTATAGCCCAACTAAGTTCAAAACACAGTGTTTTTCTTAGAAAAAATTTCGGTTAGGCTCAAGAAATGGGGGAGTGGACATACATTAGACCATACAGATATAGATGACTCGTCAAACACATGTATTATTTAATCAAGCAAACTAAAGCAAATAAAGAAGTAAAATAACGAGAAGGAAAATGCAGGAAAGGAAAAATAAAGCGAGAAAGCGAGTAAATCTCCTCCCACACTTAAATCAAACATTGTCCCCAACGTTGCAAAATAAGATAAGGAAAGAGTCACCTGGTAAAGTACTAAGGTTGGCTGGGTCCCTCGCCATCCTGCGGTGAATGTCTAGGATGACGGGATCGGCTGCAACGACGACTGCTCTGAGAAGCCTCGATCTGGTCGATTCTGGCGGACAAGGAAATCAGTGAAATATGAATCTCATGAAGGTTTCCTAAAAGGGAACCTTGAGTGGCCTCCATGAGGGCGGAGTGCCTCTGAAACTGAGCTTGTTGCCTATGTTGCTCGTTGGATATCGCCAATTGAGATTCCATAAGACTTTGAAAAGAGCGGTCTGACTATTGTCGTGACACCTCCATAAAACTCATGTTATCTTCCAGCTGTTGTTTGATGGAAGAAAGTAAACCATCTCTTATCTCCTCCCGGGCTAGCTGGTCACGCCACATCTCTTCAGTGATGTAGAAGCCAGGAGTCGTACCTGCAAAAGTGTTAGAAGTAAAAGGTGCAGTGTGTGCGGGTGAAGCATGGTGTGGGGACACAGGTGGGGAATTAGGTTCATCCCTCTGCTCGTATTCTTCATCAGTCTCGTGTCCATCCCCAAGTGGAACATTAGGAGGTAATGGACCGGTAAAAGGTGGAGCATCTAGATCATAGGTCCATTTCCTCGCAATTCATACATCAGTACATTTAGTGCAAGGCAGAACGACTGATGGGATAGCGACACCCCGAACCATAAGTTCAAAGTCACCCGCTCTCCTCACCTTGCACAATTTCATATCTTTTAGAAATTTCAAATTAATTGTGCAAAGAGGCAGGGGTGCTAGTGTAGCTATCTTAGCGTCAAGGTGCAGAGCTCTAGCAATAGATGTAACTAGTCCTCCAAAAGCTATGGTCCCTGTGTGTCTCAGGACAGCAATCATGTGAGCAATCATAAACGGGACTGAATTAATTCTTCTATTAGTGAGACTACCCTGCAAAAATAGAAGTTCTCTAGCATTTACCTTATTTGGATTCTCCCGGCCAAAAATAGTACAGGCGAGCATATATCGAAAAATTCGAATAGCCAAGTTATGGATCAATGATGCTAAAATTCCTTCAAAAGAATTTATAGAAGAGTTTGAAAATTGACGCCAGAAGGAAAATGCATCAGTGGACCATTCAGAATCCAAAGGGGTCTCAAAAATAGCACCATCACCATGAGGAATACCCAACAGGGTAAACCAGTATTCTATCCAGAATAGTCTGAAAGTGAGATATCCATCCTGGCCATTATAGGGCTCAAACTCAAATGAATTGAGGAATTCTAAGGTGAGGTTCCTGTAGGTCACATTTAGGTCATCTGCATACTCGTCCCACTTTAGCTAGTTGCATATATACTTGATATTGGCTTCAAAGCCAAGAGCTTCCATGAAAATATGGTCTGGATATCTGGTCGGTGCCATGGGTCGCTGTGAAAGGACCGCATAGCGTTGTCTCTGAGTGTAATCTCGGAAGGAAACATGCATGTCAACGAAATGCTCCATCCTGAAAAATGTAGTTGGCAAAGACGGCTAGCAGGTGATGCCTGAAATCATAAATTTTGCAACTGTTAGTATAAAGATAAAAATAAAATTTGATAAAGTAAAAAGTAAATAAATGCAAAAAATAAAAAATAAAAAAATAAACCCATGGGTTTCCTCCCATGCAGTGCTTGTTTAATGTCATTAGCTTGACGAGTAAACTTCATATAACGGAAACTGGTACTGGTGGATCAATCAGAGTGTGGTTGGAGTAGTTGTTGGGAATCTCACCTCCTTCGTAGTGCTTCAACCTCTACCCATTGACGATGAATGGGCTACAAGAATTGTTCTTGATCTCGACTGCTCCAGATCTTAAGATTCTAGAGACCTCAAAAGGACCAGTCCATCTTGAACGTAGTTTGCCAGGAAAAAGTCGCAACCTGGAATTGAAAAGGAGAAAAAGGTCGCCTATATTGAAATCTTTCTTTACAATTCTTCTGTCATGCCAATTTTTGGTTCTTTCTTTATATATTATAGCATTCTCATAGGCAGACTGGCGGAATTCCTCCAATTTATGAATGTCAAGGATGCGCTTTTCACCAGCAGTCAAATATTCCAAATTCAGGGTCTTAATAGCCCAATAGGCTTTATGATCTAACTCGAAGGGTAAATGATAATATTTTCCATAGACTAATTTGTAAGAGGTTGTTCCAATAGGGGTTTTTAAATCTGTTATGTAGGCCCATAGTGCTTCATGTAGCTTCTGAGACCAATCTTTTCTGGAAATTGAAACGGTTTTTTCTAAGATTTTTTTAATCTCCTTATTAGACACTTCTACTTGGTCGTTAGTCTGTGGATGATAAGGTGTTTCTACTCTGTGCTTTACTCCATACTTACTCAAGAGCTTATCAAAGATTCTGGATATGAAATGTGATCCTCCATCACTTATAACGAGACGGGGTGTTCCAAACCTCAGAAAAATGATATTCTTAAATAACTTGACTACCACTCTTGTGTCGTTTGTGGGTGATGCAATAGCCTTAATCCATTTAGACACATAGTCCACAGCTACCAAAATGTACCTATTTCCCATTGAAGGTGGAAATGGTCCCATAAAGTCTATATCCCAAACATCAAAGAGTTCAACTTCTTGGATATTCCTCATTGGCATCTTGTCACGTCTTGATATATTCCCAGTGCATTGGCATTGGTCGCACTTGACAATGTAGGCATGAACATCGCGCCATAAAGTTGGCCGATAGAGGCCTGCTTGAAGAATCTTGGCGTGCGTTTTAGATATACATGCATGTCCACCATAAGGTGCAGAATGACAGTGTCTGATGATGTCTTCTATTTCCTCTTCTGGGACGCAACGCCTGAAAATATTATTTATTCCTCTCTTGAATAGGAGTGGTTCATCCTAGTAGAAATGTTTAACATCTTTGAAGAACTTCTTTTTCTGTTGGTAATTTAGATCAGGGGGTATGATATCTGCAGCTAGGTAGTTTACAAAATCAGCGTACCAAGGTACACTCTTCATTACTGAAATTTTTTCAAAATCTTTATCTTTGTAAGGCTCGAAATCATCAGTCTTAGCTATAAGTCTATCATAGGTGAAATCATCATTTATAGGAAATAAGTCAGGTTTTAAGTGTTCTAATCTAGAGAGGTGGTCAGCGAAAACATTCTCTATGCCTTTCTTATCCTTAATGTCTAGATCAAACTCTTGGAGTAACAGTATCCATCTAAGTAATCTAGGTTTAGTGTCCTTTTTATTTAATAGATAACGTATGGCAGCATGATCAGTGTAAACAATGATCTTTGCTCCAACTAGGTAGGACCTAAACTTATCTATCGCAAAAATTACTACCAGTAATTCTTTCTCTGTTGTTGCATAGTTGAGCTGGGAGGTATCTAGGGTTCTACTAGCATAATATATAACATGTAATTTCTTGTCTTTTCATTGTCCTAGAACAGTACCAACTGCATAATCGCTGGCATCGCACATGATTTCAAAAGGTTGTGTCCAATCTGGGGGTTGCATGATCAGAGCTGAAATCAGTGCTTGTTTCAAAAATTTAAAAGCTTCGAGACATTTCTCGTCAAAAACAAATTCAACATCCTTCATTAGAATATTAGTCAAAGGTTTTGTTATTTTAGAGAAGTCTTTTATAAAACACCGATAAAAACCAGCATGTCCAAGAAAACTTCTAATCTCCCTAATGGTTTTAGGTGGGCTGAGGTTTTCTATAACTTCAATTTTGGCTCTATCGACCTCAATGCCTCTTTCGCAGACAATGTTTCCTAATACTAAACCTTCATTAACCATAAAATGACATTTTTCCCAGTTTAGCACTAGGTTTACCTCTACGCATCTTTCAAGGACTTTTTCGAGGTTGGAGAGACAATCTTTAAAATTGAATCCACACACCTTGAAATCTTCCATGAAAACTTCCATTATTCCATCTAGGTAATATGAAAATATAGACATCATACAACGTTGAAAAGTGGCAGGGGAATTACAGAGTCTGAAGGGCATTCGTCTATAGACGAACGTTCCATAAGGACATGTGAAGGTTGTTTTCTCTTGATCCTCAGGGTGAATAGGTATTTGTAAAAATCCTGAGTATCCATCTAGATAACAAAAGTGAGAGTGTCTGGCTAGACGTTCGAGCATTTTATATATAAATGGAAGAGGGAAATGATCCTTCCTGGTTTCTTTGTTTAATTTTCTATAATCTATACACATACGCCAACCTCCTTCTGTTCGTTTAGCAATATGCTCACCTTTCTCATTTTCTATGATTGTGATGCCTCCTTTATTTTGCACCACATGCACAGGGCTTACCCAATTACTATCTGATATTTGGTAAATTATACCAGCCTCTAGTAACTTAAGAACTTCTCTTTTAACAATATCGCTCATTATAGGGTTTATTCTTCTTTGATGTTCTCTTGAGGGTTTTAAGTTTTCCTCTAACAAGATCCGGTGCATACACACCGATGGACTTATTCCTTTTAAGTCGAGATGTTATACCCTAAAGCTGAGGGATATTTTCGTAAGATCTCTAAGAGTTGAGTTGTCTCGTCTTGACTTAAAATAGCGTTAACTATAATAGGACGATTCATCTCTTTACCTAAGAATTTGTATCTGAGGTTCTTGGGAAGTTCCTTCAGTTCTAAAGATGGTTTCAAAGGACAAGGCATGGGATCGGGAGTAAGCGATAAACATTCATAGAGGCCGTCATCGATGTAAGGTTCTAAACTTTTAAATCCATCGTCCTCCGTAATGGGGGTCGAAGGTAACTTGATATTTTTTTTAGATTCCTCTCGCTTAAGTTCCAATATACACTCGTCAATGACGTCGATGGCATAACAGGCATATCCTATGACTGGTGCCATTAAGAACTTTGAAAGAATAAATTATATCTTTTCATCACCCACCTCAAATGTTAATTTTCCTTTCTTAACGTCAATTATGGCTCCGGTTGTTGATAGGAATGGTCTACCTAAGAGGATTAGGATTTCTTCGCCTTCTTTAATATCCATAACTCCGAAATTAGTTGGGATATATAGTTGACCGATCTTAACTAGTATGTCTTCAAGTATGCCTATAGGATACTTAACTGATCTATCAGCCAGCTAGAGAGACATTTTAGTCGGCTGCAATTCTTCTAAGTTTAACCTTCTACAAACTGCTAAAGGCATAAGGCTGACGCTAGCTCCTAGATCTAAGAAGGCTTTGTCAATAGTATGATTTCCTAAGATACAAGGAATGGAAAAACTTCCTGGATCCTTTTCTTTCTTGGCAAGTTTATTTTCTGAAATAAAATTGCATTCGATAGGTTTGGGATCATCAAGTCTGCACTTGTTGGTCAGGATATCTTTTAGGAATTTAGCATAAGATGGTATCTGAGTGATGGCTTTGGTGAAAGGAATCTCTACATGGAGTTTTCTATAACTTTAACGAATCTCTGGTATTGATTGTCAAGTTTGGTTTGTTTAAGTCTTTGCGGAAATGGGACTATGGGTTTGTACGGGGTTGGTGATTTATTAGTTTTATCTTTTAATCCCTGTTCTTTTTGCTTTTCGGGTTCTTCTGGTTCCTCCACTTAGTCTGCAGGCAAAACATTTGTCTTAGGTTGTGAGGGTGTACTTATGGCTGGATCCTTGGGTCCATCGTAAGTAGTCCCACTTCGTAAGGAAATGGCATTAGCTTTCCCTTTAGGATTTGGTTGAGGTTGTCCAAGGAATTGTCCTCCGGGTGTAGTTTGTGGGGCTTGTGTTTGGGCTATCTACGAGATCTGGGTTTCAAGCATCTTGTTGTGCGTAATTATCTGATCAACCTTAGTTCCCAATTGCGTGATTAGTTTTTTTACGTGAATATTCTGATTTAGGAACTCTTTGTTTTGCTGGGTTTGAGCTGCAATGAAATTTTCCATGATTTTCTCAAGGTTTGGTTTGGGTGCCATAGCTTGCATAGGTTGATTTGGTCTTTGGGCTTGGAAACCTGTAGGTCTCGGAGGTGCAGAGTTTTGTATTGGGCTATTGTTTTTATAAGAAAGGTTTGGGTGATTCCTCCATCCGGGGTTGTAAGTGTTTGAAAATGGGTTTCCTTGGGTGTAGTTTACTTGGTCTGAGCAAGGCTCATTCAACAAGTTACATTCCGCAGGTTGATATCCTTGGGTCCCACAGAGTTCGCATTCTGAAGCTACTGCGGCTACAATATTAGTGTTTTGAGACATGTTTTGAACTTTTAAGGCAAGAGCGTCCATTTTAACTTGCATCATGTATAGAGAACTTATCTCATGTTTTCCTCCTTGGGTCTCCTTTTTCTCTATCGTAGCTCGTTATGTTCCCTATTGGTAATGGTTTTGGGCCATGTCCTCAATGAGAGTGCAGACTTCTAGGTAAGGTTTATTCATCAATGTGCAACATCGATAGACATATTTGTGTTATAATGGAGTCCATTATAGAAGGTGTGGATGATTAGCCATTGTTCTAGGCCATGGTGTGGAAAGGCTCTTAACAGGTCCTTATATCTCTCCCATGCTTCAAAAAGTGATTCTCCCAGGTTTTGGTTAAATCTAGTGATTTGGTTTCTAAGGACAGCAGTTTTGCTGGGCGGAAAATATCTTGCGAGAAATACTCTCTTAAGGTCTTCCCAGGTTGTTATTGAATTGGGTGGAAGGGAATCTAACCAATCTCGTGCTTTATCTCTGAGGGAAAAAGGGAATAATCTTAGTCGTATTGCCTCAGGCGAAGCACCATTGCATTTTAAAGTGTCTGCTAATTGTATAAAAGTTTTTAAGTGTTGATTCGGGTTCTCAGTAGCGAGACCACCGAATTGGTTTTGTTGCACCAATTGTAGCAATGAGGGTTTTAGTTCGAAATTATTTGTGGTTATAGCTGGGTTTACGATACTTGAACTAGGTTCCTCATCTGACGGTTGGGAAAATTCCTTGAGGGGTCTTTGGTTATGATTCTCGGCCATAGTTTTTCTAATTCTACAGATAAAATGGATGTAACGTTCAGGTTCTGCTAAAGGATTGAATAAGGTTCCAGTGCTGCGAGATCTTCGCATCAACCGAACTGTAAAACTTAGTCTAGACGGTGCGACTATAGGGTGCGAAATTTGACGAAATTGGTCCCCGACAATGGCGCCAAAAACTTGATGCATGGTTTATTTGCAAGTGTACAAATCGCGTCAGAGTAATATAAAATATTATCGATCCACAGAGACCAATTGTCAATCTATCATTTCCTATTGTTACGGTGTTTAGCTAAGTCAATATTAAATAGGGAATTGAGCATGTAGGAAAGTAAAGTGCGGTGAAATAAACTTCAGATATAAAAGCAGGGCCGAATGTAATTCACATAGTTAGATGATATTCGCAATGCTTCGGATTAGAGCTACTTATAGCGAAATATTTTCTACTAAAGAAAAGAACTAATTTAACAGGAAATGTCGCTTTCGCGTAATCAGAACCGAGTTTACTTTCTAATCAGAACTTCTTATCGTCACTTATAAAAAGGCGCGCGTTGCGTTAAAGTAATAAACCTATTTTTAAGAAATAAAGTACTTGACCAAGTTGAAAAGTATTTTGATATGAAATTTCTAATAATAAGGGAACCTAACTTTATCCCTATAAACGCGTCCGAAAATAGTTTCAAAATTGATTTCTTTGATAATAAAAATCCCTAACTAACTGGACAAAGCGCTTTCGCTGCCTTTGACCAGTTCGAACTAACCGAGTTTAACAAAAGGTTGGACGGCTTTCGATCTTACCCAACAACAATAAAGTACAGAAAACTCGTATTAAAAACCAAAATAGCCCATAAGCACTTCTATTGACACATTATTTAGAATATCTATCTAACTAGATTCCTTACATTCTAGCCCAGTAAGGTTTAGCCTGACATGGGAATGTAAACAGACATGTTAAAATAAATCATGCGAGAAAGAAAATAATTTAAAGTGCGGTGCGGGAAATAAACAAAGTAAAAGCAGGTGCAGGAAATAAACAAAGTAAAAGCAGGTGCGGAAAATAAACAAAGTAAAAGCAGGTGCGAAAAATAAAAAAAGTAAAAGCAGGTGTGGAAAATAAACAAAGTAAAAGCAGGTGCGGAAAATAAACAAAGTAAAAGTAGTGCAAAATATATAAATAGAAACCTGCTCCAAACGAGGAGGTTTTAAATCTGGTACAAATTGGAAGTAAAATGCGACTGGAAATAAACAGCAGTTGAAAATAAATGTGGCAAGATAAACTTTTGCCGAAGTGCTCCAAACTCAATTACAGACTCAATCTACAAACTCAATCACAGACTCAATCAACAGTGCAATAATTCCACGATGTGAAGAACTATCGCTTTACAATGGTGAAATTATATGGCTTAAGTTCGCAACTATGGTTGGATCAAGTTTGCAACTAAGCTTGGGTGATTCGAAATGAAATCAGGAACTTCTATTTATAGAGGATGAAGAATGCAGGAAATCATAGGAATGCCCCCCAACTCCTTTTGGGGGGGAAAGTATCGTCCAAAGGTGGCGCCCGCCATGAGGGACATGGCGCCCACCATGTGTGTAGATGAAAGGGAAATGGGGAACGTGGCAGTTGAGGTCAACAGGAGGTGGTCCACGTCATGGCCTACCCTATGGTTGGCGCCATGGTGGACGCCATGAGTGTAAATTTGACCTAAACTCCTGTTTTTCAGCCTGTTTTCCTTCATTTCTTCGGGGGAGCTCTGGCTAATTGAAATACCTGAAAAGGAAACAAAAGATAGGCATAATACGAGAAAACAATAATAAAAAACCTAAATAACATGTGAAATCAGAGTCAGAAAAAAGTGTAAAGTAAGTGTTATCACGGTGGTATAGTTGTTAGAGGAGTAACGTCAAGTACTCTATCAAGAGCGAAATTCTCAGGGAGGTTGCCAGATTTTGAGGAAGACGATGTATGATGTTGAGACATCTTTGAATATTTTTGAGCAAAGAGATGAAGAATGACAAGGGTTCTTTTTCTGTAGAGGAGAATGAAGAGTTTGTGAAAGTAGAAAGATGTGATTTCCTAGCGTGTGGAAAATAATTTGAGACAGTCTTGTAATGATTGCTTTCGAAATTTGATTTGTTGGAAACATAAATAATATAATATCACTTTAATGATATTCCCACATGCCTTTAATTGCTACAAACCCTCTATAGGCAAATCCCTAATTTTCCTCTTAAGTTCTCAAATTGATTAGCATCCAAAGCCTTAGTGAAAATGTCAACCAGTTGTAATTCAGTGGGTACATGTTCTAAGGCAACAATAATCTTTTCTTCAACAAGCTCTCTTATGAAGTGATGACGGATATCAATATGTTTGATCCT
Source organism: Vicia faba (assembly GCA_948472305.1). Taxonomy (NCBI): domain Eukaryota; kingdom Viridiplantae; phylum Streptophyta; class Magnoliopsida; order Fabales; family Fabaceae; genus Vicia; species Vicia faba. The sequence continues at coordinate 224,435,004 of OX451740.1, read as the reverse complement.
GCTGTGTTGAATAGGATTTTTTGATATTTTTATGTCACTTAGATTGTCACAGAATAATGTCATGACATCATGTTTGACATTATATTCTGTTAACATTTGTTTCATCCAAGTCAATTGAGAACAACTGCTTCCTGCAGCAATATACTTAGCCTCAGCAGTGGACAGAGACACACAATTTTTCTTCTTACTGAACCAAGATATGAGATTATTTCCCAGAAAGAAGCATCCTCCTGATGTACTTTTTCTATCATCAACACTTCATGTCCAATCAGCATCACAATAACCAATTAAGGCAGAACTAGATCCATGAGAGTATAGCATACCATAATCACTTGTCCCATTCACATATTTAATAATTCTCTTCACATGGTTAGCATGGCTAACTTTAGGATCATCTTGATATCTAGCACACACCCCTACAACAAAGGCAATGTCAGGTCTGCTAGCTGTGAGATATAGAAGACTGCCTATCATACTTCTGTAAAGACTTTGATCGACACTTACTCCTTTTTCATCTTTAGAAAACTTCAAATGTGTGGGAGCAGGAGTTCTTTTGTGATTTGAATTTTCCATCCCAAATTTCTTTACTATGTTCTTAGAATACTTGCTCTGATATAAGAATGTGGAATCTTCCATTTGTTTAACTTCCAGACCAAGAAAATAGGTTAATTCACCAACAAGGCTCATCTGAAATTCTAACTGTATTTGCTTGACAAAATGTTGAACCATCTCACTTGACATCCCACTAAACACAAAATCATCAACATAAATATGTGCAATCATGATCTTCCCTTCTTCTTCCTTGACAAAAAGAGTTTTGTCTATGCCATCTTTCCTATATCCATTCTCACCAAGAAACTATGTCAATCTCTCATACCAAGCTCTTGGAGCTTGCTTTAATCCATACAGGGCTTTCTTTAGTTTGTACACATGTTTAGGAAATCTTAGATCAACAAATCCCTTAGGTTGTTCCACATAAACTTCTTCATTTAGATAGGCATTTAAGAATGCACTCTTTACATCCATTTGAAACAATTTAAATTTCAGTATACATGGAATTCCCAAGAGTAGTCTGATTGATTCAAGTCTGGCCACAAGAGCAAAGGTTTCATCAAAGTCAACTCCTTCAATCTGAGTGTATCCTTGTGCAACTAACCTTGCCTTATTTCTAGTGACCACCCATTTTTCATCAGATTTATTCTTGTATACCCATTTAGTGCCAATCACATTTGTCCCTTCAGGTCTTGGAACTAGATCCCAGAATTCATTTCTACTGAATTGTTCTAGCTCTTCCTGCATAACATTAATCCAGAACTCATCAGTTAGGGCCTCTTTGACATTCTTAGGCTCAATTTTTGACACAAAGAAAGAGTTTGATATCCCTTCTCTTGATCTGGTAGTAACTCCTTTATTTAGATCTCCTATGATAAGCTCCTTAGGTTGATCTCTCTGGGTTCTAATTGAAGGCCCTTTATTGAGATTACTAGGCTCAGGATCTTCTTGAGGTGGATTAGAATCAATACTTTTGTCCTTTGATTCTGTTGGAATATCAGACAAAGATGTTCCAACATCTTCGAAGACATCTTCTTCATCATTCCATCCTCTATCATCAATAATAACATTTATAGACTCCATCATAACTTTGGTTCTGGAGTTAAAGACTATGTAAGCTATGCTATTTATAGAGTAACCCAGGAATATTCCTTCATCACTCTTGGGATCCTTCTTCCTCCTTTGTTCATGTTCATCTAAGATGTAACATTTACTTCCAAAGACATGAAAATATTTGACAGTTGGTTTTCTTCCCCTCTATATTTTATACAAGGTGGCTGAAGTGCCTTTCCTTAGAGTGACTCTGTTATGGATATAGCACGCAGTATTCATAGCTTTAGCCCAAAAGTGGTAGGGTAACTTCTTAGAATGAATCATGGCTCTGGCAGATTCTTGAAGGGTTTTATTTTTGCGTTCCACAATCCCATTTTGTTGAGGAGTAATGGGAGAAGAGAATTCATGGTTGATTCTTTCAGAAGAGCAAAAGTCAACAAATTTCTTGTTCTCAAATCCCTTTCCATGATCACTTCTGATGACATGACTATATTTTTCCCTTTGAAGTTTTTGACAGAGATCTTTAAACACTTCAAAAGTTTCTTATTTTTCTCTAATAAAACTTATCCATGTGTATCTAGAGAAGTCATCTACAACAATATAGGCATACTTCTTTCCACCAAGACTTTCAATCTGCATAGGTCCTGTTGCACCCCAAAATTTGCCCTCATGTTTTCCAAAGTCTTCCCCCTGCATGGTTGACCAGAAACCCTTGCCTAAGGAAAAAGAAAATTTTTGAGTGGTGCTTTAAGTACCTTTCGATTGGCATTCTGAAAGACCCTTCGATTGGTACTTTGAAGGGACACTTCGATTGGAATTATGGACAAGCACTTCGATTTGCATTCTGAAAGACCCTTCGATTGGTATTCTGAAGGAGCCTTTCGATTGGCATTATGGACAAGCACTTCGATTTGCATTCTGAAAGACCCTTCGATTGGTATTATGAAGGAGCCTTTCGATTGGCATTATGGACAAGCACTTCGATTGGCATTCTGAAAGACCCTTCGATTGGTATTCTGAAGGAGCCTTTCGATTGGCATTATGGACAAGCACTTCGATTAGAATTGTGTCAAGGCAGCTTCGACAGGCATGTTAACCATGTCCTTCGATTAGCATGAAACAGAACCTTTCGATTGGCCTGTTAACAAAGCCTTTCGATTGGAATTTTAATTAGTACCCTTCGATTGATCTTTGGACAAGGGCCATTCGAAGGAGGTCATCAAGAGGGCACTCAAATCAAAAGTGTCCAGGTTCATTCAAGAGACATGAATATTTCAAAAAAGGAAAACTTTTAATGTGTCTGATTCTTGTCTCATGGCTTTAATGGTCTGTTTAAATGGCTGTCTCTTGTCGTTACAAGACCCTCACACTCCTATAAATACCAGGGCCAGCATACATATCCAGAACACACGAAAATTATACAACAAAACACAGAAAAAAATAGAAGCATTGGAGAGACGCTGCCCATACAATCCATCAAAGGTTGTCAGAATTTTCCAAGCCAAAGCAGTCCTTCAGATCGAAGGTGCCCACACCCAGAAGCCCTCATATTGAAAGTGCTCCCATCCAGCCAATGCCAAATCGAAGGTTCCAACTACTGTAAGAGAGGGTAAATTGTCAAAAACTTTTCATTTTGCATAACACCTCCATATTTTCTATCCCATTCGATTTGCCATCCTAGACAAAATTCAAAGGCTTGGGTTTGGCCCCAGGTCATGTTCTTCGTTTGCTAACATTTGCTGCTGATTTAGCCTGGAAAGACTCAGCGCACGCAGGATCGAAGGGCCTGGGGTTCGATACCAGGCCCTGGGTTTTATTTTGCTAACATACTTTTGCAGGTATAGCATCCCAGATCGAAGGAGACACCTTCTCTGGATCGAAGCTTCCCATAGTCCTCCTGGATCGAAGAAGGCATTTTTTCCAGGATTGAAGGGAAATCCCCTTCCCTGGATCGAAGGCTGTTCATGCCCACTTCCTGGCCCAATCGAAAGAATCATGACCCTGTTTGGATCGAAGCTTCCCAGGCCTCCAGAATTATGCTTTTTTTTATTTGCTGCCTGTTTCCTTCGTTTTTTTATCCTTATTTTGACTATTTTTTTATTTCTTTTTTAATCAACATAAAATCAAAAAAACACAAAAACATTAGGCTAGTTTTTCCTATTAAATTAGTTTTGTTAATTAATCTTTTAATTATCTTAACATTTTTTCCAAAACTAAAATTAAGTAGATTTAGATCATTTTCTCAAAATAAAATAAAACTCAAAAAATATTTTCTTTTTTAATTAATTAATCATTAGTTAATCTTAATTCTTAAATCAAAAAATGACAAAAAAATATGCTTTATTTAATAAAAAAAGGGTCGAAACCCAAGGACACTCTGATTCAATATTTTTTCGCGCGTGCTTATTTTATTGTAACTGCCTACTGGTTTGTAATAGCTTAACTAAGACCTTTTACACTTTACTGCTTTTTATTCCCCCAATTTTTTGGACATGTAAATAATCCCCCTCCCCGAAGCCTTGTAATAGCGTAGGATTTACAATTCCCGCACTTTAAATTCCTGTACATATATTAACTGCTTAGATGTATGCTAACTAGGATTGTATGACAAGATCTATCTTAACTTAAAATCAACAGTAGCTCACCATGACATATAAAGATAATATAACTGAAAATTGACACACTTGCACATGCCACTCCTAGGGTACACCTCACTTGGTTGCCTCAAACGTGGTCATTGAGTATAGGATGTTTTAGAGGTCGCCCTCCTGTCCAAAGATCAAAGTTGCCTCGAAATGGTTGCCTCGATAAAAATGATCTAAGACATTAGGGTTACCGCTAAAGCATCCTAACATTGCTTTAGTGACCACACGTCCCTTAAATCAAATTGACCCGAAAACTCCAACGATGGTGCTACCTATTCCTCAATAGTGGGATAGCACTGTCTAAAGGACATTTGCACAGTT